>VXBD01004950.1:75672-140340 GCA_013399975.1 Indicator maculatus | reverse complement strand
GGGGGGGGGGGGGGGGGGGGGGGGGTGTTTGATAACCAATGCATCCCTTCAGCTTTTTGCTGCTGTTTAAAATGTTTGCCCATTTTTCTCACTGACATTAATGGTGTTAAATGTGCAGCAAGCACAAAACGATAGGTTGGCATATTCTGAAGAAAACTCCTTTGCTGCAGACTGCTGGTAGCCTGTCTCCCAGCTGGGAGGGAGACACATGAGTAGAGCTTGTCTTCTGCACATCTCTTTCTCATCCTACATGAAACTGCTCACCAAGAACGCATTCTGTTGGAAACCAATGTGCAAAGTGTGCCACCTGACCTTACAGTGGCTTTATGCTCCCACCCTGGTTGCTGGGGCTCTCTTTCCTTTCTTGCACAGGGAATTATTAGTCAGGCTGTTACTCCTACACCCTGAAACAAAAAAAAAGAGAGAAATTTTGGTTGTTTCTGTTTTCAGGGTCTTAGGGAAAGTGTGTAGAGTGTGGTAGTGGGAGGTCATATTGATGTTCAGACAGAGAAATTATTCCTGATTTCACCAACTGCAAAGAATATGATTTTGTATAAACCAAAATCTGCTAGAGAAACACCAGCACTTCAATATCCCTGCCTTCAGCTCACTGCGAGGGAGGTGGCATTGATTGCTGATGCAGGGCAAGACAGCAGAACAACAAAAGCATGAAGGCTGTAAAGCATACCCAGAGAGGCATGAGCTCGAAGAAACAACAGGCAGTGCTGCTGCAAGGTGTGAATTATGGGATGTGTGTCCTTGGCATGTGAATACTGACATTTTGCTGTGCCTGGGCAGTTATCTAAATATGCTCACCTGCTCAGTGGCTGGAAAAGGAGCACAGAGCAGAGCAGGATGGCATGAGAAAGAAAAGGAAGGAAGGAAGGAAGGAAGGAAGGAAGGAAGGAAGGAAGGAAGGAAGGAAGGAGAGAAACCCAAGGTCTGTGTGGCAAGCCTTGTCTTCACCAGCTGATGTTCAACACATCTTCCTTCATAGCAAATTGTAGAGCAGAGCTTCTTAATTACTCTACAGGCTCTAAGTCACATCCTGCAAAGCAGATTGTCTTTTTCTGGGTCATGTCCATTGCTTATTTACTTCTTCTTGTTATTTGGAGGGTTTAGTTGTCCTGAACAGAATTGGGAGTGTCTTTTAACTCAGTGACGTGGTTAAAGGCTTAGTAATATGAGCATCAGCTTTTTGAGTTGGTCCTCATTTTATGACAGAGGAGTACATTAGAGCTTTAAGACGAATTTCTGTAGATCTCACCTCTCACAGGCATGAGTTAGGTTATGTTTTCTACAGCTAACAGGAGGTGCAAGTTAAAATGTGGAATGGTGTTGACCAGTTTGAGCCAGACAAGCATCACTGCAATAAGGTGGTGGTGTTCTGTTTTCCTTGTACTGTCATCTGTTGTGGTTTGGAAGGGTGCAACAGAAAACTCACCTAAGTGCAGAATGACACAGCTTGCCTTAGTGCATGTCCAGTGACAAGAGGTAAGGGGACAGCATTTCAGCTCTAAAGAACTCAGATCTCTTTGTTTAAGGATTTGGTGCAAAATTACATTCTTATTAAAAAAAAAAAATCCCCTTAGGTTTTCTGAACACTGCTTTGAGTCTTTTGCATCTTTCTGCTCTTCTGCACTCCCCTAATTCTTGCTTTTTCTAGATCCAGTCACTGAGTCGCTCTTGAATTGTTTTGAGAGCCTTCAGCATAGAAATTTCTCTGTGTCCAGAAGGGCTTTATTGCATCTCTGACTTTCCCTACCCTCCAATTAAATGGAAACCAAAACCTACTTTGTTACATAGCTTAATTTGTTTCACTAATTGTCATTGTTTTCATGTCTACATGCAGTGATCTATTCATAGGGTGGCAGCATTAATTGAAAAATAATATCCTGGGCCAGCTGCTTTTGGTGAGAAGAAGGGCTGTCAGAATGCCCTGCTAACCAAGCAGGAAGTGCAAATGATGGTCTCCACCAAAATTTATTATTCAAATTATGCTTTACTGCTAACAACAGACTGATTTCTCCTGAATGAGAAGCATGCAGATGAGTTTTGTCCATGACAAATGCAGCTCTCATTTCTCAGGCTCTCACTTCTTTTGTGTGTGCCTGTGTGCTGTGTTCACAGGACACCTCGAGCTGGAAGAGAGCTCTGCAAGCCTCTAGTCTAACCTTCTGTGCAAAGGAGGGCCAGTTGTCAGACTAGCTATACCACAAGGTTGCTGAGGCTTTATCCAGATAGGTCTTAAAAACCTGCCAGGTTGTAGTTAACATTTTAGATATCACAGAATCACAGAATCAATAAGGTTGGAAAAGACCTGGAAAAAGGATCATCAAAGTCCAACCTGTCACCCAGGTCAGTAGGGCATAGCCCTGACATCAGTGATTTAATTTCATTTATTAGAACCTGAATGCATTGGTGGGAGATAAATTTCAGTCATTCTTTTTCACCTCCCCAGATGTCTTTCAGTGAAAGAAAGGAACAACTTCCTTGCTGTGAGAGTGCAGGAGCACTGGGGCAGGCTGCCCAGAGAGGTTGTGCAGTCTCTGTCTCTGGAGACTTTCAAGACCCACCTGGATGTTCCTGTGCAACCTTGTTGTAGCAATGGGTTTGGACTGGATGACCTCCAGAGGTCCCTTCCAACCCCTCCCAGTCTGTGATTCTGTGAAATCTGGGAGCATGTCCATGTTTTACACCAAATGTCTTTTCTGGTTCTTTATTCCCACTTTCATCCTGAGACCCAAGGTGCAACACCTGTAGACAAGTCAAAGGCCTGTAGCTTGTGCTTAAAACTTGCTGAACTTGCTGGACTCAGCTGTTGCCTGCTTCCCTAGTGCAGGGTGGTTGTGATCTTCATCTACAGGAACGTGAAGCAAGGTGAAAACAGAAGCAGGATGTGCCTCAGGAAGACCTGACTTAGATAATCTGATGCTCCCCAGCTGGTGCTGATAGGAAATTGAGTGCAGTTTGCAAACCAGTGCTGTCAAAGTGAAAGAGGCAGGGTGATAACTCACCAAGGCTGAGATACTAAAGGTAAGAGTTGCCTGGTGTGTGTCCAGCTGAGTGCTAAAGCATGAATAGTCTGCCTGTCACCCTCTGCCCCCTGACAGAGCACTCTGCATTCAGCTCAGAGGAAGGCAGCCACAGAATCTCCATCTCACTGGCTGTTCACTGTGAATAATACAGGAGCTGAAATACTCTTTTTTGCCTCCCTCAGTTCTTCTCAGTCCCTCTTCTTTTATGTATGAGTGCATTACGTATTGCCTCTCTGCTGAGGGTTTAAGTGTGGTACTGTGGAGGGTGGTGAATGGTTAATGATCATGAGAGATGAGAAATTCAATGCATTGCAATGGAGAGAGACAAAAGTGAATGGTTTCGGAAGAGATCCTTAAGCAAGGAGTTTCATCCCTCAGAGATGAGACTGCCCTTCTTCACTCGTTCTGCATGCTGAGAATCAAGCAGAGGCAGGCAGTGGTGCCTTACAGTTTGTAATACCAACCACTAGACACTGTTAATGAGTTTGCAGGCAAAATGATGTGGAGACTGCAGAAATCTTTGCCCTGGAAAATTCATACAGCATGGTAATAGTGGAAAGTTCTCCTTACTGTGTAGCACTTTTAGACTTCTCATTTCTAAACACTGGGATAAGAGATTAGTGGGATTGAAATCAATGCTTTTACCCCCGAGACTACTTACACCTAACATAAATAAGGAACCATTTTTTTACTTGTAGAGAGGAACTGGGAAAAGTGATAGAAACAGAAGAGCAGAGACAAGATTACAACATCAAATATGAGTTGCAGTATGAAATTCTCCAAACACATCACCAAGCACTAGTGTGTAGGACACACTCTATTCCCTCTGCTATTGGTAATTATTAAGAGAAGCATCTGGCAGAAATATTCCAATTTTAATTTGCCAGGATTGGAAAAAAGAAGAGTTAGGGGTCAGCAGGCTTAGAAGTTCACTATGCAACTAACCAGACTGATCTCTGAGAAGGGGACATGCCAAGGAGTAGCACCTGGGTCTGAGCCTCCACCACATCAGGTTGGGAGGGATGAGATTTGTGTTCTAAGAACTAACAGTAGTGCTGAGGGTGGAGCAGAAGATGCTCACCAGAGCTAGTGATTATTCTTTACAAAGCTCAGCTTTTCCCTGTGGGATACAACCCTGGATTATGGCATGCAGCTCTGGGTATTAGGAGCACACAGAAAAAGGCAACAAGACTGATTTCTAGATTTTCTGCCTTTGAGGGACTAAGCACAGATCTGCAGACACATGTAAGTTTTGAGGAAGCTGCTAAGGAATCTCACATCCTTCATAAGCAGTCTACAGCATCCCTGTGCTGATCTCTCTTTGAAACCTGAATCCCAAGGCAGTTTCTTCAAGGCAGTGGCATGAGCCACTTCAGGAAGTTCTGCACATTCCTGGGGAATCAAAAAATAGGGGAGAGAATAGGTCAGCTCAGACAAAACTCTCATTGGAAATGGTAGAATCATACTGGTTTGGGTTGGAAGGGACCTCAGAGAAGATCATCTAATCCCACCCCTGTGCCACAGGCAGGAGCATCTCCTGCTAGACCGGGTTGCTCCAGGCCCCATCCAAGCTGGCTTTGAACACTGCCAGGGTTGCAGCCTCTACAACTTCTCAGGACAACCTGTTCCAGTGCCTCACCACCCTCACGTGGAAGAATTTCTTCCTAATGTCTAATGTAAATCGATCTTCTTCCATTTTGAAGCCGTTACCTCTTGTCCTGTCACTACATGCCTTTGTCAAAATACCCTCCCCAGTGGGTGGGAGGATTTCAAAGCTAAAAAAGAAATGTATTAATCAATTCCAAGGTAGTGAGTATGAACAAAACCATAAGAAGATGAAGGGAGACTTTCCTTTGTCACACCAAAAGTTGCAAGTGAAAGAAAATAACATTTTCATGCAGTTCTCTTACATTTTTATTTGAATCACCCCTGGTTTTCATTGAACTTTTACATAACCTGGGGTGGGTGCCTTACTGCCTTACTGCATATTGGTTAGTTAGTCAAAGAGAAAAAGGAAAGGATGATGGTGAGGGAATAGAATAGAGAGCTTTGCCCTGGATGTGTTTAAAGGTGGTTTGGATGTGGTGCTTGGGGATATGGACTAGGGGTGACTCTTGTAGAGTAGGGGTCTGGGTTTGACTTGGTGATCCCCAGGGTCTTTTCCAACCTGAATGTTTCTGTGATTCTGTAATTAAAATAAATCAGTCTAATATAATCACAAGAAAAGGAACCCAAAGTTGAGCAAGCAAACAGTATAAAAATGAAAACAAGCCAGAAGTGGCATCTTGTGCCTTGCCAGAGTGCTGGCTTTTCTCTCAGTGTCATGATTCTGTGTTACAGAAGATATCTGTAACCCCCCAGATGGAACAGTCAGTGCCTGTTCCTTGCTTGCACACAGTCATTTCTCACTACTCCTTGCAAGCTTCCTTCTCCTTTCCTGAACCACCACTTACATAATTGTGAAATAAATCTTTTATTCCTTCCTTGTGCTTCCTCTGCATTGACCTGTGGTTTCTCATCTCATATTTAAGTGATGAGCTCTTTGGTACTGAGATGTCTGGCACAGCTGTGCCATGCACAGCAGGGTCCTAATCAATGAGTAAGAACCACATTACAAATGGTTGTTACTAATAATAACACTGAAAGTGTTTAAAAATATTTATTAAAGATGTGAGCAAGGGCACATTTGATGGTGATTTTTTTATTTTCATCTTCTCAAAGATCTGGTAGCATGCAACTTTTTTTTTAATCCTGCTGGAGGTGATAGATACTCTGTGAGAGTGAGCTGAGAATATTTGATTTAGGCTTGAAAAGATGAAGCCATAAAAACACTAACAGCAAAGGTTCAATTCCAGTCCCCTGTGGACTGTATTTCAGAATTACTCTGCTAATTTCTCTGGAGCTGCACTCAACTTGCATGTCAAGGCTTTGAGAGGGTAAAGCAGCAGGGAACAGCAAGAAGGAAATCCATCACTCCCACTGGAAGACCTCAGTTTGCAGGATTTAAGATAACAGGGAGAAGAGAGGGAATGCTTGCAGTGTCGAGGGACAAGAGCAAGCCAAGGTCCCAAAGTTACTCAAGTGACTGTTTGGGTGATCTGCTGAATGGTCCTGGCACCATGACTTTGTAAGTCAGACTGCTCTGGTTTTAGGCTGACCTCAGCTCATAAGGTGCAGGCTGAATGTGTTCAGACATTCCATGGAAACTGGAGCATGTCTGCCAGCCTGAGCTGAGAGATCACAGAGCTGCCTCATGCTTGGCATTCTGATGCTCATAATGGTCTTTGAGCTCTCTCAAGCTAATCAGGGATTTAAAGCTGCTTTTCCATGGCCTGAATGAGGTTACTCAGTCTCCTGGTCTGACCTTGCCACCAAGACTGGCTCCTAGCCACTAGCAGCTAAGAGGGCTCAGAACCATTCTGGGATTCTCTGCAGCCTCTAATGACATTCAGGAAGAAGGTTTTGTTGGCATAAGGAAGTTTTTTCTGCTTTTCCTTCAAGTATTTTATCACATTCAGAGTTTGTCTTTCTTTGAAATCTGGGAGGTTTCTGTAGGAAATAGTTGACATAAGCCCTGGTTTTAAACCCTGGAGATAATGCTTTAATCTTCAGATCTCTTCTTCCATCTCAGTCCAAGTGCAAGTTGTTACATTAGAGTCCAAACCAGTATGTATATAAACTACTAGAATATATAGAGCATAGCTAACAGCTATGCTGTGGTGTGTTTTCTTCATCTTTATGCATGTGAAGTCTACTAATCCTGCTTGGTTTATTAACTGGCCTCATCCTTCTCACATGTAGTTCATTTTGGGGTACAGAATAAGTGTTCCCAATGCTGCCAGTCTGAAGTCCCCAGCATGCTGAGGTTATTCTGAAGCTCTGCAGAGCTTCCTGCCTCTTGGAATCAGCTCATCCTTTTTTTTCTCTTTGTTGGTGGCATTGACTTGAAGTCTGTAGAGAACTAATCTGGAAAAGTGTGTGTGCTGGGTTATGGAGTTAGCTATTTATAGCTGTAGCTATTAAACTTGCTTCTACTTTGCAAGCCTCAGGGCATATTTACATCTCTGAAATCATTATCCAAATAAGTTACTGCCATAGTAGCAGGCACTTTGTGTTCAAGTAATCACCATTTGTTGCTGCAAGGAGGCAAAGTGCTGGTAGAACAAGTCTTTCAGAACCCTGAAGGGCATCTGTATCAACACCAGACTCTGCTAGACAATCAGATGCTGTTTGATGAAGATCCAGGAGATCTGGAAGACAGCTGAATCAGAAAATACCCTAAATACCTGTTGGAGAGCAGCACTGAGGAGAGGGACCTGGGGTCCTGGTGGACAGAAGGATGCCCATGAGCCAGCAGTGTGCCCTTGTGGCCAAGAAGGCCAAGGGCATCCTGGGGTGTATGAGAAGGGCTGTGGTGAGTAGGTCGAGAGAGGTTCTCCTCTCCCCCTACTCTGCCCTTGTGAGTAGGTCGAGGAATATTGTGTCCAGTTCTGGGCCCCTCAGCTCAAGGAGGACCTCAGGGAACTGCTTGAGAGAGTCCAGCACAGAGCCAGAGAGCTGCTGCAGGCAGTGGAACATCTCCTGTGAGGCCAGGCTGAGGGAGCTGGGGCTTGGAGCTTGGAGCAGAGGAGCCTGAGGGCTGCCCTCATTGCTGTTGGTAAAGATGTGCAGGGCTGGAGCCAGGCTCTGCTCAGGTGTGTCCAAGGACAGCGCAAGGGGCACTGGGTGCCAGCTGGAGCAGAGGAAGTTCCATGTGAACACAAGGAGAAACTTTTTCACTGTGAGGGTGACAGAGCCCTGGAGCAGGCTGCCCTCAGAGGTTGTGGAGTCTCTTTCTCTGGAAACTTTCCAAACCCACCTGGATGTGTTCCTGTGTGACCTGCCCAAGGTGACCCTGCTCTGGCAGGGGCTGGACTCTGGTCTTTCAGTGTTTTGTGATTCTGTGAAATACCTACAGTGTAAGTCTGAATCAAGATAATAGATCTAGTACCATAAAAACGTTTGCCCATTGGTAGCAATATCTGCCAGTTTCTGATGTCACCAAGAATGCTGGGAACAAGCTACAGTCATTTTTTCACTGCTCTTTATGGAACTGTTCTGGAACCAAATGACATGCAAGCACTTGCAGGAAAAGAGACTTGACCTGCTGCAACCCTGACCTGAGATGACTTCCTCTGAGTTACAGTTCCTGCTGTTGTGGGAGTAACACAGATAACAAGGAGCGCTTCATTTCTCAGGCAGGACATCTCTTTAGGGTAAGTGCCATCAGTGCCTGCTACATCTCAAAAAGCAACTTCTAGCATTTTGGGCTTTCCCCATGGATGTGTAAACTGAGCTCATCTGGTAACATCAAAAGCCTTTCACATCAAGTGATGTAGCTGTGAAAGGCACTTGGTTCTGTTTTCACAGGGTCACAGATCCCAGTGTGTTAGGGGTTGGAAGGGACCTCCAAAGATCATCGGGTCCAACCCCCCTGCCAGAGCAGGACCAGAGAATCCAGTGCAGGTCACACAGGAACACATCCAGGTGGGGATGGAAAGTCTCCAGAGAAGGAGACTCCACAACCTCTCTGGGCAGCCTGTTCCAGGGCTCTGTGACCCTCACAGTGAAGAAGTTCCTCCTCATGCTGAGGTGGAACCTCCTGTGCTGCAGTTTTCATCCGTTGCTCCTTGTCCTGTCACAGGGCACAAGTGAGCAGAGCCTGTCCCTGTCCCTTCCTTCCTGACACCCACCCCTCAGATATCGATAGACGTTGATCAGAGCCCTCTCAGCCTTCTCTTCAGGGCTCTCAGCCTTTCCTCATAAGGCAGTGCCCCAGGTCCCTTCAGCAGCCTTGCAGTCCTCTGTTGGACTCTGCAGTAAATCCCTGTCCCTCCTGAACTGTTTCGACTGTCCAGTGTGTATAGCAGACACCAGGGGTGGTCAAGAACTTGTAGACATCAAATCAATTTCATAATGAGTAACAAATGATATTTTTATACCATAATTAGCACGTGTTATTGTTTAGACTAATGACAGGGGTCCAGATATGGATCAGATGAAACAAACAAGCAAGCTGTCAGAGAGTGAACTCTTGAGAAGACATTGAGTCCAGAAAATCCATTCTTTGTTATTTTCAACCAAAAAAGAAGTTTGGAACCTTGATCTAACTTGAAGTAATTTTTAGTCATAACTGATTAAGAAATAGGTTAGAGAACAGGGGAAAAAAAGAAAGCTGAAACCACTTGGAGTGAGAGAGAAAAAGAAACAGGACAGAGAAGTCTCTTGTTAGACACTGTCCAGGTGCTCTGCTGGTCTAGAGACCATGGCAGACATTTTGGAGATTTTATATTTGCCTAAGCAAGTTTAAACAAATATAGGTTGGGTGTTGGGTTGGCTTTGCTTTTTTTTCCTCCCCTCTATGTGTACCTTCCCTGCAGTAGCTGGAATGCTGCAGCATGAGACACTGCATCTGCTGGGCTCCTCTCAGACCGTCTGCAGCGATGCATTTTTCTCAGACCTGTCACAAGCAATCCTGTCCAAGTCTGACTGAATGGGTTTGGTTTAAATCATGAATAGTTGTGGTATAAATAGCAAGTGTTCAACTACCTTGAAGAAAAAGAAGGTCATGGCCTTCTGACTGCTCTCAGCTCCTTCTCCAGACGTGGGTCCTGAAGGGTTTCTTCTGGCCAGTCTGATCTCATTTCTCTGTCTCTACAGCCTGACTTCTCTTTTTAGAACCTGCTGCTTCTCCCTGGCCTCCTGGAGATTGGTTATTTTGGGTTTCTTTTTGCCATCTCGTTCTTGGTTCTGGTGACAAGTGTTTGTTCATTCTGCTCCTAAATATTTTGTCTTTCTGCTTTTTAGGGTTTTTTTGCTGTTTTTACTGTACAATTGTTTATCCAACACCCTAAGCAGCTTGGTAGGGAGGATGGAGGAGGAAATTCATGTAAATAAATTGTTCCTAAATGCAGAGGATTGCCTAGCAACAAAATGCAGTAGAATATGTCTCTCCTGAATGAGGGTGAGCCTCTCTTTTGATAAATGGGTGAGATGTTTGGAGGACTCCCCCTGTGCTCAGGAAGGGGTGGAACATTTGGAGAAAGCCTCCTTCTGCTGTTTTCTTGAGCTCTTAATGAAAACATTTTGTGGACCGTGCAAGTGGGATGTGTCAGGAATGCAAATGAGAGCTCTTGCCCTGGAAGACTGATGTTTCTCATGCTTGATTTTTGCAGCTGCAGCAACAGGAGAGCACCAGCAGGTAGTGGTTATGGCTATTTTGGTCAGCGTCTCTTGAAAGGCCAGAGATGGCTGAGTGGTGAAGCCATTGGCAGGGAATGTGTTTCCTAACACAGCTTCAATTTGTATCACAGCAAGTCTCTTAAGGGCTCCACTTGCCATGAGGTTAGGCACTGCAGCTCCAGATTGCAGTGCTTCATTCTGCTGCCTCGAGGTCAGGTGAGGTCCTCTTTGCATCAGAGGGAGGGCTGTGTGCTCACAGACATAGCAGCCTGCTCTGCCAGCTCAGGTAACTGGATGTGCTGAGGAGAGAGGCATTTATGGTTTATGATCTGCCTAGCTTTTGGAGGGGACAAATACCTTCCCTCACAAAGAGCTGCAGATTTGAACCCTCCCTTCAGGTGCACCAGGCAAGCCTTAGTTTCTTGCCAAGTGAAGTGGTGAAAACCTCAGCCCCAAGTAGCTCTTATCACTATCCCACTGCTAATGTGCTGGTGCTGGATGTGACACTCAGGTTCAGTTCCCCTCTCTGGCTCTCTGCTGCCTTGGAGGAAGTTTTGGCCCTTTGGCTCTGAGATGTTGTAGCACGAGGAGTGTTCAGCCTCTTGGGCTGCTGTGGGTCCACTCCACATTGCTTCCTTAAGCAGCAGTAAATGGGGATAAGGACAAATATTACTCTGACTCCAGGGAGACCTGGCTTTTAATACCTCCTCCAGTGAATGCTTAAGGGTTTTTTTTAGGTATGAGCAGTGAGTAGCATATGGACCTCTACTGTTGCCACTGGGAAAACAAAGCTTGAAGTTGGTTGTTTTCCAGGGTAAAGCATTAACTGCAGAAACCTGCTAATTGCTGCAGTGAGAATAGATGTGTTGTTTTAATCACACCAAATGTTCAAAATAATTAAAAAATATCTCCTCAGAATTTCTCTTCCTTATCCACAATCAGTTCTCTACAGTTCTCTTAATCACAAAACCCCAGTGGTAAGTTACAGAGAGAGCACAGTTCAGCAAAACAATCTGCAAGCCCTGGTGCTCTTCTGGGTGTTGGAGTGCAAATCTTTAAGGTCTGAAAATGATGTGAGAGGGAGGATTGAAGTTTTTAATGCCAGTAGAAGAAGTCATTAAAGAACAAAGATAAGCCCAGCAAACACAACCTTGCATCTCAAATGTTTTTGTGGTGTCTCTGTTTCTTTTTGAGAAAGAAATGACCCAGGTCAGGCAGTAACAGCTTCATCAATATGTTTGCTTTGGCATTTGCCAAGGCAGTGTTAGGGACAGGCAGAATGTATGCAAAGGTTAGCAAATGAAGGCTTTGGAAGATGTTGCCTGCTCTCCCTCAGGGATTTCACTGTTGCTGAATTTTTGGTTGATGAGCAGCAACACAGATCCCAGAGGTGTCACAAACTTTGTTTTCCAGAGGAGGAGAATTTATTACCCTTAGTTTCCCCTAGTCAGTGATGTCAAATTGTGCAGCTCTGTTTTCACTTGGCTCTTCTCTTTCCTGCCACACTGTGCTTCAAACCCCTCAACAACTGCTTGATGACCCTCACAGACTCCTTTCAAGTCCATACTTGGTTTCCTGAGGATCAGCTCTGAGATCCATCCCTCCTACTTGTGACTTCCACGCAGCCTTTCCAAGAGGAGATTTCTGTTCTGATTTGTTGTTCTGCTGTTTGGTTAGTTGGTTGCCACCTACACACTGAAGCTTTTAAAGACTGCTCTTTCAGCGCTGAGGATGTTGTTCTTGTGCTCTTAAAGAAAGATTCCTCTGGAAATCTGTAAAGAGTTCTCCTGGGCTTCTGTGAGTTCATCCAGCTCTGCTGCTGATGTGTTGCTCCAGATTCCTTCTTCACAGCCTGTTCAGTGTGGCTAGTCTGAGATCATTTCTTTTCAGCTTAAGACTTTGCATTTTTCTTCTGTCATGGAATTGGCACCTGTCCATTCAGAACACACAGTCCATTCAGAGCCCTCAGCAGTCTCATGCCCATGTTTTCATCGCTGGGTTTCTTCACTCTCTGATAGTTAAAATCCATAAAACACACCTTGTGTTCTAGGCCTGTTTCTTTCCAAAGCAGGTGAATTGTCCTAAAGTTCTTTGCTTCCTTTGAGACCCTTAGTTTGAAATAGTTGTAAATATGAAATTAGGCTAAATATTTCTGAAGCCTTTCCCAGCTTGTTTTCCTCTATGGTATTTCAGAGTTGAAGGATGAGCTTTGTCATGTAAAGGAGAAGTGAGAGCAAGAGGGTGCTGAAGATTGTGAGTAAATCTTGCAATGCAGGCATTTTTTTAAATGAATTTTAGCTCTGAGCATCACATTTTACTCCTAGGCTCCCTTTATAGCTGTGGAGAGCAGCAGGCACCTCTGGAGAGCAGCACTCACAACCCACCTCAGGTGCCTGTGGAAGGATGCTGTGCCGGTGATGCTCCTGGTGAATACAGAGGCGGCTCAGGCTGGCTGGCTTGGATTTAGGCATTTTTCTTGGCTTCCCTACCTCAGGGGTGTAGAAGCTCCACTCCAGATTTCTATTCCCTGTAGAAATTCTACCCTAGTGTGACTGTTGAGTTTGCAGCTGTAGCTAGTTTCTTCTGGATTTTGTTAATTACCCATAATTAATTATTTTAATGACCTGATTTGCTTAATATTAGATTTAAGACCAGTGGGATCATAGATCATGTCATCAGAGTGTGTCACTTGTTCTCCCCATTCACTCAATTACCTCAGCTGAAGCTGGTAGCTTCAGGTTACCTGCAGTAGATTTCCCAGGCGAGCATCTGTTCTTGATTTGGGAACATTAGGAGGTGGAGTGTTCCCACCACTTCCTCTGGAGGTTGGTCACACAGTGGCCTTTGGCTTGTCCACACTGCTGTTGTTGCTCCAGGTGCATGACTGCAAATGAAAAGTCAATAGTTCCAGCAGTGATGTCTGCACTAAACTAATCAGCACCGGCTGGGCTGAGATGTCAGCCTGGGCTTGGGTGGAGAGAGCTCTTCTGAATCACTGCTTGTCAAAATCAATGCCCACAGAAACCTCTCTGCAGAGGGAAGCAGCCAGCTTTTGTCCTACTCCTTGCTGTCATTTAACAGAGTATATCAAAGACCTTCTTTGTCCTTTTTATCTTTTCCAAGTAACCATCTTAAAAGTTGGTGTCAATAAAATTCCTGCCTCAACTTGTGGTGCTGCCTAGTGCCTTGCTCAGAGAGAGCAGGCAGCCAGGGAGGAGGGGTACCTGAAGAACCTAAAACATTGGCTGGTTTGTACTCACACCTTGGTTAAATACCTCACTGGCTTGGTTAGATTAAGACCAGGAGATAAGATATCCTTGGAACTCAACAGCTGCATGTTTTCTGTTTCCCAGCTACAAGTCTCTATTTGAAAACAACCACATCAGCCCCTTCCCTGCACTGTGCAGGGATCTCAGCTGTACTGCAGTGAAGTGCAAAAGTCTCTGTGAGTCTTCTTCATGACCCATGTCTTGCCTTCAGTCTGCTTGGCAAGGTACTCTGAATAATTCACTCGATTATGGCTTGATTTAGCTGCGGCTCCTGCAAGATTCATTTTAATACAGACTGCTTCACCATCATGTTCTCAAAGGTTCCTCTTTCTTACAGTCACAGGCATGGGCTTAAAAAGGTTGGGTCTGATGAGCTTCCAGGGCTTTTCCAACCTTGATGACTCTATGATCCTAAAATTCTTTGGGTTTTCATAAAGTATTATTTTGCAGAGTGCCTTTCTCTACTCCTGAGATGAGACCAGCACATTCTTAGCCTGCTGGTGAAGTGTGTCAGGTACTTATCAAATGGCTGGGCTGAGTAGTTGTCCATGGACTTTATTTGAGGTGCTTCAGCTCCTTTCAGTGATTCTCCTTCTGCTTCTTGAGTGACCACACCTGTGTTCAGAAGGATGCCAGTGCATCCAATCACATAGGAAGCAGGTAAGCTGGGACACAAGAGGCAAGTTACACTGCAGAAGATCTGTATGAACAGATGAAAGAAAGAACTGGATTATAAAAAGTTAACTGGGGGAGGAAGCAAGTACCTTAAAAGGTATTTTGACTTTACAGCTTCCTTTGATTTTTCCACTTCCATAATTTTGCAGTGGTGTGAACAGTATTTGAGGTGTACCTAGATCAAAGATGAGGTTGAAATTACTTCCACTACCTTTGAATTACATTTCTTGACTGTAATGCAAACAATGAAAACAGAAGGCATGGATGCCCCCTTCCTGGAGGTGTTCAGGCCAGGTTGCAGGCCTTGAGCATCCTGGGCTGGTAGGAGGTGTCCCTGACCATGGCAAGGGGTGGCACTGGATGATCTTTAAGGTCCCTTCCAACCCAAACCATTCTGTGACTCTGTGAATGGTTGAGGAATCATAGAATGGTCTGGGTTGGAAGGGACCTCTAAAGGTCATCCAGTCCAACCCCTCTGCAGTCAGCAGGGACATCCTCCAGTAGCTCAGGTTGCCCAGAGCCCTGTCAAGCCTGACCTTGAATATCTTCAGGGATGGCCCTCAACCACCTCCCTGGGCAGCCTGTTCCAGTGTTCCACTACCCTCATGGTGCAGACCTTGTTCCTAGGATCCAAGGAGCTCATCTTCTTTTCCACATTTTATTTGTGCTTCTTTTCTCATCTTTCACATGCATGTGACAGGAGCCCTGCTGCTGGCAGCTCATGTCTAATAATCTCCACTCAAAGCCTGACGATTTTCCTGAGCCAGATCCCACCTTTTCATGCCTAATTCATATTTACCTAATCCAAGGCCTTTGTGTATCAGTTTAGGAAGAAGAAACACGAAACAAGAGAGTGCAGTGTCTGTGTGATCTGCACTGCTCTTAACACTTGGAGTTCTTTCTGAAGAGAGGGAGCCAGATGTTTTTACAGTATTTGGGGTGTATTTACATCTTGCTATATTTTAAAAATTACAAATATTTACAATATTTGGACCTTTTAGTGAAGTCAAAGCTCCTAGGTAGCTTTGATATCAGACCAATGGCTGCGTTAATGTGGTGCTTCAGGGCTGCAGCTGGTGACCTACATGAGTCAGGAAAACCATTTTCCCCCTGGGCACACTTAGGGTTCTGGTGGGGTTTAAATTTCCAAACACAACAGTAGTTTCTGTTTTCAAAAATCTTCTTCAAACAGATTTTAAACCTTCTGTGGCAGCATTCTGATTTGCATGGAAACTTCTGACCTCCAGCCACCTCCACAGCTGGCCAGCTTGAAGGCTGTGAACTGCTGAGATCAGCCAGCTCTCAGCTCCTCATGGATTGACTCCTGAGGCTGTTGAGGTTGCTGCTAGGATAAGTGCATTAAAGGCTGGGAGGCTGTGTCCTGGCTTGAGCTACACCAGAACTAACTCTGTGCCATGGTTGGACTCCTCAGCTCAGTCTCTCCTCAGCAGATGCACTTCCTGCAGCTCCCAGCTGCTCGTGCAGCTCCCAGCTTGTTCCTGCACCGGTGGCTGCTTCTGGCAGTGGGAGCTCTGATGGTTAGAGTTACTGCTAAGGACAGAAAGGCTTCTGCTTACACCTGCTCCTGCAGAAACCAAGGTCACTGCTAAGTCTTATGTGCCACATTGTGGTACCACAAAGCAAGAGGTGTGGTACCTGTAGGGGCAAGTGGACAGGACCTTATCCTGACCAACAACGGATATCAAACTCAGTCTAAAGCTGAGGGATCACAAGAGTCCAGCTCTCCTTCAATGGCTGAGAAAGACTTGGTCTAGTCTGCCTTTGATCCCAAACTGTATGTTGCTGAATCCAGTTCTGGAATCCAGCTCCTGAATCTGTTTCCCATATGCAGTCTGGGAATTCTCCTTTGCCTGCCCACAGCATCACTGGTGACAATGATGTTATTGCCATCAGGGGTTGTGTTCCACGTTGGGTTTGTATTTATTTGTATATACCTCATGGGTTTGTAATCATTTTCATCACAGCTGCTTTAGTTTTCTATTCCAACCCAGCAGCTTTTCTCCCTGTGCCCTTTCTCTTCCTCTTTGAGAAGGGAGAAGGGTTCATAGAGAGCCTCTGTCCTTCATCTGGTGGCCAGCCCCAACCCTGACCCTTGACAAGCTGCCAGAAGTGAGCCAGTAAATGTCTGAGAGAGAAATCTCTAGCAAAGTCAGAGAAATGACTAGAAGTGGTCACTTTTTATTACCTGGCTTTAGGAACTATTCACAAGGCCTCTGTAAACAGCAGTGGTGAAGCTGGATCACTGGCAGCTAAGTAGAGGCTAGAATTGGTAGCAAATAAATGCATTTTCAGGCCATGTGCTCAGGACACTTACAAATGAATGGTAGGATCTGTGGCATAACACTTTTTCTCTTGAAATTGGAGGAAAGAGATGATGGCATCTTGGAAGGCAGGTGGGCATTTATGTTCCACAAAATAACCTGTTCAGCGGTGCTCTCTCAAGCATTAGCTGCAATCTGCCTTATGAGCAGGGGTGAGAAGGCAAAATAATGGAAGATCAATCAAAAGCTCTTCTAAGTATGCAGTCTTGTGTCATACCAGAATGATCCTGAAGGCTCTGTTTGCTTAATCACCAGGCAGATCTCTCAGGAGTCCAAGTGAAAAATACATTGCATAAAGAGTTGAGTGAGCTGCTCTTAGTGCCTGATGAGGCTGGATCCAAACTGTAGTAAGTCTTAGTGACAGCAGAGCACTCTGCAGACTGGAGTTCAGAAGCCTGTCCTTGTATTTTCCAGCAGTGTGGGTGGTTATGTGCTTGCCCTGTGTCCGAAGGACTTCACAAGCAAGACACGGCTCTGCTGAAATACAGCCAGGGGTTCCAGACTTGTTTTGAGACAGGCACTGGAGAAGTCCTATCTGCATGAGGTAGTGTGAGGTGTGGGGTTGCAACTAGATGATCCAAGGTCCCTTCCAACCCTGACAGTTCTATGATTCTACAGTTCAAAAAGAGAATTCCAGATTTCAGTAAGCAGGATTTCAAGCTGGACTTTGTGTGGGTGGCTAGGAAGAGAAATTGTCGTCTTTTATCAATAAACCTGAAGAATCTGAAATGGTATTTTTGACTTTGACATCCATCTTATCTGAAGTGCATTGCCCATAGCAGCAGAGTCAATTCCATTCCAGTTCAGAGGCAAGAATAAAACCTGCTGAGTAGTCACTGTGGTTTCCTGCAGCAGCTCCAAGCTTTACAGAGGCATTGAGCTAATGACCCAGCACAGCTCTGCTTTGAAATGGTGAGGTTGGCAAGGGTGACAGGGATTGAAGGCACTGTGTGTCCATAGGCCTTTTAGCATAAACTGCTGTGGCTTACAAACAATGGGGTGGAGGTGGAAGGAAGTCTTCTTCTGTAATTAGCCTGGGTGTGTGTTGTGCTGGTACCATACCCTGGCAGGCTCTGTGTGGCTGCACCGGGAGGAGTGGCCAGCAGTGCAGCAGTGGGTAAGGAGTTGTGCATTCACTGAGACTGCAGCAGATGCTCTGAGCTGTGAGTCATGCTTCCAACAGGGGTGTGTAGTGCCCATAGTGTACATGGGCTCATGAATGCCTTCATTCATGCCCATCTGGGAAGATGGCAGTGTGCCCACGTACAAGCGGATTGGTCCCTTTTCTAGAAAGCATAGTGCCAGACTGTCAGGAGTTTGGGTGGCGAGCTCAGCTAATGCTGCAGACAGCATCCCCACTGCAGGAAATCCCTCCCTGGTGCTAGGACTCGAGATACCAGGTTACCCAGGAGGATATTTTATGTGTTGAAAGCAAGCAGTGAACCATGGCAGAAGGCGGCAGGCGCCCATCTCAAAGCACAGCAGGCTCCCGAGAGGAAGCATCTGATGGCTTGTTCCACAGCAGAGCTGCCTAGAGACAGCCTGAGACAGCTACTGCTGTCAGGAAAGGGCAGATGGTGTTGGGCAGTGGAACAGATCAGATGGATCTCATCACAGTATCTCCTGGATACTTGTTAATGGAATTAGCCCAAAAGGCATTATCTTAAATGGCTGCACCACGTCCTGCAGTGAACTGTGCAGAGTGCTTGCAGCAAATTCTGAAGAGAAGTAAGAAAAGCAGGCAGGTTCCCCATGAAGCTTTTTGGGTTCACTGGGTACAGTTTTAAGAGAAATTTGGTTACTTGAAAATGAGAGGAAGGTCAATGCACCATGGGAAACTGCAGTGTCAGTTCAAACAGTTTCACCTGGATCTGGTGCCCAAGGTGAAGGGACAAATTAATCAGCTTTGTAATGTGCACAGTGAAGTTAATCTGACAAAACAATATTTTGTATTTCATCAAAGCCTTTCTCAGTTGTTAGGGTCAGAGAGATAAAGTGGGGAGTTCTGTTAAAGAATCTTTCCAGATGCTCTGTATCTTTTAAGAAGCAATGGCATGGAAGCTACAAAGCTCCTTACTTGCTGAATTTTTGTGAGAACAATGTCTGTTATGCTTTTCAGTGTTGTTCAGTGCCCACTGTCTTTGCACTTCCACTGTCCTACCTATCCTGATAACCAAAATTCGCCGTGATGGGCAAGCTGCCTGCATGGGCTGTAGCCCTTGTGTTTAGAGAGCCTGTGCCTGTCCATCGTGTCCCCTGAGCACCTGAGCTGGCTGACGGCTGTGTCAGCACACCAAGGCTCTCTCCCATGTCTGATTCTCCAGCTCTAAACACACTTGACAGTTAGCTGGTGACCTTAGAAGGTCTTTTCATCTCTTACTCCACAAGTGGTAGTGTGACTGCCGAGGCAGAGTCTGGGCAGGGGCAGTAACAGCTTGAATCACCTGGGGGTTAAAAGCAAACTTGTAAGTGTGCCTGTCCAGAGAACAGAGGTGAGGCACAGGGAGTCTCACACACAGCTGCAGGAGCTGCTATGCAGGCAGGCACTGCCTGACTTCTCCTCTTCTGACTGCCAGATGTTTTTCCCCCAGATCTTTGTTGTCCAAGGAACAGAAACTGGCAGCCAGTATTCAGCTGGGTTTCAGGGGCTGGCAAAGCAGAGGGTGTCCATTTCCTGGGGTACAGTAAGCAGGTTTGGTGACATCCATCAGCAAAACCTCTAAGCATTCGTAATGAGGTTGATGCTGCTGCTGTGATCTAAGGCAAGATAAAAACAAAAAGGGCAAGTGCAGTGCTGTCAGATTTTTGGTGGGCAGGGTAATCTTTCAGAGCTGCAGAGGGATTCCCTTGTTCTGCTGCAAGCAGCCTGGGGCTGTGGTGAATCCTCTGCCCGCCCTACGCTCCAAGAGGGGAGCTCAGCTCCCCTTGCTGCATGCTGTTTGCCACTTGAAGGAGTGCTTTAAGGAGTGCTTAGCAGAAGGGAATGGGGCTTTTGGTAACCAGGAGGTATAAGAGGCTGTTATGAAACAAAACTAAGCCTTCTTTGGTTGGTTGGGTCTGTTCTTTAGCTAGAGGGAGTGAAGGATGGCGTGCAGCAGCCAGACTTTTCACCAGATATATGTTCTTTGCAAGAATGTGATTCTCCTAGGATCAAAAACTTGGGCATGGCTTGTCACAATCACAGAAATGGTGAGGGTTGGAAGGGACTTCTGGAAACCATTTAGTCCAACTCAGGCTGCACAGGAATTTGTGCCGACAGGTTTTGAAAGCCTCCAGAGGAGACTTTGATGTGCTGAGCTTCCAGGGCAGCATTTCTTTAGCCCCTTGGCTCCAGTCCATTAAAGATTATTCAGTTTAAAAACTGAGCCACTAAAATTCACTGTGCTTGTAAGAGACAATGCTGACAAAAGCTTAGAGAGGGCAGTCAGCTGAACATCCCAGTGAGCCCTGATGGGAGTAGGAATGACATATTCATCAAATAACCTTCTGGATAGCCAGACATAAGTGTAGCAAGTTTTGCTGTTCAGAGCTGTTCCATCCCAGACCACATGCAAATTACAGAAGAATATATGGAATATATACAGAAGAAACGGATGTTGGCCCTTCCAACTATTCTCCATCAAATAAACAGAGGAAGACCCAAAAGGGCATCAGCCTTGGATCAAGTCTTCTGCAGTGGACTTGAGCACTGAGTGAAGATGTAGTTGAAATGAGTCACATTTGGATGGCAACTGAGGGCAGCCTTTGCCAGGAGAGCCTCTGCAGCCTTCCTGGTGAGCTGCCACATGCTGCACTGGAGCAGTGCTTCCGTGGTGGATAGCTCCCCAGACACCTCAGCTGCTCCCACACGTGGCTCAGTGCAAATCAGGAGAGCTTCCAAACACAAGCAGTTAATATTTCAGCAGGCAACTGCCGCTGGAGTGGCTGTGTCAGCCAGCATGGCAAAGAGAGCTGTTGCCCTTCTTCCAAAAGCCTGCTGTGCCTGGGAAGTTTGCAGACCTCCCCATTTCGATATCTGAGAAGTGCTGCTGCCAGGTCAGCTTGGAAATGTTGGCAGGCTCTGTGTGCCAGTCTGTTTTGGACGCTGTTTTCCTGGTTTGTAGGACTCAAAGCTGAAAGAAGGTAGTTCCTGCCCTCTGGCAAACCTCAGGAAGCAGGTTTACAGCTGCAGCCTTGGCTCTGGCTCTGCAGCTGCCCTAATGCTTGTAACTGTGTGTTAGGGCAGAGGTCATTGCTATCATTCAGGGCTTTCTGAGAAACTTCTTGCAGGATGTTCTTTGCACACAAGCATGGTCGTGTGTGTGTGGATGCATTTCGATTTCCCAGCTCATTTTCCAAGGAGCAGTGGTCCTTTGCTGCATGCTGTTCCCTTTCCTACAAGAAGAATTTGTCAGATTCCCAGAAAATCATAGAATCACAGAATTGTTTCAGTTGGAAGAGACCTTTTGAGATCATCAAGTCCAACTTCAATCTAAGACCACCACGGCCATTAATCCATGTCCCCAGGTGCCATGTCCCCACATTTCTCGAACACGTCCAGGGATTGTGACTCTACCACCTCCCAGGACAGCCTCTTCCAATCCCTGACCACTCTTGCAGCAAGGAAATGTTTCCTAATACCCAATCTAAACTTCCCCTGGCACAATTTCAGTTCATTTCCTCTCATTCTATCACCTGATACTAGGGAGAAGAGACCACCACCCAATATGTACACCTTGAAACATGTCAGCCCAGTAACAGTGGAAATCCAGGTTGCATTTTTCCCCAGGGATTGATCCAACAAGCCATAGTTTTTTAAATAAAATAGCTTGAGCCTACTTCAAAAAGCAAAACCATGCCAGCAAAGCACAGCTGCTTCTTCTCTCTCTTTCCTCCCACATGTCTGCCATTTTTGCCCCCACTATCCTAAATATGTCTGTGTCACCCAAAGGACATAGTCCTGGGCTTTTGGCCAAAATCCTGGGCTTGAGTTCCCACATGGAACAGCATTTACTGAGGAAAATAATATCATGTGGCAGCCGGTAGGCACAATACTGCCTCTGCTGCCAGAATGTACTGACTTGAAATGAAGCTGTGGCAGATGGCCTGAAGTGTTTCAGTGCTTCCTTTCTCTAGAGCAGGATTACCCAAGGAATTTTGTACTGTGCTGCACTGGGTCCTTTTACCAGGTTCTGCTCAAATGGATGTGATGCACTCTGCTTGTTTAGCTGGACCAGGAAGGGTCTGCAGGTAGTAGGGGCAGGGTACAATCAAATCCCTGGGACAGCAGAGTCCCAGGTCGTGGATGTCCATCCCCGGAGGTGTTCAAGGCCAGGTTGGATGAGGCCTTGAGCAACCTGGGCTGGTAGGAGGTGTCCCTGACCATGGCAGGGGGTTGGCACTGGATGATCTTTAAGGTCCTTTCCAACCCAAACCATTCTGTGACTCTGTGAATGGTTGAGGAATCATAGAATGGTCTGTGCTGGAAGGGACCTCTAAAGGTCATTTAGTCCAACCCCTCTGCAGTGATTCTATGAATCTGGGCTCATCCCTCAGGGCACCAAGGACAGCACCTGTTGGAACAAGAAGAAATGGCCTCCTGGTTCAGACTGTGAGGAGCCCACCATCTGAGCAGCCCTGTTTCAGATCAAGGTGGCACTCTCCTTGGTAGTGATGCCTTATAGACACTGACCCTGCAGAAACAGCTGAGTGTTGGCCTCATGCATGATGCTTGGTAGATAGAGCAAAAGGCCAGCAGGACCTTTTCTTGTCATTCGGGCAATCCATACATGACCAGAAGGATTATTTTCATTAAAAGAGTGGTGATGTATTGGGAGATTTGATATAGCTTGGGGAAAACTGGTGGGGAAGAAGAAAGCATGACTATGGCATCAAGATTTTGGGAGGTTGGACAGAGAGAAGCTAGTGCAGTAATTTTTAGCATGGCAGAATAGTTAGCAGAGAAAAATGAGCAGCTCTTTCTGCTAGGTTTACCAGAAGTGACTTTGGAGTCTAACCTAGCAAACAGAGTGCTCAAACCAAACTTAAACCACCTGCACACTACTGGGATAGCACAAGGCAAATGTCCTGAACTCTTCTATCCTCTTTCTTCTCTGGCTGCATGTTTTCACTGGGTTAAGAAAAGTCAGTGGAATCACATTTAAAAGTGTTGTCACTTCCCAGTCTGTCACAGGGCTTTTGCCAGCTCTGTTCCAAAAGAGCTGGTGCCTAGGAGGGTGCCAGCTGGTGGATCTGATCATCCCAGCACATCACTAGAGAGCCTAAATACACAGCAGTGCGAGCTGGAGTGTGTCTGCTCTCCTGCTCTGCAAGTGCTCTGCATTTGAATGGAGCAGCCCTTTGGCATGGCAGCAGCACTGATCTCTCCCTCTCTCTCTTTCTGTCCTCTAGGTTGTGATTTTGTACTTTGAGCCGAGCGTGTTCCGCTGTGTTCTCCTCAGATGGGTTCGGCTGCTGGGCTTTGCTACTGTGTATGGAACTGTGATGCTCAAGCTGCACAGGTATTTCACATGGTACTCATCTCCATCTCTGTGGGAGGATGTGCAATCTCTGGGGGTGCTTAGATGGAAGAGTGGCAAAGATTACCATAAACAAGCCTTGCTTTTGACTTTTTAAAATTGCTCTGTATTTCTCCTCCCTCTTCCTGCTCAGTTAATCCCTGGGGCACAGGCAGGATTTGATGGAGACTGTAGACATCAGCTGTGAGGTTGTGCAGGAATGCCTTTTCCCAGGAGGTGAATGTACCTTCCCTGAGTATAGGGAAGTGCTTGCAAGTGTTCAGTCTGTTGAAAGGTTTGCCTGTGAAGTGTTCACGGAGAGCTCTGTCTAAGTGCTTAGGTGCAGCAGTGGTGGCTAAAGCAGTGCACCCTGGTGCACATCAGTGCTGTGCTTTCTCCTGGCTCACAAATCAAGGGCTGCTTTCTCCAGGCAGTCACAGCTACCTGCTCCCAAGCACCAGTGCCTGCCAGCAAAACTGTGTGGGGAGTTCTGGGTTCCATGGGTTGGCACTGCCTTCACATGAGACTCAAAGGGTTTGACATCCTTCAGAGACCCAGCTTCAAATCCCACTTCTACAGTCCCCCTACAAATTGAAGCTTTTTCTGGGTGTGCTGGACAAAATCCCAATGCTTTTTCCTCTTTGATGAAAAACAATCCATGGTGCACTGTAAGTGGTTTTATTGAAGCAAAGAGAGATGCAGTATTTGTGTATTGGTGCTTGAACATCTCAACTGAAGTAGACTTGCTCACCTTTTTATCTTCTTTTCATTACTGCTTTGGCATGTTAGCTGGAGGAGGCTTGATATCATGTTCATAAACTGAATGAGGACTGAGAACATCTTGTGTTTTGTGCTGCACTATCCACATGTCAGATTGTAAGTGGAAAACCCTCCCTGCCTTCCCACTGAAACACAGCCTCTTCTCTTTCATTTGTGTCCCTGCTTACAAGTGCATACTTCAGCTGCTAATCTAACTCTATGATGCTAAGTCTGGCCACATCCTTTGCTTTGAATTTCATCCAGAAAATCCCACACCCTCATGGTATTTTCTGGGATGAATAATTTCTGCTGCAAAAAGAAAAACAGCTAGAGCACTACAGAGAAGATGAGGCAGAGCTGTTGGCTTGGCTTGGTGGTTTGTTATCTACAGATGATAGAGAAACAGCCTGAGACTGTGGAAGACTCACTTTGGCATTGCAGTTCTGCTACCCTCACAGGCTGTCTGTGTGATTTCATGTGATGTGAGGAAACAGTGGCATCTGATCTTTCATTTGTATGAGGTGAGGACAGGCTGCAAAACTGGGCAGAAAATCTTGCACTCTGGCTTTGTTTGTTCAGCTGTTGGGTGTTACTTGGCCTCTGTGCTGACAGAGTCAGCAAATGGGACAAAGACTGAGTAAGAAGCCAAGAATGAACTACATCCTCATCCTTGGTCAGCACAAGGCTGGACTACTTACACTGCAGCCAGCGGGAAGCAGGTCAAGGGAAGTGGTGGTTCTCCTTTACTCAGCACACCTTAGACCATATCTGCAATGTTCTGTCCAGTTTTGGGCTATCCAAAACATCAGTGAGCTCAAGTGGAAGGCCAGCAGCATGGTCAAGGCTTGGAGCATGTGCCCTGCAAGGAGAGGTGAGGGAACAGGGCTTGTTCACCTGGACAGGACATGGCATTGGAGGGACCTAATGGCAGCTATCCAGCACCTACAAGGAGGTTACTGAGAAGATGGAGCCATGCTCTTCACTGCAGTGTGGAGTGGGAGAACAAGGGACAATGACAAACTGACATGGGAGATTTCAACTTCATACAACATAAATTAGCATCAGGGTCAGTGGTGTACAGGGAAAACATTTTCACTGTCAGAGTAAATAGGCAGTGGAGCTGCTTGCCTATAAGGCTGTGAGTTTCCCTACTAGGATGTGGCAAACCTAATTCAATCTACAGTCACTGCAGAGCTGAAGAATGGCTTTCTGCAGGCACCACAAATCCTCACCACAAGCACTGCTTCCCTCCTGCAGGTAGCCTGTGTTTTGCCTAAGGGAAGAACTGATTGCTAGCAAGGAACTTGTGATTGTTTTAAACTTTAATGGGAAAACCAACCCTGTGTAAAAGCAGCTCTTAATGATAAGCAGGAAGTCTAGAGCTGTATTTCTCAACAAATTAGGTGCTTTGAGCAGCACTGGGGCATGAAGGTTACCCAAAGCCAGGGAGGAGGCACTGGAGGTCTTTGAGGTTTCCTTAGGGTGAGGCATCAAGGAGAAATCAGAAAAGTAGCCAAAAGCAGATGCTTAAGGAAGAGTAAAAGAGGGAAGTCATGTACTGATTCATTCTCTGAACTCCTGTCACAGTCAGTTCCTGCAGTGCCTCATCTTGAATTGCCTCTTCCTTATTGTGCATTTTGGAAATAATGAGCTGATGTTTATGGAGATGGAAGGATGGAAGCAAGGAAATGAGCTAATTTTAAGGCAGCTAGCTGTAGAGCTGTGAACATAAAACTCAGTGCTTTCCTCAACAAGGAGTTCTTCAAAATCAATCTCTCCAGAAATGAAGATGTTTCAAACATAAACCTTCTGAGCTCAGAAGAGCTGCTGATGTTGCACCTTGCAGTGTATTTCTCTCCTGAAGAATCTCTGTGTCCTTTTCCAAGCCTTGTATTTTATGAACAGGTTACCTCATTATTATTATTATTAATATTAATATTTTGTGAACTCTGCCATCTTGGTGTCAGGATTAATGCAGAATCTTCAATTCTGGATTAAAGCACAGGAATGGAAGACAGCTGTAGGTATGGGCATGCAGAGAGCTCTGTGTGTGTATCCACAGCCTGTCTTACAGGCACTTCAGGAGCATGAAACCCAGCAAGAGGGCCTCCAGTTCTTACACTACTGAGAGAAAGTGAGGAGAATGGAGAGGTGAGGAGAATGGTCACCAGCAGCTCCCTCTCTGCCTGACATGCCTGTGGTGCTGGCTTCTCCCATGCTGTCCCTTGTGCCTGGCTGCTGGAGGGCACAGCAGAGAGGTGGAGGCTTTGAGGGCTGGGGCAGGGAGAAAGGCTGGGAGATCCAGTTCAGGGAGGAAGGGAGTTGGACTTGCTGCAAACGTGTGTGCCCAGAAAGTAGGAGTTGCTAAGGAGCGAGGTTTCACTCCCTGGACTGGTCATGTTAAAATCTGTTCTCTTGTTAGCATGTCTTAGCCCAATTAATTCATTTCCTGAGTAAAATTCATTTTGGTTGCCTCCTGCAATCCTTTGCTAGTTTGTTTGTTTGTTTTTGTGGTACACAGCAAACCAAAGCTTCAGACATGCATTAAGAGAGTGAGTTCAGCATGTTCCACGTGGCACTCCTGCATGATGCACATCCGAGAGGAAATTCTCACTTCTTTAGTTCTTCCAGATTAAGTAGGAGTCCCGTTCAGTTTCATTGAGACATTTTTTCCTCTATTAAAATCTGCACTGTTAAAATCCTGTTTAGCTCTTCTCTACCTCTGCCATCCTCAAGCAATAACTTGCCTTAACTAGACAGCATTACAGTTCTGAGGCATATTTCTGAATAAAATATCTACTTTCTTCTGTATAAACTAATAAAATGCAGCACAAGAGTTAGAAAGACTCAGTGCAGAACTCATCTTGACGGAGCACAGTGTAGAAGTGGGACTAATAAACATTATCTGTAATCAAAAAAAAATCAGCAGCACATAAAGTATGGAAGATTATTAGAGTGCTGTGATCCTGCAAATGTTCTCATCCCTATTCCTATTAATATTTAATTTATATAAAAGTATTGCAGATGCAGCTGTACAGTTCCACAGGCAGCCCTTTTTAATCACCTTCAGGTAGCACACATTCTGCTTTATCAGAGGGGGCTGAGTTTAGCTAGGAAAATTCAAACAGGAGATAAAGAAAGTATCTGATGTTCTAATATTATACTCTATTGCTGTCTTGATTAGGAAAAAAAAAACCACCAGTGGGTTGGAAGTCCTCTGCAGGTTCCACAAGGCTTTTCAGATGTTTTTTAATGGCATGGAAGAGGCAGACAGTCATGGAATCATAGAATGGCTTGAGCTGGAAGGGACCTTAAAGATCCTCTAGTTCAAACTCCCCTGCCACGGGCAGGGCCACCTCCTACTAGAGCAGATTGCTCAAAACCTCATCCAGCCTGGTCTTGAACACTTTCAGGGATGAGGCATCCACAACTTCTCTGGGTAACCCATTCCAGTGTCTTGGCACCCTCAGAGTAAAGAACTTCTTCCTAAAGTCCAGTATAAATGGGAGAAAGGACTGGTCTTGCTCAATGGATCATATGAGAACAGCTTCAGAACTGGAGCTGCAATGCCTCCTGTCAGAGCCCTGATCCAATTCCAGGACCACCTCCCATGGCAAACCTTCATGCTCTGGTGCTCCTTCCCAGGAGGTGTGTGTTTGCAGGTGCATTTGCAGTACTGCAGAGCTCTGCAGGCTGGGTTCGTGCTCCTTGCATGGGGAGGACAGAAGTGGTTAGTGGAACAAGGTACCTGCTGGGCAGGATTATGGCATGGAAGAGGAAGCAGCATTGCAGTACAGCAGCTGTAGGCTATTTGTGGGGGAGGGAGTTAAATGTGTGACTCTCACTCCACAGTCAAGTGGAAGCAGAGATCTGCAGATCACAGAGGCTGATTGTCCATGGAAAATCATGACTGGAGGGGAGGGAGGCTCCTGGTGGGCTGCTGTGGAAGGTCAGGAGTAAGCAAGATCCTATTTAGCACTTCAGTTGCAGTGAAGAGCCAAGCACTACACAATTACTCATAACATTTGTGGGCAACACAAAGCTTGGCAAAATGGTACATTTTGGATCAGAAAGTACAGTAGTAAAAAGTAATCTTTGGTGTTTGATAACTTGGGCTGAGTCAGAGATACCCCTGGGGGGTTGGACTTGATCTCTGGAGGTCCCTTCCAACCCCTAGCATTCTGTGATTCGATGAATACAGCCAAAAGGCAAATTACAGTTAAGGACTAGTTAAAGACACAAACTTAAGGAGAATAAGAGCTTGAAAAGTTACCAGCAGAGAATTGATGTCGCATCAGGAGGTGACATCTTTGAGACTGATACAAGTGCTTTAGGTCCTGTTCCTCCTGTTTTAGAGGAGGTGTGGAGCAGATGGATGCGGCTCAGACAGAATTTGAGGCCTGGGAAAAGTGCTTGATACTGTGACACCTAATCTGGTTTTTAGAGAGCAGGGAGCTCAAGAGATGACTTCTTGTGTGGTGTGCAAACAAGCAGGGAGGGAAAAAGTAGTCTCAAAAGACTCTTAACCTATTGGACTGAGGTTTAGTAAGATCTGGTAGGTGGAAGGCAATGCCAGAGGAATTCAAAAGAGCAACCTGGCACAAATTCTTCTCAGAAGGCTGCTTAGCTATTGAAAAACCTAACAGGAGAAATAAGGCAATTTTGGTGCTGCTTTCAGATCCAGACTAAATCTCTGCTTGGAAGATATTCTGTAGTTAAATACCACTACAAATTGCAGGAGCTGCTGTAGAGCAATGTAGTAATCTGTGTTACAGGGCTGCTCAAGCTGTGGAATTTTGGGGTTAGTCTTTCTGAAGGTGCAGCAGGAATGCTGGCATTCATCTGAGACTCCTGAGAAATGAACCATTTTTAGAAGGTGAAATTACATCATTGTAACTGTGCTGGTCAGTGGGACTGCTTTGGAATTAGTCCTCATCACTTACAATCATAGAATTGTTTGGGTTGGGAAAGACTCTAAAGGTCATCAAGTCCAATCATCAACCACCATGGCCATGAGACCACGTCCCAAAGGGCTATGTCCACACCTTTCTTGAACACCTCCAGGGGTGGTGACTCCACCACCTCCCTGGGCAGCCTCTTCCAGCGCCTGACCACTCTTGCAGGAAAGAAATGTTTCTTAATTTATTTCTGGTATGTTCCAAATGGCCAACTGACACTGCAAATAGGAAGGCAGGAATTGTGCTGTGGTCTGCCTTTGCCTTGGAGCCTAAATGCAGTGAGGAAATAAGAAGCCTGTGCCCTTGTCTGTAATCCTTCCAGCAATCTCAGCTGCTCTCTAGCTATAGAGATGAGTGAGTTTCTTCTTCTCTTAAGCTGGCTTTGAACAAAACTCTGTATTGTAGCACTTAGATTCTTGAAACTGTAAAAGGGTTGGAATTACACTGTCCCAGCCAGCTCTAATTACTTTATGCAGGATCTTTCCTGCACAAGTCTGCCTTCTATCTCAGACTGGACAGGTCCTTTTTTCTTGTAAATCTGATTAACATAATCCAGCTCTGGACTTTGCTTCTCTGCACTTTTTTAAATGCTTTGGGGAATGTGGCTGCAATGACCAAATACCTTCCAAGTCTTTCTTCAGTTTGCAACTCTTTGTTTGCTAGTTGAGAAAAGAGCCTGTCTGTTGCTCTGGGAACGTGGTAGGTGGTGTGGCCTACAGGAAGGCTGGAGAGGGACATTTTCTGAGGATGTGTAGTGATGGGACAAGGGATAATGGCTTTAAGCTGAAAGGGGTAGATTTGGATTAGATGTAGAGAAGAAGCTCTTCACAGTGAGGGTGGTGAGGCACTGGAACAGGCTCCTCAGGGAGGCTGTCGATGCCTCATCCTTGGAAGCATTCAAGGCCAGGCTGGATGGGACTTTGGGCAACTTGGCCGAGTGAAAGGTGTCCCTGCCCGTGGCAGAGGAGTTGGAACTGATGATCTTTAAACCATTCTTGGTTTCTATGACTGTCAAACTGTTTTTAGAAGTAGCAGTTGCTGTCTTCTAGTGAGTATCAGCTAGCACTGGCCTCTGGTGAATAAAAACCTCTTACACCCACAAAAAGCAGCCACTGACCATCTGAATGTATGCAAACAGAGGGGTTTGCAAGAGCACAGCTTACACAATGGTCAGTTTTGTCTGTGGCTCACTCTCCTGTAAGGGAACTCTGTCAGAGTCCTCCCTGGGAACTAATGGCTGGTGCTCAGTTCAGTTTGCTTCCAACCATGAAACCTTAGGGCTAGAAGCTCCATGAACAAACTTTTGTTGTCCTTCACTTTCTTTATTGGGAGTTGCACTCACAGCTGCTGCACAGCTGCATTGTCAGGGTCACTGGTGTGAGCCAGATGCAAAGTCCTTGCTGGCCATTCTTACCTGGACCCTGTTGCCCTTTCGGGGGGGACCATGGTGGTGATGACCACTGCCTGTTTATATTCCTCCTTGAACTTTTCTGGTTCTCTCATGTGGCATTCTGGCATTTGTTTGTCCTTGCCCAGAGCCCCTCGTTCTTATCAAAGATACTTAGGCCCTTGGACAACTTTTCTAGAGCTCTTCTTGGAGAAGAAGGCTGAAGAGTGGAGAATTTAAAACTATGTAAAAAAAAAAAGCATATGAAGGCAAGGGGAGGTCTGTGGGTAGCATGGCAACCTTTAAAGAGGCCACATCTGCAGCTCCTTGTTGATTGAGCAGAGGTGTATCTGTGTGGTGTTATTTCTGTGTCATAAGCATCTCCTGTGAGCCTGGAAGCGGTCCTGAAAGCCATGAAGCTTCTGTGGAAGCCTTTGATGTTTAACTGGCTTGTTGGGCTTCTTATTCTACAAGGAGTCGCTGCTCCACTGTGCCTGCAACTGGATTCTTCCTTTTCTCACTCTAGGAGATGCTTAACATAGAGCAGTAACTCCAAACACACCTGTGCAAGGTCCTGAGCAACCTCCTGCCTTTGGTCCAGCTTTGGTGAGAAGGGCTTGGATTAGGCCATTCCCTAATCTCTCTTTGGAACCGTGGCTGTTCTGGGAGTTAATCGACCAGAGACACACAAACTCCCCAGATGCCTGGTGAGTTTTAATACCCTTGCCAGGATTTGCATTCCCCGCAGTGTAATCTACTCCAGGCACACATCTGAACTACCTGCAGGGAGGTTGTAGCCAGGAGGGTTTTGGTCTCTTCTCCCAGGCAACCAGCACCAGAACAAGAGGACACAGTCTCAAGCTGCGCCAGGGGAGGTTTAGGCTGGAGGTGAGGAGAAAGTTCTTCACAGAGAGAGTGGTTGGCCATTGGAATGGGCTGCCCAGGGAGGTGGTGGAGTCACCGTCCCTGGAGGTGTTCAAGAGGGGATTGGACGTGGCACTTGGTGCCATGGTTTAGATAGGCATGAGGTGTAGGGTGACAGGTTGGACTCGATGATCCTTGAGTTCTCTTCCAACCTTCTTGATTCTATGATTCTATGATCTGCAGAGGAATATTGTTAATAACAACACTATTTTATCACATGGAAATTTTATCCCAAGAAGTTGCCATTGTTTGTGGTCTCTGTGTCCACTGATGGTAACACTGCTCTGGCTTGTGACAGCTGGAGATGTTCCTGATCTTATCTGCTGGGAGAGTGGTTTGAATCTTATCTTTTGCAGACAAGCTGAAGAAGAAACTTTCCTTTCCAATGCATATGAAGGTCTTAGCTGTGATACCTGCGTGCACAACCACAAGATAAGGTTAATATTTATTCCACAAGTGGAAGGAGAACACAGTGCTGATAAAGAGCTGCTTTTTTTAGTGGAGCTGATAAAGCACTGCTGCTTGTCAGTCACATTATGAAGTGATTAACATTTATTTTATTAAAATGGGTGCCAGCCCCTCAGCAAATACTGTAACTAAATAGTAAGCTCTGTGGCTTGCTGTTCCACATTTCATTAACCCCTGTCAGCTTTGCATCAGACAGAAAAGGTTTGGCAGCCCAGCACCTCTTCTTGAGCTCTGCTGGGACAGAGAAGTCTATGTTGTGGATCTAAGAGGAGAATTGTGTCCAGTGGGAGTGGTCAGTCTTTCTTACAGTAAAGGAAGCAAAAGAGTAGGACAAGTTCTTTGTTACATCTGTGCTGTGTAACTCCCTGCAGTGGTCATGAATGCATGGACATGAGAGCAGAACACATCAAAGACTGAACCTGTCAGAGTATCCTCCTCTGTGCCCTCATGGTTAAAAAGTGCAGCTTTGGATTGTCCTTGTTCAGGATCACTGAACTTTTGTTCTGCTAGAAAAGGGAGCATACCTTGGAAGAAGGATGTTAGTGCAAGTGATCTGCAGGGCTAATTGATATGGACTGGAAGAGATGTGTCCACACATTGACTGTGTTTATTTGAGGGAAAAACATGAATATTGGGTATCCCCCTGTATAAATTCCATTAATGTTAGCTGAAATTCTGGATTTTTTTTTTTTTCAATTGATTGAAGTTTCCATACCTACATGTGATGAGCAATGAAGTGATAAGATGGAGATGATGGGGTGATAAGGACATAAACCAATGTGAATGTTTATATTTGGATGTGCTCAGGTGCATGTTCTTCTGGACACCCTGTCTGGAAGCAGCTCTGTGACCCTCTCTTGACCAGTTCACTCCTAACTTCCACTACCAAATCCTTCTGACAGAAGGAAAGTGAAAGGGAAGGAAAAGAGAACCTCATTCCTCAAAAGAGATGAAAAAAATGGAGGGGCATAAAGATGGTGATGTGTTACAAGGTGTAAAGATGAGATTCCTGTCCCTGCAGCTGCTGGGGTTTGCTTCCTGCACCTTTAATAACAGAGTGGCATTTTTAAGCACTGTGTGGGAATGTCAATGCACAGCAGAGGAGGAAACAAGCACTTGCAAGTCAATTTGTGAGGGGATCCTTTTGTGCCAGAAGATTTTGTGCAGAATGCCCTAGAGAGTGCTCCACAGATACAGTACTTCCTGGGCTCTTCACTGGAATTTTTTCAAGGCATATACTTAACCCAGTTTATTTTGAAAAGCACTTGTCTGGAGTGTCCTCTGACAATGCAGCTTTGAGCTGTATGCACCCTGCCCTGCAGGAACCTCCTCCCAAAAGGCAGAGAGAAAGCACAGGTGTTAGGCATCTGCTTTATGAGTCAAGCTGATTTTTAATGGAAAAAAGACAAAGCAGATAGATGCATCAGACTGGAACCATCAGTGTTTGTGCCTCCTTCTTCACTTGTGTACCGTGCCCGTGCAGGGCAGGACATGATTTAAGCCACTTTGCTGAAGTTACATGGAGCTCTCCACAGCCTTCTCTGCTTCTTGGTAATTTTGTTTCCAGGCTGCTGGATCTGCTCCAGCCCCATGTGTGATGGGATGGAAAGGGGAAAAGAATGAAGCATCCAGCTATGAACATTAAGACATTTGTCTGTGTAGTGATGGTTATGTTGTCTGCCTTCAGCTGCTGACTGCTGTTTAGTGCACTGGTCAGTGGTCTGTGCTAGGGATGTATAGTTCAGTCCTCACAGTAACAGCTGCTAGCAGTGAATTCATCTCCACTAAAGCTTGGTTTGTTGCTTTTTGAGCCAGAGAAAAGCCTGGCATTCTTCTTCCATACCACCTTAATAAAGCAATACCTTCATCCTGTCAAAGCATTGCAGCTGCTATGGGTTGCTAAATCTTTGAGTCCTGGAGGGAGTTTCATGTTATTGTTTTGCGTAAAGCTGCAGCTTCTCACATCCTGCAACTGGATCAGAACATCTGCTGCCTTGAGGTTAAAAGGAAGGAGGTATTTTGGGTTCCTGGGCACATTAAAAAAGATGAAAAGGTACTGTCAAAATGTTTTAAGTGAGGCTTATTCTCTGATCAGAAGTCTGAGGCTTGCAAGTGAACTAAGGAGGAGAAGAAAAGAAAGAAACTCTTTCTGTATCAAGATGTGGAGCCACCTCTGAATTTACTTTGGCCTGGATTTGGACTTTATCTGTGCAAGACTTTCCCTGTCTGTAGTGTGACTGTTCTAGGAACAAAAATAGAAGCTTTGGCACAAGGCTTTGCCCAGCTACCTTACTGCTGCTCACTGAAAAATGCCTCTGACATTTGAAAAGGCTGTTGAAATTGTCTGTGAAGGTTTCCAGTGGGAGAGGATGCCTGTATGGAGCAGCACTAACAAGGAGGGGAATTTGTGTCACCCTGGCTGGTTTTACTCAGCAGCGTTTGTTAGGTGGAAGGTTGGGAGCTGGGAGCAGGAGGGGAGTTGGCTTTTGTAGTTCAGCTCCACAGTGCTTTGTGAAGCAAATTTTGTAATGAAAGCCTTGGAAATGTTCTTGACATGTTGTAGGGAAGGATTACCAGGAGGCCATTCTTGCATCTATTTTCACAGTGTAAGCTCCCTGATAAATAGTGACCTTGAGATCTTTTGTGCTGCCTGTTCTGAAGGGTTTTGATAAGGGCAGGGAACTGAATGGCTCTAAATTTACAAAAAGGTAATAACTACCTGATGATTGTTAAGAAACAAATAATTAGCTTAGCCAAAGCTTGTATGGGCTGAAGGGTTTGTAATCTTCAGCCTAAACTGCTAGCAGTGGGAGTCTTAAGGATCCATGTGTTGAGATTTCTGCCACCAAAGCCATCTCAGATTTGGATGAAGAGCTCAACAAGATTGGTTTGCTTGTGGAGAAAAGTGTCTGAGGAGCTGACCTCATTTTTGCCAAGTGAAGGATGTGGAAATTGAAACACATCTCTCAGGAGTAAATTACTGAAATGGCTACATGAAGAACTCAGGAGCAGGCTGGGGAGATGGCTTCCTGCCTATCCCAAGGTCCTGGAACTTCCAGCATTTTCAGAATCTCACACAGGATTCCATGGCCATGGTGCCACTGAAGCAACTGGGTGATGTGGCCTTAAACCTGATGAGTTGCCAGGCAGGAGACATGGCACTGCCAGCTGTCTGGGGACAGACTGATGGGCTTTGGTGAGTGCCTTCCATAGTCAGTGTGCTCTGGGAGAGCTCTGCCCCCTCAGAGCTGCACCACGGAGGGTCAGAGGTTTCACTGACACTCTGCAGTTCTGCTAATCTCAGCAGGGTTTGGGGGTATTAGTGCAGTAAGTGGTTTATTGGAAGAGATAATTAGCACAAAGCAGAAGAGGATTTCATAAGTAAGGAGACTTAGTCTGCATCACTGAAACCTGGTTAGGTGAGATGGCAAAGTGCCCTTCTCCAGCCTTCTTACCTCAGGTCCCCAGTGCCTGCTGCATCCATCAGCACTCATCCAGCACAGGCAAATCCAGCTGAGCAACAGCCATTTCTGATGAGCCCTGCCTGGGTGATAGGCTGGTATGAACAAAAGCTCCTCAGAAGGCAACACACACACAGTCTGAGTGTCTTCTGCAATGGGAGCTAGCAGGCAGCTGGAACAGACACAGGCAGCAGGGCAGTGAGCTGGGGAGCCAAGAGGCACTGGGGAAAAGAAATCCTCAGCTGTTAGAAGACTCCAGCTACATACCTAGAAACTGGCTGCAGGCATAGAAAGATTTTTGATCTGTAATCCACCAGGAAATGAAGATTTTCTCAGGTGGGAACCTAGACTTGCAGGTGAAAGGAGAAAATAAAGCAGATGTGTGGCATGAAAAAATGTCAGAATCTAGGCTACACTTAAAGAAATCATTTTGTGTGCTCATTCCAGGCTTACCTACAGATTGGCAGACAAAAGCTACTTCAAATCAAAACATTCTCATCAAAGCAAGTCATAATTTTAGACTCTTTCGATGTTATTAAATATGCATGAGGCTGCCACGTCCAGTGCTGCCGACATGGGAATGAATGAGCAGTTCTGATTGCAGTGGGAGACCTATTGGACTCCTGCTGCCTGCCAGTGCTTGGAGCCTCCCTTTGGATGGCATGTGATCCCCCCTCACCTTCCTCAGCCTGCCTGGAGATGAAGGCAGCGCAGTGTGTCTCCTGCACATTGATCTAGAAGTTTGATTCAGACCCTGTAGGGCTCCCTTGCTCCATTGGCATTGACCTGGGAGACTGCAGTAGGGGGAGGTTGGTCATGCCCCACCTACCCCTGCTTGCTGGGGTCAGTTCTTACCAGGCTCTGAGCTAAAATACATTTGAACTCCTTTTCACAGCTTGCTTGTCTAGCCACACAGCTGGTGAATTTGTATTACATTAGTTTTCCACAATAGGAAATCACTTTCAAACTCTTGAGAAAAATAGCAAGGAAACTGTACCTTCAAAATCACATTTTTGGCTGTAAATGTAATTTGGTAAGGAACAAGGACACCACTGTTGCCCTGATCACTCAGTACACACTATTGTCTGAGCAGTAGATTGTTAATGTGCCCTCAGGATATCCTCAGATAGAAATATTGCCAGGTCCTTCAGCTCTTGTTCTTGCCACTTACACCCTCAGCAGATAGTTTGGGGGCAGCTAGTTTGGGGGCTGTGTTCTCTGTTCCTGGGACAGATTATGGATATGACATGAAAATTTTGTGGGGTTTTATGTGTTTTCTAAAGTCATCCACTGCATCTCAGGATGTAACTCCCAGAGCAGCAGGCACATGCTTTGCTCACTGTTTCCAAGCTGATGCTCCCAGCCAGCAGCCTGAACCAGGACACTGTGTCCCTCAGCTTCAGATCCGCTTGCTGTATTGCTTCTTTTCCTGGCTGCTNCCCCCCCCCCCCCGTCTATTGATAAGGAGCCAGCCTCCCACAAACAACTCTTGGACCATGTAGCTTAATTCTCCCTCGAGCTGGCAGTGCAGGCAGGAGAGTGGGGCAGTAGCTGCAGTGCTCTCCAGGCAGGTCATCCAGCCTGAGCTGTGCCTCCTCTTCCCTCTGTAAGAGGATGGCTTTTGCATACCAGCTCGAGTGCTGCCTGTAGCTGGCTGTAGGTCCAAGCTGTGCTTGGAGGCAGCTATGTCTTCCAGCAGAGCAGGCAGAGCACATTGCAGTGTTCTGCCTGAGCTGCCTGCAAACAGAGCTGATGGCATCACACTGACAATCACCCAACAGCAATGCAGAGCAGTGAATTGCATGTGGGAGAAGAGCTTGGAGATGCTGAGGAAGATGGCTAGTTTTCTGCTTCTGCCTTGGAGCAGAGGCCAAATGTCTCAAATTTTGTCCTAAGCTTCTACCAGGACACTTCCAGCCATTTTGGGGCAGGCAGGGCAGGAGGAGGAGTCTTTCCAATTGACATTGCCTTACTTGATACTCATAATCAAGCATTGATTTGCTCTGGGATTTGAATCCAAGACTACATCTATGTTCATATATTAAGTAGCATCAGACAGCATTACTGGATGCTGGAATTCTGTCCTCTGTCCTGCTGAATTGTTTGAGTGGTCCCTGGGATAACCTGCATGCTGCCAAGCTGTTTCCCAGCCTGGCTCAGGAGGTGGCCCAGGCCATTGCAGTGGGCAGTTTGCACACAGCCACCCTGTGTTGGAAAGGAATGGTATGGATGCTGCCTGGCATCAGTGCCAGGGACACCTCTGGGCATTTGTTTCCTAGTGTAGATGCAGCCCACCAGCTTAGGTCCTTGTGAGGGCCTCTCACATTTGTTCAGTTGCTGGTTCAGCACAAAGTACAGATACAGAACAGTCCAAAGAGGAGGGCTGAGCATCGTGTCCCCAGAAGCCAGGACAAGGACTTTAACCAAGAGCTCCCCAGTTTTCTGAGGGAGGGCACCACTCATCAGTGTTTGCTGAGGCAAGTTGGCCTCAGATTGCAGTGATTCAACTGCTTTATGGTGAATTTTGAGAGCACATGAGTCAGAGGTTCAGGAAGGAGAATGAGCTTGCAGCCTGGTGAGGGGACATGCTCCTGGGGGGGGAAACTCCAGGGCACTTGTCTCTGCTTTGAGATGTGTTCAGTAGTATATGGGAGAGGGGACAAAGCATGTCAGGGGTGAGGTGGTAACCAGTGTGGGCTTGGATTCCTCTTGAAGCAGGAAGATGAGGGAATTGCACCACTGGAGCTCATGTTCTGGTTAAGTACTTTCATGCCACAGCCCCTGGAAAGGAGATTTTCAAAACTGCAAATCTAAAGCAGCTCTCCTTACAGCATCTCAGAAAAAGAACTGGTTTGTGATTTGTAAGTGTGAAGGTTGGGTTCCACACAAGCCCACATGTCCCAGGGAGGAGTGGTGGTGGGAGATGCTTGGCTTTGTGAAAAGGGGGAGGAAACACAGGAGGTGGTTTGATGCAAATTGGAGGAGTTTTGACTGCTGTAGTGCAGACTGTTCTTTGTTTGAGTGTGGTGTGACAGCAGCCCACCCCTCTGCCTTAGGAAGCTGCCTCACACTGACCAGTGCATCAGCAAGCACTGGGAAAAATATAGTGGGTCCTGCCTTGTTACATCCTGAAAGGCTCCACAGAATCACCAAGGGCTGACTTCAGAGGGCCCAAACAGAAAGAGAAGCTTCCAGGAGCTCTCCACTGGTTTGTGTGATTTCTCTGACTCCTCAACCTCCACAAGCATGCACAAGGAGATTTTTCTCAGTTGGCACACTCTAGCTGCCAACAGGTGGTGTTTCCCAGTTCACCACAAAAGGAATACCTTTCCCTGCCCTTCAGAGACTCTCAGAACATTAGGGGTTGGAAGGGACCTCTGAAGATCATCCAGTCCAACCCCCCTCCAGAGCAGGATCAGCCTAGAGCAGATCACACAGAAACACATCCAGGTGTGCCTTGAAAGTCTGCTGAGATGGAGACTCACCCGGGCAGCCTGCTCCAGTGCTCTGCCACCCTCAAAGTAAAGTTCCTTCTCATATTTAAAGGGAACTCTCATGCTCAAGTTCCTGCCTGTTACCTCTTGTCTGTCACTGGGGACCCCTGAGAAGAGTCTGGCCTCATCTTCCTGCCACCCACCCCTTAGATATTTGTCAGCATTGATGAGATCTCACTCAGACTCCTCCAGGATAACCAGCCCCAGCTCTCTCAGCCTTTCCTCATAAGAGAGATGTTCCTGTCCTTAGAGAAGCTGAGTATTGATCAGCATTCACAAGAGCAAGGAGGCAACCCCTCACCTACTGATTTTTAGTGTTCTAAAGAGCAGGATTTAGCAGTGCTGCCCTGGAACAGTAGTGCTGCAGCTGAGCAGTGCAGAGGGAAGTCACTTCCTTGCCTCTATGGAATTTCCTCTCTGTCCTGCCTGAAGTCTTTGGGAAGCTGCTTCCAACATAAAACACTTAGCATTGGAAAAAGCAACCAGAACATCCATCAAACATGGAAAGATCAAGAGCTGTAACTCCCTGCAGAGTAACTGTGGGGAGGGAAGCAGCTGAGTAGTGTTGAACACACTCAGGTCTTTGACTTCACCTAATGCACACTGTGAGGGCTGTTTGTAGTCAGGTGGTGATTCATTCTGCTGGGTGTGGAAAGCTTTTGTGCTGCTGCCTTGAAAGATGCTGCTCTGTTGTTTGCTTGAGAGGCACCACTGGCTGCTTCTGCCTTCTCTTGGACAAATACAAGCATAAGCATGGATCTGGAGTGTGGCTGGTTGGTTTATTTTTGCTGAGAAGGTGAGCCTGGCTGTGGAGCTTAGTCTCTGGAAAGAATCACAGAATGCTCTGCGTTGGAAGGGACCTCCAAAGGTCACCCAGTCCAACCCCTCTGCTGTCAGCAGGGACATCCTCCACTAGATCAGGTTGCCCAGAGCCCTGTCCAGCCTCACCTTGAATATCTCCAGGGGTGATTTGAGAGTTGACCATCAGCATTTAAAAGCTCAGCTTTCTGAAAAAGCACTAAAGTTCCCTAAACTTCAGTGATAATTTATCCCTTCCTGCATACCAGGAGCATTCACTGGACATGCTCATGCCCAGGAACCAGGACCCACCATGGTGTTGAGGACAGAGTCACTGAAACAGCTCCCCACTTCGAAAGGCTCTTCACCCCAAGCTCTAGAACAGCCTTTAAACTTCAGCCCATCTGCTTCCAGAGGCTTGGGTAGATCAAACCTTCCATGATAGCCTTTCCTCACTGCCCAGCATTGGTAGCTTGGCAGAGTCAAGACAGGAGCACTGCAGGGGCAGTCCCTGAGGCCTTCTTTTCTTATAGGAAAACACTAGGAAAAGGTTGGATGCTTCTGGCAGATCCCATGCTGAGGCAACACAAAGATATTCTGTGCTACATGGGGAGTCAAACTCCTCCTCCTTCCTGAGGCCATTTCCTCATGCCTTTTGGTGGCCTTCATGCTCCCAGCAGAACCTTTGTCTTGTTCAGCAGGTGGTGATGGGTAGAAGATGCAGGTGATGCCTCCTTGAACAGCTCTTGGCAGGAGTAAGCCTATTTTGAGTGCAAATATTTTTAGAGCATTACCTGCTCAGGGCTGCTCATGTGTTCCTGACATATGAGGTGGCTTTTCTTAAGATGATTCTGTCCCAGCTCATACAAACAAACAAACCCCACCCATGTGTTTGCTTCTAAACAAGTTGGAAACCACTTACTTAGCAAAGTTACTTCCACAGTGGTTTCTGGGAGGAGTAGGTTGTTGTCTCAGAAGCATCAAACTGAATGGGAAAAATATCCAAGAAGAGGTAATTTTTCTTCTGGAAATGGGATGAGCAGACATCATCCAAATGAAATGAAATCTCACACACACGGTTGGTATTTTATGGAAATTACCTTCCCTTTTCCAAAGGCAGAAGTCCTCCACTGGGAGCTGGAAAGTAGCAAACAGCTTGAGAGCACAGCATGGGAATGTGTGTGTCTAGCATCAGCAGAGCTGTTGTTGTCTGCTCTTGCTGGGTAGCACTCTCTGGGCAGCAATCAGTTCCATTTTAAAGAGGATGAATATGAAAATAACAACAACATCTCAAACTGCTCTCTGGTACAATACTGCCAGGGGAAAGAATGGTGATAATTATTTTTTAATAATCTGATAGGGAGATAAAATGCAAATCTAATTCCTGCAGCACTGCTGCTGCTGCTCTTCCTAACTCTGCACTGTGAATTGTTTTCAGGGTGCTGAAGGTGTTCCTGTCCCGAACGGCTCAGCGCATTCCCTACATGACCGGAGGGCGAGTGATGAGGATGCTGGCTGTTATTCTCCTGATAGTCTTTTGGTTTCTGGTTGGCTGGACTTCTGCAATAACCCAAAATTTGGAGAGAAACATTCCACTCATTGGCCAAGGGCAGACTTCTGACCACCTGATCTTCAACATGTGCCTCCTAGACCGCTGGGATTACATGATGGCTGTCGGTATGTTCGCTCCTGCCCCTCTCGAGTGCCTACAAGAAGTCCTTTGCTTGGCTTTTCATTTCTCTTCTCTTAGAATATCTTTAAGAGTTTTGTTAGACTGCCTCATGTCACCTGCAAAAGCTTCTAGGGAAATAGAATATCAACAGATGGGGTTTTAAATGGGCTGAGAAGTAAAATGCAATGGAGGTATGCTGAGACTTTTGTGACTTTTGTGACTTTCAAAGGTTTGTAACTTGGGTTGTAGTGAGAGGGCGATGGGTGCTCGAGAAACTGCACCTTGGAGAGCAGAAGTGTGCTGTTGAAGAGAGAAATGGTAGCTAGGCTAATGGAGGCCTTTTGCACTACAGAACTGAGCAGAGCTCTTGGGTAAGGAGGGCAGGAACTTGCCAGGATCACTTGTTCATAACCTTACAAAAAGTGATATCAAAGCAGTGGGAATAGGAAACTCACATCAAACCTCCCGACCTGACCTTCAACCTGTCCAGCCTGGCCTTGAACACTCCCAGGCAGGGGACATCCACAACCCCCCTGGGCAACCTTTCAGTGTCTCTCCACCCTCACTGTAAGGAACTTCTTCCTCACCTCCAGTCTCAGTCTGCCCTCTTGCAGCTCAAAGCCATTGCCCCTCGTCCTGGCACTACAAGGCCTTGATTTAAAATGACAAATGAAAAATGCCGGGTGCTAATTTCTGAAAGGCTTTTTACTTCATCTGAAAACCAGAGAGTGTTTTGGAACGTCCTCTCTCACCTGGAGCATCTCCCTTTTTCACTTGACAGTCCATGATTTACTGAAACGCAGAGAGGGAGTTCTCAAGGTTGCAGATTAGTGAAGTGAGACTTACCAAGGCTGTTAGAAACTCGTCACAAGATGAATCCTTTATGCTACCAGAGATTATCTGAGGTAGGATTCATGAAGCAGTTTCCATACTAATTGTGCTACTTACACTGTATCTTCAGAGGCTTTTAGTGCAGTGGTATTTTACATTTGTATTTCCATTAAGCTTAAGAGGATGCTCTCTGTGAGAGGAGCAGGGGCTTAGACACACAGCCTGCCACCATTTCTAGCATTGCCTCTGCACCCTGTGATATGCTGATGAGAAAAATCAGCCTGCAGTCTGTCTTATTTTCTCTACATGGCATAGTTTAAGTTCAAGTGCATTTCCTTTGAGGTTGGGTACTTGTGGGCAGCTGATTTTTTCCTTGCCTAGAACAATTTTATTTCCCTTGTTGTGTTGCTTTTTATTCCCTTTGGTTTTGTTTCTGCATCACTTTCAAGGCTGAGGCATCCATCACACTGAAAAGCTAAGGGGGACAGACTGAGATTTGAGAGAAGAACCTGAGGCTTGAAAATGCTCAGCCACAGAGCTTTTTTCCTGTGGCCTGAATACTTTCTATAGCTCTACCTGTCACAACCAGATTCCAAGTCAGAAAAAAAACCCAAGCAAGAAACTTTCTGGTACCTAATGGCTGACAGTGTCACAAACTGAACTATTTTTCATTGTGCTGAGGGGAAAATACTGTAAGTGAAGCAGATATCTGCAGAGGATTTAAAAGAACTTCCCAGACCCTGGAAGAATAAAGCAAAATAGTAAAGTGCCATGAACAAAGCCCCAGACAGCAGAGAAAGGCAGAGAGGTACACATGCATGCACAAGCACAACTAACAAGCAGAGGTGAAGTCTTGGCGGGGGAATATTCCTGACTTGGGCAGGGTCAGGGCTTCTCCAAGCACCAGCAGGATTTGAACTGCAGGGTTTTAATCCCCACATGCATTCTGTGTGTGGTTCCCAGTGTTTTCTTTAAACCAGAAGTGAGTGCCAGGTATTAACTTTGCACAGGGAGGTGTTTGGCTGCTGGCTGGCCAGAGCTGTGCTGATCCCAGGCAGCTGGCCTGAGACACTGCCCTGCCACAGCCCTGTGACAGGTGGGTGCTGCTCTGGGTCTTGGGCATCAGGGGGTTTCAGCCATGAGGCTGCATCATGATCGCTGCATTCCCTCAGCCAGGAAAAGGAACACACAGGCTGTTCCCAAAGAACTCCCTCCCACTGTTCCTTCATTGATACTTAACATATATAATATCTGCATCTAAAGAGGGCACCAGTTGCCAGGACAGGCTCTGGGCATCAAGGCTGCCTGGACACTTTGGATCTGGGGCATTGTAATACAGCCTTACCAGGCCTGTTATTACATTCTCTGCAGGCCCTCTGGTGCATTCAGAGGATGAGTGATGATTATTTCTTTTTGTTATCCCCATTTGAGGTGGCCCTATGCCATATTCAGGGTGTGCTGTTCCGAGCATGCCATGGCCAAGGGACTGTTTGTTTCCAAGGGGGGGTTTAAGCCCTGCTCTCCTCAACACTGATGTGGAAAGATTAAAGCCAAGACTGCCAACAGCAGCTATCCATTCTGAGTGTCTGTCTTGAAACATCTGGAGACCAGTTTTTCAGAGGACAACCAGGAGGTGCTGTCAGAATTGAGCACTGATGAGGATCTGCCTTCAATTCCCAGTTAGGTACTTTAAGGGTGTGGCATGTAAAATAGTGATCCCTTGTGAGAAGCTTACTCTCAGTGATGAGACCAGGCCTGGATAAAATGCTTGCAGCAGGAATAGAGGAAGAATGCTGTTTTATGAAGGAGCCTTCAGCTCTGTCCCACTCCTGCTTGTAACCCACTCCTGCTTTCTGGCACTGTGTGCACCTCTTTCTTAACCAACGTCACTCTTTGCACTTTATGTCCCACATCTCTAGGATACAGTAAATCTGGGAAAGGTATGGGGAAGAGCAGCCAAGGTGATGAGTGGTGCTGGAACCCCCAGGCTGAGCAGTTTGGCTGCATTACCTCCTGCAGTAGTGTTGCTGTTATGTCACAGGTGAAATCCTGCAGCCTTTCTTTAGGCATCATCTCTACAAAGTATTTCTGGGCTGCCTTGGCTGCATGGCTATGGATTGGTAAATGCCACAGTCAGATGCTTGTGCAAGCTATGGCTGGAAGTAGATAGATGGCTTTGGGAGAGGCTGGAGGATGCTCTGACTTTCTGTGGTCTTTGCCCCACTGCTCCATAGCTTTCTAGTCCTTAAAGTGCTTTGGATATGTCAAAGGGTAGGCTTGGGCCAGCCACTGAGTGGCAGATGCTCTCAATGAACCCCTCTGCCTTCCTAAAGGGGAAGAGAAAGGGAATAAGGGGGAGAGACTGGTGGGCTGGGAAAGAAAACTAAACCAGCTTTAATGAAATTAACAATAGTGAAGTAAAATATCTGCACCCCAGTCCTTGGTGCTGCCCACAGCCATCAGCGTTCTCACTGCCTTGGAAGCACACCAGGAGCTGCAGAAAGTGAACTTACTGGGCATGGACTGAGCTGAGAAGATGAAGCACTGAACAGAATTAGTCCTTTTCTAACCCAAACCCTGACAGGATACCATTGGCATTTGCTTGCATCCTCCTGAAAATGTGGGAGAAGAGATTCCACACTCAGCTTTCTTCCAGCTGCTGGTGGTACATCTTTCTGGTCCTGCTCTCCCTCTGCAGACAGGGGAGAGGCAGATGGGGCATACGGAGACAGAAGAGTGGGCAGCTGGCTTTAATGACACCTCAGGCTGTGGAAGGAATGAGGCAGGGCAGCACCTCTGTGTAGATGAAGGACAAAATGCCTGAGTATAAGGGCTAAGAGAAGTGCAGAAATGAGAGGAGTTCCTGCAGCTTGTGGAGCTGAGTGCTGCCTGTGTTCCGTGCAGTGAGACTCCTGGGTATGTTGCTCACACTCAAGTCAGTGCCTATGTCTCCATTGCCAACCATAACCATCTCCAGGCTCACAGACAGGTCAGGATATCCCTTGCATTGCTTGGAGTGGACCTGCAAGGCAGACTTGTGGCTGTGTGGGGAATGGGTTGTGTTGTGCCCCCCACCAGCCCATGGACCTCTGCTCTTCTTTCTCAGCCTTGCACAGCCACAGGCCACAGAAGTTTGGGTAGAAAAAAGAAGTCAGGTTTGACACCATTCTTTCTCTACACATAGGTCTCTATTGCTGTGCCTGGCTAATTAAAATGATGCTCTGAGAGAGAGAGAGGTCAATCTCTGGTAATTTATAACTTCCTAGGAGTAACTCCATGCTAGAGACTCACAGGTGTGACCACAGCTCACTGCAACATAGGAGAACCCTTGCAGCTGAAGAGGAGAACTTCTCCTGTGACATGGTGCAGCTCTCCAGGTGGGAGATTGGATGCAGTGGGGCAGAAAGAGGCTGTGCTGGCTGGCAACACAGGAGCAACCCAGGACATGGATTTTTTCCCTGTTGTAAAATGCTGTGAGCTTGGCTGCAGCTGGCACCCTGGGTGAAGGAGCAGAGGGAAGGGCTGTGCTCCCCATCCAGAGCTCACTGCAGTTCAGTGAAGGGGATTTAAAAGTTAGACATTAGTCTAATGAAATTAAGCATGGTGGAGAAGTAGGTGAGTTGTAGCTGTGCTATGGATGCAAGCAGAGTTGTAATCAGTAATTTATGTCCAAAACCTGAGGGGAAAAAAGGCCCAGCTGGTGGAACAGTACTGTTTTGCAGCAATGCAAAGTTCAGAATACAAAATGAATTTAGTCAGGGTGCAGCTGTAATGGCCTTTCCCTTACCAGTGTAAGGAAAGGACACAGAACATGTCACCACCTTTGCCTGTTCTTGGTCTGCAGATGTGTGGCCAGGCACAGAACATCACACAGAGCATCACACACAGCCAGGAAAATGAGCTTTCATCCCTCAGGAGTGTCATTTTTTGCAGGTGTCTCTTGGACAGCAGTGCAAGCAAGCCCAGGGATGGACATTCTGACTCAGGGAGCCCCTTTCAGCACCCCTAGCTCTAGCTGTAGCCATCCCCCTCAGGAGGCTGGCCTGAAGAAGCACAAGAGAAAGGTATTTCTGGTCAGGGAGGAGAGTTAAAAAGCAGCCAGGACAGCCTGAATAAACTCACTTTCCCAACACTGGCAGGAAGGAAACACAGTTTAGGATTTAAGCTCTTCACAAGTATGGTAAATTGATTTCTGCTGTCATCTTACAGATGCAGGGTGGCATCATCCTCATTTTACACAGCCAGAGCTGAGGCACAGTAAGATTAGGGTTATATGGTGCATTCAATGGGTGCCCATTTGGCACTACCCTTGGCTCAGTTCTAGAGCTGAGTCGAATCTATGTGCAACATGTTATGTATGGTCTCACTGGCTACAAACACAGCCCTGTGTGCTCAGTTCTGCTGCCAGTCACATCACCAATGCAACCCAAAGTCTGAGCTGGCACCCAAAGAGCAAGAGAAATGCTGCCTGTGATCATTTCTGCAAAGCTTGGCTTGAGTGGGGACGTTTTTCATGTGGACAGGAGCATGAGGGACAGGAAAAGTCAGAACTCAGTTGTGCACAGAACAGCTTTTTACCTCCTGCAGTCCTTTCTCTCATTCACTAGACATCAGAATGTCATTTGCAGCAAATTGCAGAGCTGTATTCATTAGCCAGCCATGATTTATCTCTGCAATTGCTCTGTCACATGCAGGAGATGATGGTCTCCTAAGAAATGAGGTAGTTAACTGAAAAAGAGAGCAAGTGAAGGCTGCACAGAGGGTATTTTAACTTAGTGCTGGACAGCAAAGCTGTAGGAGCAAGGATGAAGAACTTTCCTGAGGGCTGTAAGCAGAGCTGGTGTGTAAGCCATGCTCAGACATCCAGCTTCATGTTTCTTGACTCTTCATGTTTCCTTACATGACCTTTGCTTTTATGAAGCTCTCCTCAAGTCATGCCCTTGCTGCCTTTACTTCATTCATCATCTGTGCGTGTTCTCTTCCTGTACCCACTCAAGTGTAAGGAGGCTTTCAATGACTTTTGCAAATTCCTTTTCCCCAAAAGACAGGAAAGTGACTTTGACCACTGTGTTCAGTTCATCATCTCTTGCTCTGCAGTACTGAGCAGTCAGGCAGAGCACAGACATCTGCAGAGCAGGCAATGAGAGAAGGTCTGGGTGAAGATGGAATTTACTTGTCCAGAGAGATGTTGAAAACTCTCTGTCTGTTAGGAACTTCCATCATTTTTCAGAAGGAGGAAAGGAGGTGTTTCATGGGGGTGTGCTTAAGAAGTAAAGTGGGTAAGTGTGATAAATCACAGAGCATCAGGGGTTGGAAGGGACCTCGAAACACCCTTTAGTCCAGCCCCCCACTCAAAGGAACAAGATCACATCTTTTGAGCATTCAATCTGAGGGGTTTGGGCAGGTTTGCAGCATGTTAGGACAGTCCTTCACTGGTCAAGAAGTCACTCCTCTACACCAGGCTTTGAATGGAAAACTATTCAGCAAGTCAAAGAGAAATTTCATATCGCATCTGATGGATTTTAATCATCGAAGGTGTTTGGCACAGTCACCAGTGTGCCACAGACAGAACAGACCTCAGAGGTGAGTGGTACCTTAGAAACTTACTGACTGGTGGCCAGCTGTGCTCCTTTATCTATCTATTTGGAGTTAATTCTACCTGTGGTTTTCATTGGTGTGGTAAATAACTGCCTGTGTCACCTTACTTCCTACTGAGAAACGGAAAAGGCCATTTTAGCATAAGGCAAAACTGCATCACATCTTCAGGCTGTTGTTCCTAATTGCACTAATAGTCTGCAGCTAATTATCTGAGCTTAATTTCCCCCCTCAAGCACAGCTTCTACATGATCCATCTAACTTGTGTAATTAGTGGTTTAGATAATAAATTGGGTTTCTGTCAGTCTGGATGGTTTGTTATTGCTGATGAAATTATTGTAGCATGGGGCTTAGCCAGTACAGGAGCTCTGTTGTCTTACCTTGTGCTTCCAGAGCTGTTCCCTCTTTCTGGTGCTCACCAGATGTCCCACTAATGATTCCCTGCAGCCAGGAATGCCACTGCTGCTCTAAATGGGAAGCTTGTTCAAGAGCATCAGGCATTACAGGGTGCAAACCATTCTGCTCCAATATATTAATCATCTGCAATCTCCTCTTGATCTCTTAGGACCTCCTTGTGACAGTGAGTGTGGAACTGGAAACTCTGCAGGTCTGGAGATCCAGTTTGTACTTACTCATTGAAACTGGGTTTTGTTAGGGAGCTGATTGTGGCTCTTTTACTTTCATTTGAGACAAATCTGTATATAACCAAAATTTAATTCTTCTAACTAATTCTTCTTCAAACTTTGAGCAGATTTCTTTCTGCTAAAAATAAGGAACATTTGGCCCACAGTCTCCAGCTGAAGTGGGACTAGCTGCAGCACATGCCATTTGGAACAGGTATTTTCATTGCTTCAGAAGCCAAACTTTTTCTTGGGTTGGAGTAGGAATACCTTCAGCACATGGCATTGAAAATTTCTATTCTTACTGCTTTACAAACCAAACTTTTTCAAGCTCTCAGCTTCTCTTAGCACTCTGAACTGATCTTTTCATAGATTCATAGAATGGTTTGGGTTGGAAGGGACCTTGAAGCTCATCCAGTTCCAACCCGCTGCTATGGGCAGGGACACCTCCCACCAGCCTAGGTTGCCCAAGGCCTCATCCAGCCTGGCACTGAACACCTCCAGGCAGGAGACATCCACAGCCTCCCTGGGCATCCTGCCCCAGTGTCTCCCCACCCTCGCTGGAAAGAACCCCCAGGAGCCTTGGGGCTCTTCTCACTTCAGCTGAGGAAGAGAAAGAAGAATGGACCATGGGTAGTTTTGTGGAGAAGACCTCTTATGTGACAGGCAGCTCCTCTGCTCAGCTCTGCTGCTAGCTTGGGCTGGTTTACTGCAGGGGAACTTTAGGTGAGAGGCAAAATGAAAGGAAATAGTCTCTGTGGCATGTTGTGAACAGGATGAGTTTCCATAGAAGACAGGGCAGCAGGATGCAGTGCTTTGGCCTCAGCAACCCAATTGTAGCCATTTTCTTCTTTTTAATTTCTTCTCAGTCAATAGGGAGCAGCTAAAGCAATGTGTTTCAGGGCCAGAGTGCTGCATGTGTGAGGCAAGCTGACTCAGAGAGAAAACCCCAAATTGCTGGCATTGTTAAAGCAGCCTTTGATCTTACAGAAGCAAAATTGTCTTTCACTTGCTCAGAGAAGCCTTTGAGGAGCATGCTGGCTTGGCAGGTCACTCCTGTTAGGTGTTTGTAAGAAACCAGAGTAACAGACTCCCCTGGAGCACAGCTGATTAGCTGGGGATGGAATGGAGCTAGCAGCCAGTTTGGGGTGTGTATGGTGAGTGTGGGACAGACAGCAGCCTGAGTGCTGTTGTAGGGCTCCAGAACAGGCTGGGGCTCATGGCTCACAGCATGCTTTTTGCATCTTGGCACTCTCTGTAAGGTCTCAGTCAAACTTTTAAAGCAAGAAAAGTTTATTATTGTTGGGATTTTGATGAGGAAGAAAGAAAAACAGCAGCATGGGTGGATTATGCCTTTTCAGATGTTTATGTAGCTGGTAAAAATGCTGGGTTTGTGTAGGATATGTCCTACCAAAAATGGTGGTTTTAAAGCTAGGTCCTCTGGCTTTGATAAAAGTGAGAAATGTGCAAAATGTTCTTCAGGGTTCAAACCAACCTCTTACCAGAGCAGAGAGAGGTCTGTGTAACTCCATTCATCTTACCCAGCCTTGTCTCTTGCTGATTGTAGCTGAGAGCCATAAGAAGACTGGAAGTTTGCAAATACTCTGCACCATAGTGTAGGTAATTCACAGCAGTTAGGGACTATCAAAAGCAGAGGAACCAGAGGAGCTGTTCTCATGAGATTCCCAGTTCAGATGGTTTATGTCAGCCTGTTGCCAATGGCAGGGTTCACAAGCAAGCTGTGTCTTCATCCGAACCAGCCCAGTAAGGATCTGCTGGTCACTACCACAGGGTGATGTCACTGCTCACCAGTTCCAGCTCCACTGCAATACATGTGCTGGAGGTTTGCAGTCTGTGTTGCACAGATTCAGCAAGGCAAAAGCAGTGTGTGGGTGACAGCAGGGTCAGTCCCCCCTTTCTGCCATGGGTCTGCAGGCTGTGGGCAGGCTCAGCCACTTCCAGCCATCATCAACCCAGACTGCAAGAGGCACAGGCACTGGCTCTGCTCATAACTACGTGGCAGAGCTGGGGGAGGTTGATTTCTGGGAGGAGAAGTGGTTCAAGATGGATATGAAATGATTTCATTTGTGTGAGAAGCAAAATGATGTCACAGCAGCCTGTCTACAGGAAACTGAGGTCAGAGTACTGCTGGGTATGGATGAGTTAGCTCTTAAAAAGATAGTTTAAGCTGATCGTGACCCTTTACTCCTCCTTTCTTCCTTTAGTCATGTTTCTCCTAACAGAGAAGAGCACATTATTCATTAGAATTACATTAGGCCCCCAGAAGTGACTCAGCACGTTATGGGCAGCAGCAGAATTACCTACCATGAACAGAGGAATATTTAAGCTAAAACATATTGTTGTATCTGAGTTATAAACCTTTGAAATGAAACTGTTGTCTTTAAAAGCTTGTAGTCCAGTAGCAGAGGCAGGTGCTGGTGCTACAAGGAGAACCAGAGCTGCAAACAAAAATATTTGTTCTTAGAAGTGATGTCAAACTTCTGTAGTAGCCACCTGCAAAAGGAGCAAGACAGTGTCTTAAAGTTTGTCAATTGAAAAACTGAAACCTCATGAATGCAGAGCTTCCTGACCTGGAGGAAAGAAGTGAGTAAAATAAAACCTCAATGTGTCATGTGCAAGAGCTGGAATGCCTGTGTGTGTGTGTACATGTGTGAGTCTCTGCTGGCTTTGCAGAGCTACTCACACGTGCAAAAGATGCTGTAGTGCTGCAGATTTCCTTTCCTTTTCCATATATAAAACTAATTGCAAATTATTTCTTTCTGTTCTTCTCACAGCTGAATTTTTATTCCTCTTGTGGGGTGTTTATCTCTGCTATGCAGTGCGGACAGTCCCATCAGCATTTCATGAGCCACGTTATATGGCTGTTGCAGTTCACAATGAGCTCATTATCTCTGCTATATTCCATACAATTAGGCAAGTGATCTGTAGATCTGGTAATTAACTCTTTATCTTTCAGGTTTTCATGTGGTGCAACTTAAAATGGGTGAATGGGCTAGCATGCAGAATGGAAGGTCTCCTTAAGGATTGAATTCTGCCAGTTGAGTGATTGCTAAACTCCAAACTGTTCCCATAGGACTCAAGAATATGTGCAATCGACCTGTTAATTGGATCATTAGGCTGGGGTGGGGGTTTTTTCCAGTATAGATAGTTGATAAGTTCTTGGATCCAAGTGAAGTATATCTGATAAATTAGATAAAGCAAAACTGCTCTCAGCCTTCAGCCACCTGCATACTGCTCCCTGCTTTGTATCCCTAGCAGAAGAGCAGGTAAGAGCCTTGGTTTGTGTGAACATTTCCTGGTGTGTGGCAGCCTGGCAAGGTGCAGCTGTGTGCTAAGAGAATTGCACTGCTGTGTGCATGAAGCAGAGTGGTTTATGTGCCAGGACACACAGCACATATGAGCCTGTCAGAGCAGCACAGAGCATGGCTGGCTGGTGGGGCTTGGAACCAGCTCTGCCTTTCATACTTGTTAATTAGTAGGAGAGTAACAAATAAGTCAGGGCCTCGGCCAGAGCTACATCAGAATTACTCTACATGCCCTCCCTGCAGAATGCCCTGGAAGAATTAATTGGTCCTAGAAAATTCCAACCAGCAGGAGAGCTAAATTTCAGCTCATGCTGCAAGACGTTCTTCCTCACACCTCCCTTTGCCTCCTGACAGACCTCAGCTACTAAGATTTGTATTGGTTTGGGGTTTTTTTTTACATCACTCCATTGCTTCAATTACTCTTGTCTGTTCCATGCTCTGCCTTGGAACTCACATTCCTCTCTGCCTTCTTGATGTTTGCTTCCATGGTCCTATTTTTTTCAGTGTAAACATGAGCCAGGCAAAGCTTTTATCTCCATTCCTTCCAGATGCTCTTTTCCCTTACCATTCTTTGAAAGTTCTCCGCACTTTTCAGGATTTGCAACTTTTTGTTTCCTTCACCTTCTCCTAAACCCCTATCCCAGCATCCACATGCTCCCAAAATCTTCTTAGATACTTCCTAACCTAAATATCTGCAAAAATAATGTTTAAAAATCTGTATTGGATGGAAGAAATTTTCTTTTCCTTTCTGGTGGATCCAAAATGCAGTTCCAATACCTTTGGACTGATTGTGACCAATATAACAAATCCTCAATCAAACTTTTTCCCCCTTAATTAATGTTCCTAAACCATACTTTGAGCCATGTTAGAAGATACAGTTTGAGTTCTCTGGAAAGGTTATTCTGTGGGTTGCAAGTTTCTTTGAACAATAGGACAGGTTGAAAGTAGTCTTGGGTTAAAGAGAGAGGAAAAGGGAAAATGTGGCATTTTAATCCATGCCTTCTGAAGGAGACACAAAAGGATTAGGTCTTTCTGTTGATCCTGTTGGCAGCCTGTTCTTTCAGCCTGATGTCTGCTGAGTTGTTCTTCCTTTTAATTAAAAACAAAGCACATTTTGCATTGGTTGTTTGCCCTCTGTCTGATGGATGCTAGTTTGTTGAAGAATTGTCCTGTGCTCCTTGTGGATAAGAGTGTCCTGGCAGTACATGATCCTGCCTAAGATTCTGGCCAGTTCTGCATGCGGAAATCTTAATCCAATCTCTTTGAAGTTCACATTTCGATGCTTTTTTTTTTTGCTTTTTCTTCTGTGTCCCACACCAAGTTCTGGATGTAACAAAGAGCAGAAATCTAAGACTCAGCTTTATGAGATGTACCTCAGTTGTCATGGAGCTGAAAGCACTGGAGCATTGAAGGACACCTTCTCTTACAAGGCAGCCATCCAGTCTGGAAACTCCCAAAGCTCACATGAGACTGCTGTGAGCACTAAAGAAAACCTTGACCTGTCTGCATTTAGTACTCCCCTTGCAGAAACAAGAGGTCCCTTGCTTCTCTGCAGATCAGCACAGCATGCCATTCCTGCACTGCTCTTTCTTTTGCATGACTGAGAAAAACAAAAGGTACCTGCAAAAATATCTCCTCCAGCAGAAACCTCAGCTCTGCTAGGGCCTCAGTGGCTACTGTCAGTGGCGTTTGGCTTGCAGGATGAAGGGTGGATACCTTAATCTGGCCAGCTTCACACATAAGGCCAGCAAAAAGCCTTCACAATTTGAAGATTGGAGCCACTAAGAGTTCATAGAATTGTTCTGGCTGAAGAAGACCTCTAAGATCATCAAGTCCATCATCAGCCTAGCACCACCATGACCATTAAACCATGTCTGCAGTTTTTGACCACTCTCCACTCTGTTGTTACCTCTAGCAGCTTCTCCTGTCATCTTCAGTAGTTCTCATGCTGTGTTCAGGTAGCTAAACCTGAAGCCTGAGCCTCCTTCTAGCCCTGCACACCTCAAGAGCAAGGTCTCTGTAAGAAGTAATTACAAGAGTTCATTGTGTTCAGGAAACTCTTCATTGACAAAGTACTAAGCACAAGTGGTGGCTGTATGGTTGTAGCAGCTAAGCTGTGCTTCATGCCGACCATTCCTGTGAACAAAAGCTTCTGCAAAATGTGCATCTGTGGTCTTGGATAAGTTGCAAATGTCCTTTCATTCTGAGTGATTTCTGTAAACCTGCAAGCTCCAAGCCAGTGCTGCACCCATTCATCTACTGCCCTGCTTGGCACTTCTGCCTGCAGGAGCCCTGTGGAGCAGGTCAGCCAAGCGTGCTCCAGCCACCTGTAACAGCAGTGCTCGTTCTGCCACTCCTTTAGACAGCTCAGCAAGGAATTGCTCCAGCTGGGAGGTTCAGCCACCCCTTCCCTAGCATTCAGAGGCTCTTGGGTCCTGCAGCACTGAACTGGGCAGTGCTGCAATCAAGACCATTTCTCTGCTCCCCACTAAAGCCTGTGGCAGTTCAGTTCTCCCTCTGAGGGCTCAGCAGCCATGCTCTGCAGCAGGGAGCTGTGGCCAGCCTGTGTTTTGGGAGTGCACTGCCATTTATCACAGCACATGTGCTTACTTAACCTCAGGTCATCCCTTCAGATCCTCAGTGTGTGCAAACTGCCATAAATCAGCACAGGCCAAAGAGGCTATGGCAATGTAAACCATCCCCAAATCCAGCTAAATAAGACTGAGGAGGATGGAATAAGCAAGATCCTTTAAAGCCTGTTTTTTCTTTTTCTATTTTGTCTTGCCTTGTTTTGTTTGGTTGATTTTTGTTGTTGTTGCTGAGTTGTTTTGAAATTGTGGACTATCAGTAAAGCATGTGGATGTAATCCTTAGTCTGTATGAAAGCAGTACAGAACAAACCCAGTTGTGTTTGGCATTTCAATGAAAAGAACCCCAAGGAATGTGAAAAAATGTTCATTCTCATGCACTGGAGAAAAGACACTGAATTGCAATCTGAATTCTATTTGCAGGTTCATTCTTGCTTCAAGACTTCAGTCTGACTGGATGCTGATGCTGTTCTTTGCACACACACACTTGACTGTGACAGTCACTGTTGGGCTACTTCTGATCCCTAAGGTAAGGAGTCTCCTGTCTCCTTTCTTGTGCCAAGACCAAGGAAGGTAAATGTTGTCATGCTGTGTAAAATTAGCAAGCAACTGATAGAAAAGAGTGACATAAAATGACCTTAAAAAGCTGTGTGGGTTTTTATTCTAAAAAAACTCTTGCACACTGTCAAAGATTCTTTCTTCCAGCTTTCAAAATGTCAGGGGTTTAAAGCACTTGAAATCTTCATGTGATTAATGCAAGAACCCTGCCTAATGATGCTTATCTCAGCATTGGGATGGGCATGCTGCTGCCAGAGGTGGCTGGGACCAGGCACAGAGTTTGGGTGGGGGAATGGAGAGACTGGGATGGACTGCCAAATAAAACTGCAATGAGGAGCTTGGACCAGCCACGAAATAGAGAGGTTGGGTTTGAAACCAGGCAGCTGTTACAGGCTGGGAAAGGAGAGCCCTGTGGGAGGCAGAGGCTGGGCTGGGCAGAGGCTGGATGCAGGGAGCAGACATGACCTGTGATATGGAGCCAGGAGGGCTGCTGGGTAAGAAGGGCAGTTCATGGGTGACACAAGGGGATGGAGGACAAGAGGAGGGAGGGAAGAAAAGAGACAGAGCCCTGAGCACCATGGCACACCTCCTGTCAGGCTCTGGGAGCCAAGTGACTGTCCAAGAGCAGGAGAAGCACAGGCAGCTCCACCTGGCTCTAGCGCCAGTGCACAGGATTTGAGTGGAGCTCTCTTCTGAGGCAGCAGCCCAGGAGAGCAGATGGGTTTAAGATGGCTTTTGACATGACCAACAACATCAGTCAGAAGTGCAAGTCAGAGAAAGCAGCCAGGGTGAAGGCTGCATGGGAAGGAAGGACACTGAGCATTCAAGCTGATACAGCTTCAGGCTCAGGAAGCTGCAGCTGCTGCCTTCTGCCTGTGTGTCAGAACAGGCTGTGCTGAGAACTTCATTAAACAGCCACAGCAAGGGGACACCAGGGTGCAGCCTTCGTGCTGAGTCACCTTAGCTCCTTTGCAACGGCTTTGCTGGCCTTTGGCAGCAAGCTTGGTGTTTTCTCTTCCTATTCTGTATGGCCTGTCTCCAAAGATGTTCTTCTGGGCCGACCTAGACAGCTTGGTGACCTTTCTGAAGCTGACTCATAACTCCTGATCAGCATTTCCATTTTTTCTTTATTATCTGTGCAACACTACACAGATTTTTTTCTTCCAGCACGACAAAGAATTCAGAGAATTAAGAGAAGATTCACAAGGTCTGGATCCATTCATAAAGTTCTGAGGCCAGGTGACTGTGTGGATGATAGTAACTGCAGACAACTGATTCAGTATACTAAATAAATGAGTAAATTAACCTCTCCAGAGGTTGTCAGCTATTTATTTAGTCATATTGAATCTAGCATTAGCTAGAAGTTAGAAAGGAGAGATTAACTTCTCTTTTTTTTTTCCTTGTCAGAGCCAGGGTGTGGGAATTGCAGGATGATTATTCAACAGTATGGAATAAAGAAAATAGAGTCTGATAGTTTCAGCAGCCTAACTGGAAATACTGGATTAAAAAAAAAAAAAAACTAATTCCATACTAGCTTAATTTGAATGCAATTCAGAGAGGTTTCAAATAAGCACTAAAATAAGTGGAGGGGCTTTTCCTTTTGCAAGTCTCTAAGATTTACCAAGTTGAGTCATGATTAATAAGAGTTCCTTCTGTGCAATGCTAATAGCCTACAGGACCCTACAGCAGTGATGCCTGTAGCTGGAGTTTTTAGTACAGAAAATCACATGAAGCCCACTGAAGGTTCATTGTGCTGTAAAAGCTGTTGATGCAAACTCTTAGAGCCATGTGGAACTAAACCTCTGCACTGATGGCAACCTCTTTTTTCTGTGAACACTTGTTGCAGTTTTCACATTCAAGCAATAACCCAAGAGATGACATAGCTACAGAAGCTTATGAAGATGAGCTGGATATGGGTCGCTCTGGGTCCTATCTCAACAGCAGTATCAACTCAGCATGGAGTGAACACAGTCTGGATCCTGAAGATATTCGGGTATACAGAACTCACCTCAGTGGTGTTTGTCTAGGACAACCTTTCCTCCTACCACTAACCTCTCAGTTGTCTCCAGTAGGCTTTTGTTTTTGCAGATACCAGCAGAAGCAGGCCACCCTAGGGCTCTCAGTGGGTGTGGTGTCAGGTCATGTAAAATCTCATGGTAAATAGGCACTAGTGAGAGGAGAAGCTGCATTACTACTTGTAGTAAAAGCTGTACTGGAGGCTAAAGAGGAGGAATCATAGAATTGTTTCAGTTGGAAAAGACCTCTGAGGTCATCAAGTCCAACCATCAACACCACCATGGCCATCAAACCATGGCCCCAGGTGCCATGGCCACAGGTTTCTTGAAGACCTCCAGGGATGGGGACTCCACCACCTCCCTGGGCAGCCTCTTCCAATCCCTGACCACTCTTGCAGCAAAGAAATTCTTCCTAATCTCCAAACTAACCCTCCCCTGGCACAGTTTCAGGCCATTTTCTCTCATCCTATCACCTGGTACTGGGGGGAAAAGACCAACCCCCACCTCACCTCAAACTCCTTTTAGGTGGTTGAATGTCAGGAGCTGTTTATCAGTTCACAGTTTCGAATTACCTTGAGGCAGGATTTGGTGTTGGTGTGATTAGTCCTTTCTCTGTCACATAAACTATACAAAATTCTGCAGCACAAATATTTAAAATCACATGGTTAACATAAAAACCCTGCTTTGTTCTAGCTGAGATGATAAAAGGGCTTGTGTCCCTCTTGGGCAGATACAGGGTCCAGCAGGGCAGCAGAGCTGAAGCAGGCAGCATGAATGTGTGTGAGCTGTGCAGGCTGTGGTTGGTGACAGGTTTGTCCATGAGGGCTCAGCTTACTGTTCAAGTGGGAGAAAAATGGGGTTGAAGTTGCTGGAGAAGTGGCAGGTTGAGGAGTTAGGGAAGACAGGGAAATACCCTTAGTGCCATCCTTAGAGCAAGAGGGGTGCCTTCATCAGGCCTTGTACATACAGGTTTTGGCATTTGCTTTGTTTTGCAGGATGAGTTGAAGAAGCTCTATGCCCAGCTTGAAATCTATAAAAGGAAAAAGATGATTGCCAATAACCCACATCTGCAGAAAAAGAGATGCTCCAAAAAGGGCTTGGGGCGCTCCATAATGCGGCGCATCACGGAAATCCCTGAGACGGTCACCAGGCAGTGCTCCAGGGATGAGAAGGAGCTGATGGAGAGCAGTGCTGTGAAGAACGTGGCCACGCTGAAGAAAAACCCTCCAGATTCCACCGGTTCTGCAAAGCCAAAAGAAGAGACTTTGAAAAACAGAGTTTTTTCCTTAAAGAAGTCCCACAGCACTTACGATCACGTTAGGGATCAAACAGAAGAACCAAATAGCTTAGCCACGGAGAGCACAGAAGTCATAGCTGCTGAGAATTCCGTTCTGGACTCCTTGAATGGGAACAAATTAACCAAAAACACTACTGAAAAGGTTGAAGCTGTCTCTGCTGAATCGGTCCCTTTGGTGTGCAAATCAGCCAGCGCCCACAACTTAAGTGCCGATAAGAAGCCTCTGCATCCCAGAACCTCCGTGCTGCAGAAATCCCTCAGCGTTATTGCTAGTGCCAAGGAAAAGACTCTGGGGCTGACAGGCAAAACACAAAGTCTAGAAGAAAGCACTAAAGCTCAGAAACCTCAGCAGAAGGGAAAAGAGGCCAGCAAAAAGCACTCGGCCTCTGAGAAAGGGGAGCAAAAGGACTCCCTCCAGAAGAACTCTGTCCACTCTGAGGAAACAAAGAAAACCCATAAAGCTGGAATTATTAAACAGCAGAGGGTTGGTCAAACACCTGCAACTGCAGACACAGGCCCAGCTAAGTCTCTGCACAAGGAAAATTTCGACGTAGAAGTTTGTCCTTGGGAGATATATGACCAAATTCCCGGTCCTGTGCCTTCTGACCCCAAAGCTCAAAGACATGTGTCTATTGCTTCCTCAGAGCCAGAGAAAAACCACCCTTCCCAGCCAAAGGGGAAGGCTCATCCTAAGCTGAAATCACCTGAGGAGTACCAACAGTCAAATCAGAAGAGCTCAGAGACAGCCCCTCGGGAGACACAAGAGCAGCAGGTCTCTGAAAATGAGAAAAAACAGTCAAACTCCAAGTCTCAGGTCTCCCCCGGGCTGAAGTGTGAGAATGTTAATAGCTATACACCTAATACCTGTGCTGAGGAAGGGGAGCAGCCACCCCAGAAAGCATCAGGAAAAGAAAATCTCCATAAATGGTCAGAACAGAAAAAAAATGCCTCCTCGGAGGGGAGTGTGCTGCCCACCGACCCCCGCAAGCCGAGCGGGCACCTCCAGCAGCAGCCTCCAGTATCCCGAGCTGAGATCTGCCCCTGGGAGTACGAGACAGCAGATTTACCCAACGCAGACAGGAGTGTAGCTTTGCTGAGCACCTCTGCTCTAAGTGCAAATAAAACAGCAACACCTCGGAAGTGAGAGGCTTTCGGACTGAGGAGAGTATCGGCGCTGAGAAGGGAGACAACAGGAAAAGACAGAGGGGACTTAGGCCAACAAAAAAACAAAAAGGGGTCTGAAATTCCTAAGGAGCATCACTGAAAACCAGGGGAATCAGTACTACACTTAAGTAGGAGTTAAGCAGAGTAAATCATCATTAATGTTTGTTATTCTTTGTTTATTGAGTGCCAACAATGTGGTTAGCAGTGCCCAGAGAGGGTCCCTGCTCCCAGGATGTGTCCGTGAGAGCAGCTTCCCTTGAAACCACTTCTGCTGGTTAGCTGGGAGCAAAGACGACGGCGACCTGAACCCTGAGTGCCGCAGCTGGCTTCAGCCTGCCCTGGGGACGTTAAAGATCCGGCAGAAGCAGGGCAGAGGAAATGTCCTGCCAGCAAAAAACAAAACGGTATCCATGAGCAGCTCCTTCACAGGAGACGACTCTCCCCGGGCTGTGTTTCAGCCAGCTCGCACTGCTGACTCCATGCATCCCCAAAACACATCTGCTAGAACGAGTGCTCCCTTTTTTTTTTTTTCTTTTTACCATGTGTGTAAGTGCACTGTTGTGTCTCATGCTCAAGCATTCCAGATTGTATCATTTTTTATTTATTTACTTACTTATTTATTTAGCAAATAACTTTGCTGTCGTGTGAGACACAGCAAACACATTGCTGCAATCTGCAGGTGACTTTAAACTGCAAGTTCAACTACCTGCTGTAGGCTTTGCTGGTTAGAATTGCAGCAAGCTTTCCCTGGCTTACAAAAGCTCTGCTTCTTACCAGGAAATTCCTTTGGGCTTTGGAGATTGATTTAGTTGGAGATTTACTTATTTGGAGATTGATTTATTTGAAGATTGATTTATTTGATGATTCATTTATTTGGAGATGTATTTATTTGAAAATCTATTTATTTGGAGATGTATTTATTTGGAGATTTTTTTATCTGAAGATTTATTTCTTTGGAGATTTATTTATTTGGTTGATATTTGTTTTTTTTTTCTTTGCCTGTGATAGTGATTTTTTGTTTGTTTTTGTTTCTCTGTTGTTTCAATTTCTAGTTTGTATTATTCAGGGGTTTTCCACACAGCAAGTTACTTGTTCTGCATTTCCCTCTCCACGCTGATAGACTTTGTTAATGGTGGAAATGCAGTCACCTGGGCTGCATATCCTGGGAAGTCTTGGGACAACTTACCTCTTGTTTGTTACTGGTTGGGAAATACCATCTCAACAAACCAGAACTCTTACAGTAAACATCACTGGTGGGAATCTTGTTCAGCATTTCAACCTGAGCACAGCCTGCTAAGTAAGACAAGGCAGGCTGGCAAGGAATCTAGCCCAGAAAAGATCACTTGTCCTACTGAAACTGGGAAAGAGCTCAGCTGGCTCACACCCCCACCCCCCACTGTACTGGCCAGCCCTCTTGGCACACCTCCAGAAGCTGGCCTTTGGGTGAGGAGAGAAAGCCAAAGCACTGCTCCTCCCCCATATATGCAATTGTAAGAGAGAGTGGGGGTGGGAATGGTGGCCTCTCTCTCCCACTCCCCAAAATGCTTTGATTATTTTCTTACTTTCATTAATTCATTCATCCACATGCAGTGCAAGTCAGTGTTTGATGCAGTGCTCGTTTGCAGTCGCAGCTGCACTCCTCCTCCTCCATAGGAACTTCATTCACCAGTGGCTCCTTCTCAGCTGGGAGTTTTACAAAGTGATGGTTCACCACCAGGACATCTTGCAAAGATTCTGAGGAGTATCACTGATGATGATGATGATGATGGTGATGATGATGATGATGATGATGATGATGATACTAAAAAGCCCTCAGCCAGCTAAATGCAGCCCCAGTACTGCTCACTAGAACAGGCCACACATGCAGTACTCCAAAACAAAGAGAGCTCAGTCCTAAAGAACTTGGACAGTTTGAGAGAAGGGATGGGATTCAGTGAAAGAACAGGAAATGAGGATGATTTAATACAATGTGTTGTCTAATATATATATATATATAATATATATAAAATAGATATTTATATATGTTTAATATATATATAAAGTGCCCTATCTAATACACACATGCACATACCTGTATGTAGTATAAACTGATTTTTGTGGCATCATAGAAAAAGTGGCTTTAAGATAAAATGTGATGAGCAGAGAGACTTAGACAAAGCAGGCGGAGGAGGACTTTTTTTGTCCTTTAGAAGGGACAGGAGTCTCTGGGCATGTCCACACTGAGAGATGAAGTGAATCTGAGCTTCCTACTGCCTCTGCCAAGCCCAAACCTGGAAGGTGCTGACACCTGAGCCAGCTGGGGGCAGGTCGGCTCAGGTCTCAGTGCTGTCTGAACACATTGGCCTCACTCATCAGTTCTGCTCATTAGCTCTGGAGTCAAGTGGCCAGCCTGGGTAGCCTGGATGGTGCTCAGTTCCACCGTGGGGACATGCTGCCTTAGGTCTTTACAACCCCTGGATCTGTCTTACTCTCCCACCTCTCTTTGTAGGGGGTAGTTACAGCCTGGGAGGTTTTTGCCCTAAACACACATCTTCTGGCCAGGCCTCCTGCAACCCCAGTTCTGGAGAGTGGTAGGGCTTGGAGAGTGGTAGGGCTTGGAAGAGACCATGGGAGATCATCCAGTCCAACCCCTCTGCCAAAGCAGCAGCACCAATGGCAGGTGGGGCTTGAAAGTCTCCCAAAAAGGAGACTCTGCAACCTCTCTGGGCAGCCTGGTCCAGGGCTCCAGCACCATCACAGGAAAGAAGCTTTTCCTGGTCCCTGTGTTCCTGTGAAAGGGAGTCAGGTATCAGAGCCTGGGTGATCAGGCATCTGTGCACCCATAGTGCCAGTGGCATCCTAGATGCAGCCCAAACCTCACTCTGCTTAGCGTGGAAAAGGGCTGAGGCTGGAGTCGATGTGCCCAGGTTTTCCCTTCCGAGTCACTCATGGCATTTGTCAGTAACTTCTCCATCAGCTTCAGCAGGGTTTGATCAGCTCCTCAAGGAGAATGTAACCCTAAATTTTCTTGTGTGGGAAGAGGTCCATCCTGGGACCACGCTCCCCCTGTGTGCAGAGAGGTGCACAAATTTCAGTCTGCTGAGGACGGTGCCCACCTGGCACCTCTGCTGCCCACCTGGCACCTCTGCTGCCGCTGAAGGGTTCTGCAGCCCATCATAGCCTTGCATTGTGTGAACAGGGTGGGGGCACAGCTCGTGGCAGGCTGCCCCAGCTCGCTGAGGTCAGAAGTCAGCACCCATGGAGAAGTCCTGAAAGGAGATGTCTGTACACACTCCCTGCCTCCTGCACCAGCCCTGGTGCCCTCACTCTTGCCCTCTGTTCTTTACTTCGGGGCCCAGCAAGGATGTGCTGCCCCTGCCCTGCTCGGCAGCAGCCACGTTATGGTGCAACATGCACCAAGGGGAAAGGGATCCACCCTGGCAGAGTGTGCACACAGCACCACTGCACAGCTGGCAGGATCAAACCCTTTGTGCCACCACTATCGATCCACAATTCCTTCCTCATTTTCTTTCCCCTTCCTTTCTTGATCCTTACAAACAGCAATGAAGCCACTTCCTTGGCTGGTGGGAACAGGCCAGCTGCATGGCAAGTGAAGCAGGGATGGCTGCTTTAGCAGGGGAGGCAGTGGCTGGCATGTGCCTCTGGGTTTGGTTTTCTTTCATCCTGACCCTTTCCTTCACTTCTTAAGGAATGTCTGTCGTGGTTCTTTAGGCTTATTGTGGTCACATCTCCTGAGATTGAGGCCACTGGAGAACTTCCCCTTAGAAAGCAAAACCAAAAAAGCTTGCCCCAGTTTATTGAGGAGCTTGCTGTTTGGGCTACAGGTTCAAATGGGACTTCAGTCGTTTCACACTGCAGAACAGGTGGGGCCAAACTTCACTCACCTCTTCTGTTTCACTATGCTGCTGCTAGAAGCATTGCCTAAGGAAGGCATAAAAGGAAGTCATAAACAATGTCCTGGATGCATAGACTTCTCTCCACCAGCACACACTGGCTAGCTTGCTTAATTGTCTTCTTCTGGAGTTCCATTTTCATGACTCAGCCAAGAGAAGTGCAGCTTTAGACTCAAGATGGTTTCTAGCAGATCCATCAAGAGGAAAGCTGACACACACCCAGGTCACAGACATGTGCTAGGTTGTCCTTTTCAATGCATGTGCAAGCTGCATCTCTCTTTCTGTTGAAGCCATGGGGTAGAAGTGATGAGGTCCATGCCGACCTCACTAGAGCTGCATCGTTCACGCAAGATTCTGCGCTTTCAGTGCACACCTCTCATCAGCTTTGGTGGCATCCTAGACCTGAAACCAGACAAGACTTTTCTATTTGCTCTCTCCTTGGGCTTTTGCATGCATCTGACAACAGGCAGGCCTGAGAAAACACTGCCTTTGACTTCTAACATTTTAGCTACTCCGAGCTGTAGAGTATATAAAGCTGTAAGGCTCTTCACTTTATAACGTGGTGCTTCTGACGATGTTCGCTGGCAACCAACAGGCATCCACCATGAACTACTTGATAGATTTATGTTGTAATGTGTTGCAGCATGTAAATAATGTAACTTCCCTGCAATAAAGCACATTTATATGAAACCTGCCTGCTGCAGCCTTGCGTGCTCTGCTTCTCTGAAGTCGTTACTGATCCGAATTAAAAAGCTTTCTCAGCAAGCTTGTAGCAGTGAATTTTACAGCTGGTATGAGAAGCCAAGTGGTGAAGAAGGTTACCCAGAGGTTGTGCTGTCCTATCCTTAGAGCTTCCCATGTACCAGCTGGGTGAAAAGCCCTGATCTTGCAGTTGGCCTTGCTTTGAGCACCCTGTTGGAGTGAAGACCTCCAAGGACCACAGAAACATTCATTCAGGTTGGAAGAGACCCTCAGGACCACCAAGTCCAACCCGGAACCCTACTCTACAAGGCTCATCCCTAAACCACATCCCCAAGCACCACATCTGAACTACCTTTAAACACATCCAGGGTTGGTGATTCCACCACCTCCCTGGGCAGCACATTCCAATCCCTGACCACTCTTTATCCTACTGTCCAGTCTAGAGGTACCCAGTGGTAGCTTGAGGCCATTGCCTCTTGTTCCGTCACTAATTACCTGTGAGAAGAGACCAGCAGCAGCCTCTCCACAACCTCCTTTCAGGTGGTTGTAGACAGATCCTACCTGAATGACCTTGAGCTGGTGCACAGTTGGAAGAATGTCTTCCACAAGAAAAATCCCAAACCTAAAAAGAAAAGGCTGCTGCTTTGCTCTAACACATGGAGGATGTTTTTTTAGTCAGTCTGAAGGAAGCAGTAAAGAAATTCTAAATGTTGGTAGGTTATGTAACTTCTGTCCTTCCAAAGCACAGCTGACTGGGTTCAGGGCTGCATGCCTGGCTGCAGAGAAGTGATTTCAAGCCCAGCAATTGATTATTTTTCTTTAATAAAGTAGCTTTGTTTGTTTTTAATAAAAAAACAGCATTTCTGCCAGGTCAGAGCAAACTTTGTACTATTCTAAAGGAGCTTTGTTGTGGGTTTGGTTTTTTTTTTTTTAATCAACTCAGAAATTAGCTTTAAGCAAAGGTAGAAACTTAGTAAAAGATCTTGATGGATTCCCTTGGTCTGGCAGGCTGCCAGCACCTTGCAATATTCAATCTTCTGCTGCTTTCATACTTGGAAAATTGAACATTATCTCTCCATTTGTAAGGTGATTTTTCTTCTCCCCCCCCCCCCCCCCC
>VXBD01004950.1:39301-75649 GCA_013399975.1 Indicator maculatus | reverse complement strand
TATTTCTGAGTTTGCTCTTCTAGGGGCTGGAAGGGTACAAACAAATCAAACCCTGGACATCCTGGCATCACACCACTGGATTTGTGAGTTGGCTCCAGTGTTTCACTGTGGCCAAGCAGGGAGGGGGCATCCACAGCCTCCCTGGGCAACCTGTTCCAGGGGCTCCCCACCCTCCCTGTAAGGAATGGATACAGATGAAAGCCAGCTTGATTTGACATACTTGGGCTAAAAATAGTATCATATAAGGAAGGTTTTGTCCCATGAAGATTGTTTTTATTTCTGAAGCTGCAGGGTGGTAAGAATTGTGTGGTTCCAAGCAGTCATCTTGGAGAACTCACCACAGGAAAATCACAGCAGCACCCGGGAAGACCTCTGTCCAGCTCTGCTCCCACCTCACATTTTGTGAGGCAGTTGGTGGCCAGAGCAGATGACTTGTGCGAGCCAGGAAAGCTGGGCAGTGCTGCTCTGCAGGCAGGGCATCCTAACATTTGTGTTTCTACTCCTTTCGATGCTTTTATTTGACAACATTTCAATTTCCCTTTCCTGGCAGCAGTTTTGTTATCTCTGTGAGGGTTTTTCTGTTTGCTTTGTTGCTTGTTTGCTTTGATTTGCATCTCAGCTCAGCTCCTTCATTGCAAAGCCAGCAGCATCCTCAGAGATGTCTTTGTGTTTGAAGGCAGAGGGCAATAGTTTCAGTTGATGCAGCTCTGAGTCAGCCAGGACAGCTGAGCTGAGGTGGCCACAGGTGTGCCCCAGCCCATCAGCATCACCCTCAGCGCCAAGAGAGGAGTTTGCTGGGGAGAAGGAAGTCTCCTGCTAGAGCCTCCTCCTTACCTTGCTCCTGTCCTGCTCTCAGTGCCTTCCTTCCTGGGTATTGTGCCTGCTGCCCCTTTGCTGGGTGAGTATCACTTTATTTACTTTGTGCAGCCCTTGGTACCAGTTTGGCTGTTTGATCAAATCCATTTTCATTCCAACCTGTGGCTCTTCTCTCCTTTTCCTGATCCCCTTCTCTGCTGGGAGGGGTCACTGGGTGACAGAGCAGCTGCTGCAGTTTAGCCCCAGATAGGAGCTAACCATAGACACCTGGCCACCAGCTGAGCTGCCCTGTGTTAGGTCAGGATCTGGCTCACGTTCATACCAGGGAAATAGAAACCTGCTTTCAGCAGCCTACCTGCTACAAAACCCCTAAGGAAGGAGAAAGCATTCAAGGAACAAGAGCTGCCACTGCCCATTCACATTCCTGCTTTCCAGCTGGTGGTCCCACCAGGTGCTTCCTGGCCTTTGCCACCCTGCAGGCAGTACAAAAGGTTCACCTTTTCTTTGGCAGTGCCCCAGTGGCTTATGTTTGGCTTTGCTCTCTCTTCAGCCAGAGGCCAGAACATTGTGCTGCAAACTAAAGCCTTTTCCAGCTTTCTCCTGGCTCTCTAGCTCCCTTTAATCACCCAGACTTGCTGTCCCCAGCTGAAGTGCTGGGCAGATGGCAGCACTATGATTCTCTTCTCCAAACATCCCACTTGGGGTTTGAATCAGTGCTACCATACAGTCCAGAGCTGTCTTGGTGACAGACTTGTCCCCTGCCCTAAAGCAGAGCCACTCTATCTTTTCCGCCTAGCTGTGAGCTTCCAGTGCAGTATTTGGTGAATTATTCAGAGGCAGGGGGTTCTCACAGCCCCCCCCCGTGCCTTGATTTTCCATTACTGTGTGGGTATGAGCTGACCACTGCCAAAGTCTGGTAGGAAGAGGGATGCAGGGAAAATCTTCCTGTCTTCAGGTGCTGCTGATGTCAGTAACACACCAGCACCCTGCTGCTCCTGTGGCAGTGGATTGTGCAGTGTTGAGAGGCAGTGAGGTGCACCTTGGTTCACAGAGCAGGTGATGATCAGCCTGCAGCCATGGAAGCTTGGTTGTCAATGTCAGCAAATTTCCTTCTGGCTGCTCCATGATTTGAGGCTTTTCTTAGCAAAACAGATAAAGCCCAGACAAACCCCAAGCTGAAATGACCTGACCTTTGCCTACCTTGAAGTTCTTGTGGTCTCCTGAGCTGTTCAAATACAGGAAATGAATACTTGCTCGGTTGTAGCACTGGTGTCTGGAGTTCTCCAGAATCTCCCTTGCCTACCTGCACAGCTTGCTGAGGCTATCACAGCATCCCTGTGTACAGATGAAGAGTGAATCTGAAACCCTCCTGGCTCCTCCAAATCCTATCCAAATGTCACAGGGACCATCTTTGGTATTTGCAGCTCTGGTACATCTGGTGCAGTTTTGGATGTCTGTTTAATTTCAGCAGCTCCTCATCCCTGCTCAATTCCATGGAGCCAGGTAAATTCAAACAAATGATGTCACAGTCTGCTCCTCTTTCCATCCATACCCAGAATAGCTGAGATCTGTGTTTACAGGCTCAGAGGAAAGGTAAGTTGTGGCACAATGTGGAGATTAAACTTGTCAGGAGCATCCAGTTTATTTGTATTTAATGTCACCAGCACAACCTTCATGCAAAGTAAACCCAGGTCTTGAAGAAAGCTTTCAGTGCATTTCCTGATCCTCCTTTCCAGCATTCTGCCTCACAGAGAGTAATCAAAAGCAGCTCATTTCCTGACAGGGGCTCAGATGCTACACTTGCTGCTTAGTGTCTGCAACCCATGGCTGCAGAGCTCTTTTACAACTTCTGCATGCCTGATGTCCAGCTCTTGCTTGGTCTGATGAGAGCTCTTCTCCTCCAGTGGGTTTCATTAGCTTCATTTGTTGCTTCCAAGTAGGACACTGAAAAGAAGAGAGAGTTAGAAGCACCCAAAACTGAGGTATTTTCAGCAATCCTCTTTTCCCTGTCTCTCCTGCATGTTTCCTTGCCTTTGATTGGCCTTGTCTTTGACTTTCCTTGTCTTTGACTCTTCTCAGTTGTCCCCAGTGACAGGACAAGAGGTAAAAGGCCTGACCTTGAACATAGGAAGTTCCATTCAAACATGAGGAGGAACTTTGTCACTCTGAGGGCAGCAAAGCACTAGAACAGGCTGTGCAGAGAGGTTGTGGAGTCTCCACCTCTGGAGGAGACTTCAAGGCCCACCTGGACGTGTTCCTGTGTGATCTGCTTCAGGTGATCCTGCTCTGACGGGGGGGAGGGGATGGACTTGATGATCTTCAGAGGTTCCTTCCAACCCCTAGCATCCTGTGACTCCATGATCTCCATCTTTGCTCAGACACAAAGCGTGCATCACAGTTTCCCCTGCCTTGGCTAAGCCCTGCTGCTTGTCCTGGTCTTGCAGGTTCAAAATCATCTCTGTTGGTAAACACCACATGCCCCATCCCTACATCCCAAACCTTCATCATCCCTCACCTTGACTTTGGCTCTGAATTCTCTTCTCCTCACAACAGGCATTTTGCTCCAGGCACTGCTGCCCACTGGCCCTTAGCTTCATCCCCCCTCAGCCTTTCTGGGTTCTGTGAGCAGCATCATTGCATCAGTTTGGGTTGCACCATGTACTGTACAAAAATGCACCCAAAAAAGTCCTGATTTTTCTTTATCTTCTTTAGTATCTAGCCTGGGATTATAGGAGAGAAATATAAAAGCAAAAGAGACAGAGGGGTGGCTGTCACCTGAGTATAATGAACAGAAAAAATGTTTCTTTTCCTGCTATATTTGCCTAGTAAGATATCATTCAAGTTTTCTTAAGAGTATCTAAAATTAATTCTAAGAGATTAACCTAATTCTGTTGATTAAAGTCTGAAAGTGTCCATGCAGAACCCCCATGCTTGGCTACATGAACTGCACGTCCTGAAGAGAATGTTACAGCTCCATCTTCCCAGCTGACAGCCATCTCACTGTGTGCACAGACTGCTGCTTCTGCTCCCTCTCCCCAAACCTTGATTTCTCCTTCCTTACACCCTGCTGGCTTAGGCTTTGCTCTGTGTGGGAGGAGCTGTGGCAGCTGGCAGCAGCAGGGGCTGTGGTGCTAATAAATCAATCACACTAAAGGGCAAGGTCTTTGCTGCTGTTCTGTTGTACCTTCTGGCTGCACCTTTCAGGGGTCTTGGACTTTGGATTAAATGCTCCCTGCTTATTGTCACTGCCAGGAGGAGGTGTCCTTTCACCTTGCTGCTGCTGTCCCTGTGCTGTGTGACACTGGTACTATTCATATGCAGACTCCTTTTCCTAGCTGCAGCTAATGACACAGACTTTGCTGTCTTGCAGATCCTAACCAGATCAGCTTTCTGGCTGAAGTGCTGCCTGTCCCCCACTGCCTGCCAGCATAGTTAAGGCCTGACTCTGGAGGGTGTGCCTTGGTGCAGGTGTCTCTGCTTAGCAAGCTGTCCCTTTAGCTGGACATTTGCATGCAGTCCCTTGCTCCTGCTTGGGACTCAGTCTCCTTATAGAGGATTCCTGTGCTGCCTTTGTCTCCGTGGCAGACTCTGCTTCCCAAGCAGTGTTGCAGTGGTTCCTCATGGCCAGGGGAGGATTCTGCCTGTTTGGTGGCAATGTGTGCTGGCAGCTTGGTGTCGCTGCTGCCTTGCACCCAGCAGCAGAAGCTTTCAGGTGGGACTGTCTTGAACAAATCTCACCATGTGGAAACCTACAGCTAAAGGACCCTCCTGTGGGCACAGAATCACAGAGTGATGGAGTTTGGAAGGGACCTCTGGATATCATCTAGTCCAAGCCTCCTGCCAGAGAAGGTTCATCTAGATCAGGCTGCACAGGACTGGGTCTGTCAGTGGAGGTCTGTTCAAGTGGACTCCCTGCAGTCGTAATCCATTGCACACCAAAGACAATGCTGCAGGAGGCCATTTAGGTGACACACTGAAGCTGCTGTCCTTTCACTTCCAAAGGGAGATTAGGATGACTTGCTCAGATCTGGAAGTATCCAGGATGTCTCATTCTAGGTGAGATGTGGGATCCCACACAGGAGGTGATTCATCCTGCACTGGATGTATTGGCACTGACAATGCCTTTGTCCTCTCTCCAGCCTCCTAACTCTTCTTCTGGCAAGGATCATTCAGATACCCAATCTGACAGCATGGGTGGCTGGCTGGCTAAGGCAGAGCAGGCACAGGCCAGACACCCCCCACCACCACTTTCAAACAGGATGCAGAATACTCATTAGTATTCACTGAGTGGAAATGTGTGCAGAGACCACATACACCAAAAGGGAGCTGGTCTGGGTTGACCTCTGCCAGGAGCTGAGAGGGGATTTCACTGAAGTGCCTCCAGCTGGTCACTGTGTATTGCACACTTTGCATGGCTGCATGGTGCAGGTATGTCCTCAGGTGGTCCCTTGCACCCTGCAACTGCAGAGCACCCAGCACTGGGAGGTCAGCAACCTCCCCATCAAGTCTAAGCAATAATTATTCTGTGCTCTCTGCAGCAGGGAGGTGCTGTGCCTGCTGCAGCAAGAGATGCCTGAAAATGAAATGTAATTACAGTTCCACCTAGAGCCTGGTCAGGCTCCATCTGTTTTGCTGAGATGAATGTTACACCTATGAGCTGTGCCAGGGGCTGCCTGAGCCCTCAACCTGTTGTCTGCTCCTTTCCCCAGTGTGCTGCTGGTATTGAGTGGCAGTCTGATAGGAGAACCACTGAAGCCACAGGGAGTTTTCCCCCTGACTTAAGTAGGTTTAAATCAGGCCCCAAAATAATTTCTCTCTTTAGGAGGCAGGATGTACCAGAATGGTGAGGAGCTGTGAGTGGCTTAATCATTACATTCACTCAGCTTCATGACTAATGCCTGTGTCACTTAACAAGTTTTATTAACAATAGAGTGACCTTGGACACTCTATGCATCTAACTCATTCTCTTTCATGAGTAAGTGCTCCATATACTAAGCAAGGATGTAACTGCAATGATGTCATACAAAGTGACTCCAAGATTAAAATTACTCTAAATAATACATGGATTTCCACTTCACTTGAAACTGATATTGGTTTTAAATATTGAAAGAATGCCTTAAATTGCTGAAATTAAGGGTGGCAGCATAGTATCATATCAGATAAAATTCATGTGTATAGTGAGGGGAATATTAAGGCTATTAATCATAGGTATGAAGTGGTAGGTAGGACAGAATTATTCCAGCACTGGCAGATATTTCACGTGGCTATGATGAATTTGGAGTCTGTAAGCTGCCACCTTGGAAAATCTGTGTGCTGGTGACCATGGAAGTCCCTAGGTCAGGATGCTCATGGTGTGGCAGGTCCTGAGGCTTCAAAAAAGATGCTCCACACACAAGTGAAGAGAGCTGGACTGTGACTGTGCAGTCCCAGGGAAGGGATGAGATTTGCCATGTCCAGGGTGAGGGTGCAGATGGTACACCACAGCCCAACCCACTCACAAACCTAACCCCTCTCTTTCTGCCCCAAAACAGCATCTCCCACCGAGCTCAATCCCCACAGCTACTCAGCCACTTCAGTCCTTTCTCTTCCTCAGAAACTCGGATGCCATAGCACAGGTGTGATGCATGCGGTGTGATCACACCTCCCCAGAGCCAAAGCCTGGCCTGCCTGCTGTGGGAGCCAAGCTTTTCCACCACCCAGCTAACCACCACCCCTTTCTCTGGGGGGTGGCTATCCACACCTTCCTCTGCACATGCATCTTGTGGTTTGCCCTGTGTGTCAGCTCTGCAGCCACAGCAGGCAGCAGTGCAGTAAGCTGTGTGCACCAGCAGCAGCTGAAGCACCATGACCCTAGACCCCCCTTGGCTGCCTCATTAAATTGTGAAACAGGTCCCAGGACCCACGTGCAGGTGAGCCCTGACCTCCTGCCAAATGCTCTCTTATTTAACACGTCTCAAAAGTGCAAGGGCAGCACTCCTGTGTCAGCTCTCTCCTTCAGGAGCACAGCCATGGCACAGTGTTCCCAAAGGTGACTCCATGGGGTGTGCCCCTTCCTCACACTGCTTAGCTGCAGCTGCTCAGCCTCCTCTCATCTCCTTTGGTGCTGGTGAAGGGGCTGAGCCCAGAGCAGGCAGGTGGAATAGTCCCTGTGAGCAGCAGAGCCTTCTGTCAGGCCTGCTGTGCAGCTGGATCAGGGTGGCTCACCACGATGCCCATCCCTCACACCATGTTCCAGCCAGATCCAGCAGCAGAAAGGAGCTGCAGGGGCTGGGCAAAAAACCCAGCAAGACAGAGAACTCCACCATGCAAAGTGTGTGTGGGAGGGAATTGAGGAAACCTGGGGTGTAGCAACAGCTTTTTTTGCAAAGACAACCCAAAATAGCTTCCAGCTGGGTAACAGCCACCATCTGTATCTATGAGTCTCCTTAGGTCCCCTTTACAAAGTTTAGTGGGGGGGGACTAATGGTATCCCAAACTCCACATCTAAGAGAGCAAGTAAAACACCCCCAAAATTCTCTGAAAAGCACTGGAAGAAGCTGCCAGGACAAGTCAGCACCCTAGGAGGCAGCTCTGCAGATGTGGTGCTGAGGGACAAGATCCAGTGCTGGACCTGGCAATGTCACCTCAGTCTCACTTGATTGGGCTTTACTATCTGGCAGTGTTTTTCCCAGAGTAGAGGAGGGCTCTGGGGATGACAACATTCCCAACATTCCCATTCAGAGGGTTCCAGCCTTTCCAAAATGCTTCTGCCCCTGTGCATGAGTGCTGTAGATGCCTGTAGCACTGCAGCTAGACTCCTGCTGGATGCTAGTGGCCATACTGTGCTCTTAAGGACTTACTGAACACAGTTAAAGTTCCTAGAACCACAGAAGGGTCTGGGCTGGAGGGGACCTCCAAAGGTCATGCAGCCCAACCCCCCTGCAGTTAGCAGGGACATCCTCCACTGGAGCAGGTTGTTAAGCCTGACATTGTCTCTAGGGATGGGGCCTCAACCACCTCTCTGGGCAACCTGTTGCAGTGCAGAACTTGTTCCTAACATCACCCTCAATCTCCTCTCCTCTCATTCCAAACCATTGCCTCTCATCCTGTCCCTGCAGGTCTTTGGGAACAGTCCCTCTGCAGCCTTCTTGTAGCCCCTTCAAGTACTGGAAGGTTGCTTTAAGGTCTCCCTGCAGCCTTCTCTGGGCTGGAAACCCCAAGCTCCCTCAGCCTGTCCTTGTAGCAGAGGTGTTCCAGACCCCATATGCTTTTCTTGGCTTCCTCTGGACCTGCTCCATCAGGTCCATGTCCTTCCTGTGCTGAGGGCTCCAGAGCTGGACACAGTACTCCAGGTGAGGTCTTAACCAGAGCAAAGTGACAGAATCTCCTCTTCATCTGCTGGCCACACTTCCTTTGATGGAGCCTAGGGTGGGATTGGCCTTCTGGGCTGCAAGAGCACAATGTGCAAGGCTTCATAAAGAAGAAATCTTAACCAGCTCCAGCGCTGTTGTCCTGGCACAGTAAGTGTCCTCTCTAGCTTAGCTTTTGCCCTTTGATACATTGCTTCCAAAAGGGCTTGGAAAAAAAGCTGCCTGTAGCCATCGCTGCTCTCTCCCAGACCACTGCCCAGCACTACTGCTCTCCCTCAAAGTCAGTGCTGAGGAAGTCATCAATAAGGTGGAAAAGTGATGCTAGGCTGCGTTTAAGAACCATTGTTTGCTAGGAAAGGTGTTGGGGAGACTTTACTCTTGGTTTGCACCCCTGTGGTTGAATCAGAAGCACATTTCTTCCCTCTCTCCCTCAAATAATCATGAAGGGAGCATTTGAAATGCACAGTTTCATCCCAGACCTACTTATCGTTAGATTCCCTGCCTAACTGCAGGGACTTTATCAGGTGGAAAAGCCCAGCCTTCATTTATGTGAATTTCTAGGAATTAAATAGCTGCAAAGAGGCTGATAAAAGCATGAATCCTAAAGGCTCAAAGATGGGAAGGCAATTAACACTGGGAGGCTTTGCACACAGCCAGAGAGAGAGTGGCTATGCAAAAATAACTTTGAGGAGGATACTTTCATGGCAGAGGAGCAGCTACCTCCTATGAGGCAGCAACAGGGACGTGCAGCCTACCTTTTGTCAGGAATGGATCCAAGGGTCCTCAGGGGTCCTGTGTGAATACTGCCACTCTGCATGCATAGCTTCAGGCACAAGAAAATCCACAGCAGTGTGCACTCAACCCTTCAGAGAAGCCTGGGAAACCCAGCCTGGATTTTGTCCCCCTCTTCATGTTGGAAATCATCTAACAAATGCATCCCTGCCCCATTGCAGGCTTCAGAGAGAGCCCTTCCCTGGCCAGGGGGTTTAGTTCTCCTCATTTCCCCCTTTGCCAGCAGTATTGGGCTCTGGGGAGTAAGGATCCAGGTGACACCACACCATTTCCTTCATGCAGACGTACCTGGATGAGTACCTAGGCCCCCAAAGGCTATGAACCTGCGGTGTCCCAGCCCTTCCCCACCCAGCTGGGGCATTGCTGCTTCCAGTGGCTCTAAAATCCTCTATGTACAACACTGGTTCAGGAAGAAACCCCCAATGAACACTTCACCTTCCACACCTGACTTAAGGATTTCTCGAACCCTGTTTAAATCAGGTGCAAAACAGCAACATCCCCAACAGCAGTGGCCACACCCCTTAGTAAAAGATGATAGTTTAAGCAGAATCCTTGGTGGGAGGCTCCATTTTCCCATTAGAAACTTCCTTCTCCTGCTTGATGATTTCTCTGTCAGCACTGCTGTTTGCAGTTCTCATTTGCTGAGAACATCTCTCATAGGCACCTGATAGGTAATGAAGTGACTAAGAAGGAGTAAACTGCTTCACAATAGGAAGCCAGGAACACACCAGGCTGTGGAAGAGCCTGGAAAAAGGAGCTCCAAACACGAGGCCAGAGGCTCACAGCTGTACAGATGGATGTAGATTTCATACACCCACATCTCACTGCTTTGTTCTCTCTCTGAGCCTCCAGTAATGGTACTCCCCTGGGAGGCTGTGAATGCATCGTGTGGGCATGGCCTAGGGGGGGAAAAATGAGCCCAGCATGTTTCCATCCGAAGATGTGGAAGACTTTGATCATTCATTAGGCAAGCGAGAGCAATATTAAAACCCTTTTGCTTGTGCTAAAAATAAATCCAAAGTGCAGAAAGAAGTTCTGCAGCCTGCCACCAGCCTGAGCCATCTGAGGGCTGCAGTTCAGGCTGGCACTGCTGCAGCTGCATTTACCTAACTCTGAGAGGAGAGTGTGGGCCCTTGGGAGCTTGAGAAGTCAGTCTGCTCCACACTGTGTTTTCTTTTTTGGCTCTGTAAATTTGTGCCCTCAGGTGTGGAAGTGGAAGCCTGACCCTCAGCTGCATGCATCATGTTCCTATAGCTGCAGTCCAAGAGGCAGAGAGTTGCCAGCTGAATGGAGGCTTTTCATAGTCTGTGGGGAAAGTCTTCAACAAAAATGCTTTTTCTGAGCACATTTGCAATTCATGTAGGCTATGAACAGGATTCTATTAATTGAGACCTGGGAAAAAAAACCAAAACAAAACACAAAACCCCACAAACCCAAACTATCCTAATTATTGCAGATAACCTTCCTCTCCCTCCAGTAACCAAAACAGCAACGTGCAAGTTCTGAGAGGTTTCCTCACTGCTGCCTCTGCACAACTGCTCCTCAAATGGCTATTTTTTTTCTAAGGATTTATACATTTAGATGACAAATCAAGCCTAATTGCCCAATTGTATCTACTCCTTCAGCAAGAGGCACCTCACAGTGTCTCTGACTCAGAGTAACCAGGCAACCCTAAGCTTCTAGGCTACGAGGCAAAAAAAAAAAAAAAAAAAAAAAAGTGAACTCGTACAGTAAGGAAAATTATCATTTCAGTCTCTATTCAAAAATCTGTCACAATAGACAGATGCCTGCTAGGACTCAAACGTTTTCCAGGCTGTCAGAAACCCTCAGGCTCTGGGCAAACTGGGCTCATCACTCCTGACAAGACCTCTTCTCCAGACCCTTCACCAGCTTCATTGCCCTTTTGGCTGGAGGCTGGCAAAGGTGACAGCCATCTACAACAAGGGCCAGGAGGAGGACCCCAGCAACTACAGCCCTGTCAGTATCTCCTCACTGCTGGGGAGCAGCACAGAGCAGGTCTTCTTGAGTGCCATTATGCAGCCTGTGCAGGGCAGCCAGGGGATCAGCCCCAGCCAGCCTGGGGCCATGAGGGACAGATCCTGCTTGACAAACCTGATCTCTTTCTACAGCAGGATGACCTACTTAGTGGATGAGGGAAAGGCTGCAGATGTTGGTAATGACTCTAATAAAGCTTTTCATACTGTGTCCTGCAGCATCCCCCTTGTGCCCCTGGCTGCTCAGGGCCTGGGTGTAGGCACCTCCAGGGCTTAGGAACTGGCTGGGTGGCTGAGGCTAGAGAATGGAGGGGAATGGAGATGAGTCCAGCTGGCAGCTGGCCACCAGTGGTGTTCCCCAGGGCTCAGGTCTCTTTAATGTCTTTATCAACGATCTGAATGAGAGCATTGAGGCTCCCTCAGTAAGGCTGCAGACCCCAGGGTCTGGGTGGATAGTTGAACTGGTCAAGACAGGAAGGCTCTGCAGAAGGAGCTGGCCAGGCTGGATCCATGAGTCAAGCTCAGCTGCTTGAGGTTTAACAAAGCCAAGGTCCTGCCCTTGGGTGACAACAACCCTATGAAAGCTCTAGGCTAGAGTCAGAGTGGCTAGAAACTGCCCAGCAGAAGAGGACCTGAGAGTGATGTTTGACAGCAGCTGAACATGAGCCAGCAGTGCCCAGGTGGCCAAGAAAGCCACCAGCATCCTGGCCCGGATCAGCCAGTAGGGAAGGGATCATGCCCCTGGACTGGGCAGTGGTGAGGCTGCATCTCAAATGCTGGGGTCAGGTGCTGGAGTGGGAACAGAAAAGAGCAATTAAACTGGAGAACAGGTCTGATGAGGAGCAGCTGAGGGAACTGGAATTATTTAGCCTGAAGGAGTCTGAGGGGAGACCTAAGGAGGATGCCTCCACTCCCCAAAAACGGGAGGGGGCTGACAGGAAAACCAAAACCCCCGAGAGGAAAGTCTCACCCACAGATGCTGACCCTCGAAAAAATAACCCTGGCTGCTAGCCCCCAAAGCATGGGCGTGAGCCCACGGAGGTGGATCCACCTCAAGACCTGCCACAATCAGTGAAGGTGGATCTACTTCCATCAAAACTCATGGGGCACACCATGGCTGACCTGCCACCAGCACCATGGGGCTCAAAGCCGCCAAGGACCACCGGGACCCTCCAAACCCCCCCGGCTCCGAACAAGCAGCACCGATCCCGCATCGGCGGTAAGCAGGCTCAAGCACAGCGGCACCGGGCGGCCTCTCAGAAGTCGCCCAGCCGCAGCTGGACCCTGCTGTGCCAGCCCCCAGCATAGGGCATGCGGCATCGGGCATGGGGCATCTCTTTTGCCCCGAGCCCCGGGGAAGCGGCGAGCGGCGCTGCTGCCAGATGCTGCCATCTGCTGTCGGCAGGAGGCACTGCAGCGGCGGGAGGCCCTTGGTGAGCGCCAGGGCACACCGCGCACCACCAGGGGGCGCCAGTTAGCATCGGCTACCGCCGGTACCCAGCAAAGGGCAGCGGAGAACACCGAAGCCCGCCGCGTTCCCTGCAGCTCCACGCAGGCTATCAACCTCCATTCTAGTTCCTGCCTTTCCTGGCAGAAGGTGCTGCTGCTGCTGAAGTGGCCAAAGCCCCAGTAAGAGCAGGAGCAGGTTCAGAAGCATCCTGCCAGGGCTCTTTCCTGGCGACATTCAAGGAGCAGTTGTAGCCTTGGAGGGAACACCAGCAAATTGCTGCTGTTGGGAATCCTGGTGACAAAGCTTTGGCACCTGGTGCTTCTGGTTTTGGGTGCTTCACCCAAACCAGCCCCATGCTGAATGGCCCTCACTTCCCAGCTCTCCCAGCTTGGAAACACCAAAGTAAAGCCGCAGCTGAATTCAACCAACCACGACATCAGCAGGCAGATCTGATCTCGAGGTAAAACAGCTTCCCCTAAGATTGTCCTCAAGAGGCCTCCCACAGTGGAGAGCAGGAGCTCAGGAAGGTGGAAACCTCTCTCTGGAATGAGTCCTTTCCCATTTTTACTTCATCACAACCCATTAGGCTACAAAAAAACCCCACAGAACCCAACCTGCAGCTGAGTAAAATACTTCAACATCCCCACCCAGCCCCAAACACACAGCCCAACAAACTGCCCTTCAGCAGAAACCAGGCTGAAGCACAACACAGAGGATTCACAGCAGCATTGGCTTCATTTGACTGTATTTAAATAAAATAATAAAAAAAAATTAAAAAGGGCAGGGAGAAAATAAAAAGGAAGAGAACAGGCACTAAAATCCACTGACTGCTCATACCACCATGCACCCACTGAGCCCCCCCAGGCAGGTGACAGCCTCTTCCCCCACCCCACCAGGTTGTGGGGCATGTCCCAGACCACAAGAAGCTGTTTTTAGGCAGCAGCCTGACAAGAATGACGGCAAGAGTCAGCTCCCAGGCAGTAACCAGCGCTCCATGCTCCCAGCAAGACCCAGAGGAGCAGAGAGAGGGTAGCCAAGAACCAGCAGGCCACGTCCCCCTCCCACCACAGCCTCCCCCCCTGCATGGTGGGCAGTCTGTGCTGGTGGGGCTCAGCTCTCAGAGCTTCTTGAGGCGACTGTAGAGTTCCCTTTTGCTCTTCTCACCAGCCCAGGTGCGGCTTTTGGTGCGGAACCTTTTCAAGTCTTCTTTGAAGTCCTCGTGGTGCATGGGGCGATAGCTCTGGGGCTCACAGAAGCTCTGGGGAAAGAGCAGAAGAGGATTGTTGGGGCTAGAAGACTGAGTCCAAACATCAACCCAACACCACCATGGCCATCAAGCCCTGGCCACATGTGCCATAGCCACAGGTTTCTGTAACACCTCCAGGGATGGGGACTCCACCACTTTCCTGGGCAGCCTCTTCCCCTCCCTGACCACTCTCGCAGAAAGGAAAATTTTCCTAATGTCCAAACTAAACCTTCCCAAGCACAATTTCAGACCATTTCCTCTTGTTCTTAGATCTGATACTAGACAGAAGAGAACAAACCCACCCAGATCCAACCTCCTTTCAGGGAGTTGGAGAGCCAAATGGTCTCCCTTCAGCTTCCTTTTCTCCAGGCTGAACACCCCCCTCTCAAAGGTCATCTTGTCCATCCCCCCTGCAGTCAGCAGAGACATCAACTAAATCAAGCTGCCCAGGGCCACATCAAGTCTGACCTTCAGTGTCTCCAGGGATGGGGCCCCAACCACATCCCTGGGCAGCCTATTCCAGTATTGTGCAGAACTTCCTCCTGGTGTCCAACCTACATCTGCCCTGCTCCAGTTTCAAACCATTGCCCCTCATCCTATCCCCACAGGCCCTTCCGAATAGCCCCTCCCCAGCCTTGCCTTTCAGATACTGAAACACAGCTCTAAGGTCTTCCCGGAGCCTTCTCTTCTCCAGGCTGAAGAGCCCCAACTCCCTCAGGAGCACAGAAGAGGTGCTCCAGCCCTCTGATCATCTTCATGGCTTCCTCTGAACCAACCAGAAGCAGTCCCTCTCACCTATGTAGGACCTTCATACCAAAGCCAAGTGCTGCTCAGGTTACAGCCACTGCAGAAGCCAATTGGAGAGATATGAAGGGCTCAGCCCTGTGCACCCAGGTCTCACCCCAGATTTCCTGGCAGGCATCAAGACACAACCCAAGTCTGTCAACACTCCCTTTGAGATAGCACAGGCTGGAGGAGTGCTTGGTGGCTGGGACCTGGCTAGCTCCTGCTCCTCTCAGCAGGACATTAAAGGCTGCTGTTGGCTGTTTCATGCTGCCATCTTGAGGTCCTTGGTCCTACCTCAGGAGAGGGCCCCAAAACAAAACCTGGGCACCCACCACTGCCAGATGGCAGGGAGAGCCAAACCCACAGGCAGCAATCAGTGCTGCCAACATCAGCACCCCAAGTGCTGAGAGATCATATAGCCCTCCAGGAAATCACACCCAGCCAGCTCCAGAGAGGCCCAAATGTCTCATATCACTCTGACCAAGTGACAGAATCCCAGAGACACTCTGAAGTGGGGGTGGCTGAAAGGGACCAAAGTGCCAGTCAGGCCTCTGCTGGCATCAGAGCAGCAAGGAGAAGCAGCTGGAGGAGAGTTCAGCCACTGCCATGCTGAAGCAGCAGAAGCCCAGGGAAACACCAACCCGTGAGCACCAGGAAGAGCTGCTGAGTGTTTTTTGTTTCTTTTTTTGGAATTAGAGACTGGAAGCTGCAGTAATGAATGGTAGGTTAAGGCTGGATACTAGGAGGAAATTCTTTACATGAGGGAGGTGAGACACTGGAACAGGCTGCCCAGGGAGGTTGTGGATGCCCTCTTCCTGGAGATGTTTAGTGCCAGGTTGGATGAGGCCTTGAGCAACCTGGGCTGGTGGGATGTGTCCCTGCCCATGGCAGGGGGTTGGAACTGGATGATCTTTGAAGATCTCTTCCAACCTAAACCATTCTGCAAATCTATGAACTGCTCCCAGGAGCAGAAGCATGCAACAGGAGAGCACCATGAGACAGAGCAGGGAAAGCCACCCCAGCAGAAGCAACTCAACGCCAAAGAGGTTCAGGAGTGTTTAGCTCCTGAAGGAGCAGGAGGTTCAGCAGTGTTTAGCTGTGGTTTCCTCTCCTGAGCGTGGAGGAGGTGAAGAGAAGGTTACTCACACGGCAGCGCAGGAAGAAGTCCCTGTAGCCACCCTTCAGGATGTACAGCTCTGGGTAGTGCAGGTTGGGGTACTCGTTGCCCAGCCTGTCCCTTTCCCTCACAAACCGGCACCTGCAGCAGGGACAAAGCCCACCTCAAACCCTGCCATTCCACAAGCACCACAGGAGAACAGCTCCCACCCAACCTTCCCACTCCCAGGTTACAGAAGTCATGTCAGCAACAGGCTAAGAGGCCACAAGCTGCGGCTGACTGGTGTTGCCTTTCCACCTCTAAGCACAAGTGGATGAGGAAGGGGCTGTGGTTGAGTCTACCTGGGCTTCAGTAAAGCTATTGTGGGAGAGAACATCAAAATTCTCCCAGAGAAACTGGCTGCTAATGGCCTGGATGGGTGGACAGTTTGCTGGGTTAAGCAGTTGATGGCTGAGCCCGAAGAGTGGTAGGGAACGGAGATGACTCCGGTTGGTGACTGGTCACCAGGTGTTCCCCAGGGCTCAGCACCGGGGCCAGCCCTCTTTATCCATGATCTGGATGAGGGCATTGAGGCTTCCTCAGTCAGTTTGCAGATGACACCAAGTTGGGTGGCAGTCTTGGTCTGCTGGAGGGTCAGGAGGGATCTGACCAGGATAGATCAATGAGTGATGCCAATGGGATGAGGTTCAACAATGCCAAGGGTCCTGCCCTTGGGTCACAACAACCCCATGATGGCTTCAAGCTGGAGGCAGAGGGGCTGGAAACTGCCCTGTGGAAAAGGACTTGGTGGGGGCAGGGATTGAGCCACCATGTGCCCAAGAACAGGCTGCCCAGGGCAGGGGTGGGGGCCCCATCCCTTGAGGGTTTTCAAAGCCATGGAGATGTGGTGCTGAGGGCCATGGTTGAGCAGTGACCTGGCACTGCTGGGTTCATGGCTGGACTGAACGGTCTTAAACCCAAACCCTTCTCCAACCCCAGTGTGCCAGCTCAACATCATCACATCTCGGGCTGTGCCACACCTCTGCCAGAGCTGACAACCAACATCTGCTCAGCACAAGCTCTGGCACAGCAGCTGGTGCCACCCTGACAGCTTTGCTGCCCACCAGCACAGGGCTGTGGGCACAACTCACATGCGAGGGCCCCGCTCCGAGGAGAACTCGCAGTGGAACACGACAATCACTCGCTTGTTGTCTGAGGGCTGGATTGGCTTCTTCAGCAAGAAGTCTTCTACATCTTCCTCCATGTGCAGGTTCACAGCACCCTGTGAAGGCAGAGGCACCACTAAGCAGATGCAGCAAGTAGAGGAGAACCAATAAACCCATCCTAGATCACTGCAAGCTGTTTCCTCATCTTCAGTGTCCTGAAGGAGCTCTGCCAGCCCTCTCCAGCCATTGGGAACAGCTTCAAATCCAAGCCTGGACCAGGCTGCCCAGGGCAGTGGTGGAGTCCTCATCAGAGGACCAGGGGTTTCAGAGCTGTGGAGATTCGGTGCTGAGGGCCATGGTTTAGTGGTGACCTGGCAGTGCTGGCTTCATGGTTGGACTGGATCTTAAAAGATCTTTTCAGCTTAAATCAGAGATTCTATGATCCCATTTAAATCATTTGATATCCTGATTCTAGCTTCCCTAGATATAAGGATACTGGACACCAAGTGTCCTGGAACCATCTCCCTGCTTGCCACACAAGCCACCTCCTCTGCTTAAGGTAAGTGGAACATTCCTTCCCTTTGAGGGACAAGTCACTTTGCAAACCAAGTGTGAGCTCAGTGTCCTGAGCTTCAGGCGGTGCGTGGGTTTCCCAGGATCACAGGCTCCAGTGGGGCACTGGGGCAGCTTGGCTCTAACCTCCACACATGCTCAGATACTGGAGAGTCAAGAGCAGCCCCACAGAGGGCTAAGTGACCTGTGTGCATCTGCAGACACCTCCACGTCGCTCCTATGTGGTCACCATACCTTGATGTGTCCTCCTTCGTACTCATAGGGGTATCTACAGTCAATGATCACACACGTCTTGATGGAGCTGGCAAACTTCCCAGTCAGCACAGACACAATCTGAAACAAACCCCCAGAGCTCAGTTGCTTTGAGATGTTTGTGTGTCATTCCCTCACCCAGCAAAGCACACTCCCTGCTGGCTCTCAGGACATACCATTTCTGAGTCAATGTACTTTAAATCTTGATGTTTCCCATCGACAGTGTGGAATAAATAACCCTGTAAGGAGAGAGACAGCAATGGGTGAGCCATGGAGGACACAGCCTGGTGTCCATTCTGGAACATGCTTTGTGGACAAGACTCTCCTTAGCAAAGCTCAGGAGTTAAAACCAAGTTCTAAACGTTCAGGGGCAGAATTTTATTTTTGGCTCCTGTGCTGAAGGGCTTTTGAAGATCTTTTTGAACCACCACAAATGAGTTGGTTTGTGCCCAGCACAAAGCACCCAGCTCAACAACAGCCTTCCCCAATGATCTACTGCCAGTGTTTGAGTAGGTTCAGAGGAGGCCAGGAAGATGATGGGAGAACTGGAAGCCCTCTGCTGTGAGGCCAAGCTGAGAGGGATGGGGTGGTTCAGCCTGAAGAAGGCTCCAGAGAGACCTTAGAGCAGCCTGCCAGGATTTGACAGGGGCTCCAGGAGAGCTGGAGAGGGACATTGTACAAAGGCAGAGAGACAGGATGAGGGGCTTCAAACTGGAAGAAGCTGGATTTAGATAAGACATGAGGAAGAAATTCTTCCCCATGAAGGTGGTGAGGCACTGGAACAGGTTGCTCAGAGCAGCTGTGGAAGCTCCAAATCTGGAAATGTTCAAGGCCAAGTGGGATGAGGCCTTGAGCAACCTGGGCTAGCAGGAGGTGTCCCCACCCACGGCAGTTAAGTTGGAACTCAATGACCTTTAAGGTCCCTTCCATCCCAAACCAGTCTGTGGTTTGGACTGCTGAAGAAGGGGAATGCTTTACTTGGGCTGGTTTAAGACCGGTGAAACATCCAAATTACCCTTGACCATCAAATTAAATTACCTTGGAGAAGTCCCCAATAAGGTCTCTCTGGTCACTGTCCAAAATGCTTTCAATCTCTGCCGTGGAGGACTTTGTCTTCACCACTTTCAAGCTCTGGAAGAAGGCAGATTAAAGATCAACATGAGAGCAAACACCAAAGAGATCCTTTCCCCACAACAAAAACTCAGAGGTTGTTCTGAAGCCCTGAACTACATCTTTGCAGCTTTCCCTTGGGATGAAGGCAAAACTCAGGCTCAGCAGCATGCCACCACCAGTTGCCCAGATCTCCTGCACTGTGCAGAGACAGAGTGGTGCTGGAAATCCACCTCAGAAAGCTCTCTCGTTACCCTTCACACTAGACACCCATGTTAGAGCCTCTCCTCATCAATTCCTGGCTACAAAACTGGATGCCAGGCCACCAACCATGGAGTCCTCAGAAGGTGCTCCAGGCAGGCTTTTCCTCTTCTTGCTTTTCCCTGGAAAGTTCTCTTCCTGGGATCTCTCCATCCTTTTCTGGGTGGTTCTTCCTGCAGCAGCAGGCAGAGCGGAAGAGCCGAACAGCCGGCAGCGCTTGGCCTGCGGGAAGAAGAGTTGGGTGAGGAAGGAGCAAGCCTCTGGCCTGCAGCCAGTCACACTGGATGCCTCTGCACAGTGCTGCCACTGCACAGCCACAGCAGGAGGGTGAGGAACACCCACACCCAGGGCCTGCATCTCCAGCAACACTCAGTCCTTCTTGTGCACACTGGCTGAGCCTGGAGCACCAGAAGCAGTGAGCCCTTCAGCTCTGCCCTGGGGAGGCCACACACTGGCACCAGTTCTAGGATCCCCAGTTCAAGAGAGACAGAGTCCAGTGGAGGCTGAGAAGCTGCTGAGGGGCCTGGAGCAGCTCTGTGAAGAAGAAAGGCTGAGAGCCCTGGGGAAGAGCAGCCCCAGAGGGGAGCTGAGCAATGCTCAGCAACAGCTAAAGGGACCATGGGGGCAAGAGGCTGGGGCCAGACTCTTGACAGTGGTGCCCAGGGACAGCACAAGGGGCAGAGGGCACAAACTGGAACCCAGGAGGTTCCTTCTGAACAGGAGGAGAAACTTCTTTGGTGTGAGGGTGCTGGAGGCCTGTCCCAGGCTGTCCAAAGAGGTTGTGGAGTCTCCTTGTGTGGAGAGGTTCCAAACCTCCCTGGGCATTGTGACCCTGGGGGGGTCTGTGAGTGACCTGTGAGGCCACTGTGAGTGACCCTGCTTTAGCAGGTGGTTGGACCAGAGGTCCCTTCAGCCCCTACCTGAATGGGGTTTGAGGACTTATCCCTATTAGCTGACAGATTAATTTTACTAGCAGATTAAAGAGTTTTGCAGGAATCTAAACTTTCTTCAGTCTGTTATCAGAAGGTGGAGCTGCAGGCACTTCAGGCCAGGCTGTGGAGGATGTCTTGGAGGCATATCAACAAATATCTGATAAGGGTAGCCAATATCTTCCCACATTTATCAAGTCAATACCTGCACACACACAATGAGCATTGTTCCACACTGCCAAGGCCTTCCAGGAACAGGCTTCAGAGATGAGGGGGTCACTGCCAGATCCTGGTGTGTTGTCAGCAGGGGTGACTTGCCCCAGCAGTGAGAGCTGCAGGCAGAGCAGCAAGGGGTGTGTGCTGTGCCCCTGTACTCTCCCAGCTCACTCACCCTGCTCTCTGCTCTCCTCATCACCAGCGGCGCCGTCCACAGGCTTGACACGTCAGAGGGCAGCTCCTCATCGTTCTGGGGAAGGAAGAAGTTCACTCTCCTCTAGCTCACCACAAGCACAGACTGTAAGGGCAGCTTCTGCACAGCCTGGGCAAACCCTGCTGCTGGAGCTGGCTGGCAGAGCAGCTCTGGGAATTTAACTCACTCAGTGAAATAATGGAACTGAGCAGAGACATGCAGGAGGAGGCAAGCTCCAGCACTCCACTGATGGGTTAACAAGGAGGTTCCTCCAAAGCTTTAAACATTTCCAATCCAGCTAGCAGCAGTCCTCTATTGAGGTGTCTGGAAAGCAAGTTATCACCTCCAGGTCTTTCAGCAAGCTGCTACAGACAAATACCATCAAGCACTTTGATGTCCACATCCTTCTGCCTCCTGCTGCAATTCTCTGTCAACAGGAACAGCAGCAGCTCTGACTACAGCTGCTGCTCCTCCCCAGTAAATCCTCACTGTCTGCCCCAGGAACCATCACAGACATACTGAAACCTGAAGAGGTGAAAGAGACCACTCATCTTCTAAGACTCCCTCCTATTTTCTAGTTCCCATGCCGAGCTCTGCTAGAACACACATGTACTATGGGCACCTGCTAGCAGACTGTTAGAGCTGAGCTGGAAATGTCATAGAATGGTTTGGGTTGGAAGAGACCTTAAAGATCATCCAGTTCCAAGCCCCCTGCCACAGGCAGGGACACCTCCCACCAGCCCAGGTTGCTCAAGGCCTCATCCAGCCTGGCCTGGAACACCTTCAGGGAGGAGGCATCCACAACCTCCCCGGGCAACCTGTGCCAGTGTCTCCCCAGCCCCACTGTAAATTTAAAATGTCCATCCTATTTCCCTCCTACCTTCAAATCTTGGTCATCAAGCAGCTCTACGAAGCCATCATCATCTTCACTCTCAGAGGAAGGCAAAGAGTGCTGCAGAAAAGCTGACCTGTAGTTCTCCTGTTCACCCACAGGCTGCTGAGAGAAGACAGTTTTAGCAACACTCCTCTTCCCTGCAGGTTGGTGTAACCCCAGAGGCAATGCCAACCCTCTCACTGCACAATTCCAAACACAGTGACCCCCAAACTGAGTCCCAGTACTTCTGTTTGATCCCTTCACCAGCAGAGTGCTTCATTCACCAAGCCTCTGCTCTGGCAGAAGCTCTGCAGGGGAGGTGCAAAGGAGTGAGAGGGGTGGTGTCAACAGAACAAGAATTCACATCGACTCTGAAGCTGATAAGCACAAGACCAAGAGTGCTAAGCAGGATCAAAGACTGGTTTGAGTTGGAAGGGACCTTAAAGATTCCAATCCCTGCCATGGGCAGGGACTCCTCCTGCTAGATCAGGTTGCTCAAGGCCCAGCCAGCTTGGCTTGGGACACTTTTAGGCTTGGAGCTTCTACAGCTTCCCTGGGCAACCTGTTCCAGTGCCTCTCCACCCTCATGTGGAAGAATTTCTTGCTAAGATCTAATCTAAATTAGGAGGAAATTATTCCCCCTAAAGCTTAGCCCCAGCTCCTCTTCTGTGCAAGGAGCAATCATTTCTAAGCAACAGAACATGGACAGGGTGACATTCTCTTCCTTCCTGGACAGCAGGCCCAGTTGCATGCACACAGCTGGCTTCACTGTTTCTCTATGCTGAGGCAGATGCACCTGGAACATCTGCTGTAAGAGTAAAGCCAAACTAAATGGCTCCATTTCACACCTGTGACCACACTTCCTTGACTCACTGCACCACCACCTCTGCAGTGACTCATCCTGCTACAGGACAGTCCAAGTTTCAACCCTCTGACCACCCCAGCAGCCAAGCCTGAGGACTTTCTTATCTGGAAGTTTTGATAACGAGTTATGGAGTTGTTCCAGCTGGCAGATGCAGAGCGGTAATTAGCAGCACTGTCTGAGAATCAGGATGTGGTTTTCTTCTCCCAGATGGTTGGTGTGCAGAGGAATAGGTGAGAACTTGTTGTGAAGAGCTCCGTGGCACTTACCATCTGAGCTGAAGATGAATTCTGCCTTGGCCCAGGAGCACCTTTTCCCTCCCTTACATGCACAGGATAACGAGCAGCTGGTTGGGTTGGCTTCTTAAACTCAAACGATTCCTGGATTAAAAAACAAAGCAACAGAGTGATCATTTGGCCAAGATTAGACACTGGGGGAGTTGCTGCCATTGTTGCAGCTCTTTAGTTGTTGTCCAACTACCTGGCATGTTGGATTTAAGTTCCCTGCTGCCAACAATCTGGAAAGGAACGTTTTCAAACTCAAGAAGCTACAATAGGGATTTATTTAAGCTAATCAAGTTTTCATCCTCTTGATAACACCTACATGGAATCACAGAATCATTCAGGTTGAAAGAGACCTTGAAGATCAGGTTGCCCCTTCCCTGGTGGTGTTCAAGGCCAGGTTGGTTGACACCTTGAGCAGCCTGGGCTGGTGGGAGGTGTCCCTGCCCATGGCAGGGGGGTTGGAACTGGGTGATCTATGAGGTCCCTTCCAACCCAAACCATTCTATGAATCAACCACAAGTGCAAGACCTATCTCTTGAGTTCCCTTAAGAGAAGTCAGGGAAAGCTTTAAGGCTGAACCAGAGCCAGACACAGTGAGAGGAGCCCTTTTCTACCCCATCTGCTGCTGGACAGGTGTCCTAATTAATTCCTTTGGTGGGAATTAAAGGTGTAGGTCATTTTCTTCTCCCAAGGAACAGGACAAAAGTAAAGTTCCCTTTCCACCACCAGAAAAGCACCACTTACATTCTCCTTATTTTCATCTTGCTCCAGCAATTTAAAATCACTCTCCAGACAGTCAGAATGGTTCCTCTTCAGAGCAGGGCTGGATCCCAGGAGGCTTTGCTACAACATTCACACAGAAGGGCCAGGTCAGTTTTGTGCAATTTCCTCTTTGCAAAAGAGGTGAACAATGTCTGGAGTGTCACTGTCCTGAGCTGCAAGCAGGACTCTTGTGCTGACAGCTGGTGGCACAGCCACATCACTGAGGTTTCACACCAACAGGTGAGATTTTGAGCTTAGGAGCTGCGGTTTTCATCAAGTACCACACAGCAACTCTTCTTGAAGCCAGAAAATCAAAGTTATGGAACATGTTTAGCTGAAAACCACTTTACACACACACAAATCCTTTAACATTCCCACAGCACCACCCTCACTTACTGGCAGGGAATGGATTCTTCTGAACGGTATCCGGAGGCTGCAACAGAACACAACCAACATTTTGTATTAAACAAGGCAGCAAGAGGAACAAAACCCACTTTTTTTTTTCCACCCCTCCAGAAGCCCCAAGTCACCAACAAAGGAGTTCAAACAGAATTGTACTTACTTTAGCCTGCTTGACTCAAGAATTGCTTTTTCAAACCTAAAAGCAAGAGAGATGCCCCACAGTTAGCACCAAAGGACAGCAGCCCCCAAACCAAATCTACCTCCTGTGTCAGTCAGGGAGTTCTGCTAAGCAGAAGCCAATAAGTTTCTTGATGACTATGTCTTCCTCAGAAGCCATTCATAGTCAACCTGTCCTATCCTACCCAGCCTTTGGAACACCAGCTAGACTCCATCCAACACAATTCCTTCCAGCATTGTTTGGGCAAGCAGCTCAGCTGAAGGAAGGGAAGCCCAGTGAAGCAAGGACCAACAGATGAAGGTCATCTGGGTCCAATTAGAGACCAAGAGCATCAACTCCCCAGCCCTGAGGACAGTAGATTAGGAACAATTTTTTTTTAATTTAAAAAAAAAAAAAAAAATCATGGCCAGCAATGGTGTGGCCAGCAGGAGCAGGGCAGGGATTGTTCCCCTGGACTGGGCACTGGTGAGGCCACACCTCAAGTCCTGGGGTCAATTCTGAGCCACTCACTCCAAGAAGGACATTGAAGAGCTGGAGCAGGGCCAGAGAAAGACAATGAAGCTGATGAAGGGCCTGGAGAACAGGACTGGGGACGAGCAGCTGAGGGACCTAGGGGTGTTGAGCCTTCTGGCTCTTGACAATTCCCTGGAAAGAGCCAGAACCCAGGTGGGGCTTGGTCTCTTCTCCCAAGGAAAAAGGGACTGGACAAGAAGAAACAGCCTCAAGTTGCCCCAGGGGAGGTTTAGGTTGGCCACTAGAAGAAACTTCTTCACTGAAAGGGTTCTGAAACACTGGCCCAGGCTCTGCAGGGAGGTAGGACATTCTATCTGAGTGGCAGATTCCAAGCTCACAGCAACTGCTTGCTGTCAGCTAAGGCACAAAGCACAAATTCAGTGTTGAGTGAAGACTGCAGCTTAAAGGGAATTTGGTGCTACCCCAGACTCCTGGCAAGGTGCCCATGTCACACTCAAACAGTTGGTCCAACACCACAGTAACTCAGACCCAAGACTGGTTAAGCTCTCTGGGGCACAGACAAGCCCCAAAGCCCAGCACCTCTCCTGCACAGCACTGCAGCTTCTGAAGGCCTAAATTGAAGAGCCTACTGCATGTGTGCCAGCAGAGCAGAAGCCAACTCAAGGCTCTCACTAGCCCTGGTTTGGTGGTGGAAGCTGAAGCACCAGAAGTGAGGCTGAACATGTGGATACCTACGTTTCCTCCATGATAACATTTGAGGTTGCAGGTCCAGGTGAATCCAAAGCACAACCTGCAGAGGAGAGACAGAGTTTGTCTACTGAGTAGAGCCAGGAGACAGCAAATATGGGATGCTGCTAAGGATTTCCTCAGAAGGACCTCGAGTTTGGACAGGAAACTGATGTAGATGGCTCCATCTGCAGCCTCAGCTCAGTGCAGAAGCCCACAGCAGTTACAGACACTGGATCTTGCTGGGTTGGCCCTAATCAGGAACAACTCAAAAAAGCTCTCCTAGTCCTGCCTAGAACACCCACAGAACACTCTTGGCTTTCTCACACACAGCTCTCAACACACAACTTACTCCTTTAGGAGCTTTTAAGCCATGGTTTTAGTTACAACTCCACAGGAAAGAATTCTGGGCTCATTCCACAGAGTCAAAAGGCTCCTAACACTCATGAGGGTGCTGGGAAGGACAGCAAGGGCTGCCTGGGCACAGATAAGTGGAATATTAGACCTCCCCAGCATGTAAGTACAAATAGGAAGCCTCCTGAAAGTCCCTCAGGAGGTTTTGTATCACAACAGCATTGCCAGGCCCCTAGAGGAAGGCCAACACACTCTACACCTTCATGGCAAGACTTGTTCCTGCCCCAGGGACCCTCTAGATCACCTAAAACTACCAAGAATCTGACTAACACAACAAGGAGTGGTCTCAGCACAGCAGAAACCTTCACCAGGAGTGTTTTGTAAGGACTTCAGACCTTCTTTATTCCCTCTCTCCAAAAGCAAGCAGGAAAGGCAGAGTTAGCAAGCTTGATTATTCTGTCCCACTTTGGGGTTTGTGAGCTCTGCTCTTACTTGAGCAGCTCACAAAGCTCATTTAAAGGCTGAAAGCACCCATGCAGAGTCAGCCTGGTGCATAAATTCAGGTGGAGACAGTAAAGTATCAGAAGCTTCCCTGCTTCTATGAGTTAGGGGTAAAAGCTTGGTTCATTTTCACTGATAAAGTATCTCAGTTACAAAAAAAAACCAAAACCAACAAACCACACTTCTAGGCAAGACTCAGCACTCAGGTGCAGCTTCCCAGGTTTCAGATAAGCAATCAGCCATAAAACAGTCCCAAACCATGAGCCAAGCACCTCCTCAACAGCCTTGAGCAGAGCAGGCTAGCACAGGTTGGCTTTCCAGAGAGAAGCCACAGGGTGATGACATGCTCCCAAAGTTATCCCACTGTGAGGGGCAGAAGCTCACCCTGGTCCCATTCACAGCTGAGAGCAGATATGCAGCAGGTCCTGACAATGATCAGGGAAACAAATCTCATTTTCCAGCCCTGAGCCCCACCACACAGCTAGAAACACTTACAGGTCATCCCACACTAGGGCAGTCTCCAGTCTGTGCCTATCTTCAGCAGCCTTTGCCTTCATTCTTCTCTACCTGAAGACAGGCTGATACACTCCTGATAAGGAGCTGAGCCACCACCACGTAGAGAGCAGAAGATGAAGGCAATCAGAAAATGGTGATAAACACCCTGCAGGAGCACAAAGCCTGACAGGATAACAGCCTCATCCTAAGAGGGATCCAAAGCAAAAAGCCACCTCTGGCAGAGTCCCCTGTGGGGCCAGAACCAGTTTTTCCTTCATAACAGCTCCACTGCTAATGTACTCCAGGATAATTAGAGAGAAAACAAAACCACCCACGACCAAAACCATCAACCGCAGCAACGATTTGGCTGTTTTCTTCCCTTGATGAGCAGCAGAATGAGGAGTGGCTGCAGGGACTGCAGGCAGGCAGAGGAAACAGAGGGGATCTTATCGATGCTTATCAACATGGCTTCAAACTGGAAGAAGATGGATTTAGCTTGGGCTTTAGGAAGAAATTCTTCCCCAGAAGGGTGGTGAGGCACTGGAATAGGTTGCATAGAGAAGTTGTGGAGGCTGCAAAGCCTAGAAGTGTTCCAAGCCAGGGTGGATGAGGCTTTGAGCAGCATGGGCTAGTGGAAGGTGTCCCTGCATATGGTGGGGGGGTTGGAACTGGATGATCATTAAGGTCTCCTCCAACCTAAACCAGTCTGTGACTCTATGATTCTATGACACCTAAAGGGCAAGAGACTGGGGCCAGACTCTTGTCAGTGGTGCCCACTGAGAGGACAAGAGGCAACAGGCACAAACTGGAACCCAGGAGGTTCTAACCTGAAGCCAAGGAGAAATTTTTTGGTGTGAGGGTGCTGCAGCCATGCTGCCCAGAGAAGTTGTGCAGTCTCCTTCTGTGGAGAGATTCCAAACCCCACTGGGCAAGCTGCTGTGGGTGCCCTGCTTTAGCAGGGGGTTGGACTGGATGATCTCCAGAGGTCTCTTCCAATCCCACCATGGTGGGATTCGGGGATTAGTTCTCTATCCCTGGAAGCCATTGAAATGCAGGATGCTTTCCATGCCTTGCTGAGGCTGTATGGGCTGGCAGAGCCCTACCTGAGTCAGTGGACTCCGAGGACCCCGTCCGCTGCAAGCCGTTGGCGTTCTTGCTCTCCAGAGCCTGCTCAGCGTTTGCACTCTCACTGTAAAGGGAGGAAGTATTGGGCTTCAAAGCAGAGGCAGGGACAGGCATTTAAGACAGTAATTATCCTGGCTGCCTTCTGGTCACCAAGGTTTTCTTTCTGTCCTGAGCTTCTGCCTTCACAAGTAACAGAAACAGGAACTCAGGAGATTCCATGAGGAAAACCTTCTTCAGTGTGAGGGTGCTGGAGCCCTGTCCCAGGCTGCCCAGAGAGGTTGTGGAGTCTCCTTGTGTGGAGAGATTCCAAACCCCCTGGGCATTGTGATCCTGGGCAAGCTGCTGTGGGTGCCCTGCTTGAGCAGGGGGTTGGGCTGGGTGATCTCCAAAGGCCCCTTCACGCCACACCATGCTGGGATTTGGTGACCCAGAGCCTGAGCGACAGCAGCTCCTGGTCCAAGGCCTGTACAAGCCCAGGCAGGGACCCAGCTCCTGCCCAGCTGCTGAGCCCCATCACACACCCACGTCCTACATAGCAGGGGGCACAGCAGCTCCAATACAGACACACACACCATGTTCCCTTACTCTGTATAACCTTCAGTTAGGGAAGAGCTTCCTTATTGTGGCTCCTCCAGCACATGGGTTAATCAAAAACCCACCCCGGGGTGCAAGCTACAGCCTTAAATGAGCACAGAGGGGGCTGGTTTAGAGGAATCCCAGGAATATGAAAGGGGGAAGGATCATAAAGCAAGCAGGTGATTGCAGAAAGGAGAATGATCTAAAAACAGCAAGAAAAGGACAAATACCAGGTAGACCACTAAGACCAGTGCTGGCCAGGGCAAAACAGGAGCAAAATTGAGACAAACTGCAGAGGTTACTGCAGGAATAATGAGTTGGATTCCAGAGGAAGAGCAGAATGGGATCGAGCAACTGCCTGGCTGGAGTTGTGAGGAGGGAGGAGCAGTAGAGTCAGACCCCAGAGGCTGCAGCAGTTCCCATGTGTGAAACTGGAAAGAATGGGGGTGCAGGAACCAGGGGAGAGTGGCAGAGTGGCTGAAGTACTTGGGACACAGGCTTCCCTTTACAGCAGGGAGAGAGAAGGGAGCAGAGTTGATGCAGCTAACGTGGCATGGAGAATGGGCACAAAAGGACCAGTAGGAATTTGGGGGAGTGGGAAAAGCAGCCAGGCCTGCAGCCAGGCAGAGTCCAGAGCAGAAGATGGTGGCACATGGTGGGACACAGCAGATAGAAGATGGCCCGCAACACAGGAGACATGGCCACATGTGGGCCAGAAGAGCAGGGACTACCACAGGGCTGGGGAAGGGGTGGCCCAGTCTCAGGGTCCCTAGAAGAAAGGGGTAGCAGAGAAGGAGGACATTTGGTGAGGTGAGGGGCAGCAGGAGGGGGATGGGGCGAGCAGTAGGAGTGGGGAGCAGAGCTCTGCAGGGGTGGAGGCATCAGGAATGGATGGAGGTATGGGGAGAGGTGAAGAGTGTTAAGGGGGTGTCCCAGGTTTGCAAAGGCGAGGGAGTGGGGGCACAGAGGAAAACTCCCGGAGGCCTCTTTTCGGGGAGGGGGCAGGGAGAAACAGCTCCTCGAGGCCTCGCTTTCCGTGGGGAGGGTTAAGAGAAGCCTTAGTTTTAAGGGAGGGAGGTATTTAGAAGGAAATAAGGCAGAATGGGGTCCTCTAGGCCTCCCTTCTGAGGGGAGATGGAGATTGAGAGATCCTCCAGGCCTCCATTGGGGGAGGAAGGGGAGGGCGGCAGGGTAAGGAGAATTGATCCATGAGGCTTCACCTTTTTTTCGGAAGTGAGAAGAAAAGATCTACGGGACCTCAATCTTTAGAGGCGGAGAAGGAGGGCAAAGGATGTCCCTGAGGCCTTGTTTCTGAAAGAGGGGAACAGGGAAACTTCCTCGAGGTTCTGCAATTGAAGGGTGGGTAGAAAACCACTTCCTTGAGACTTTTTTTGAGGAATTGTTCAGAAGACCTCCTAGAGACCTTTTTCGGGGGGTGCAGGAAAAGACCTCTTTGAGGTGTGGTTGGAGAAGGAGAAAAATCTCAAAGCGTCACAGCTGTGGGGAGCAGGAGTGTGGGGTTGTAACGGAAAGAGAAGAAAACCTCCTCAAGGCTTTGGGTTTTTTGCCTTTTACCCCATGTAAAATAAATAAATAAGTAAAAGAGAAGAGCTCCCCCCAGGCTTCGTTTTTAGTCCAGCGTAAGAGAGGATACCCTTGAGGCCTCCGATAGTGGGAGGCGAGAAGGGAAGCGGCTCCCCCAGGCGTCGCTTAGCATCCAGAAGGTAAGAAAGAGGGGAATAGGTCCTTGAAGGGGAATCTGGGGAGGGGGTACGCGCCAGGAAAAGCGAGGGAAGGGAAGGTGGGGGGAGGCTTTGACTGACCTTCTTCCCAGCTGCTCCATGGTGAAGCGAAGATCGGAGACCGGCGAGAGGTCCGCTGGAAAGAGAGACTTGACCACAGCTGATGAAGCTGGAGAGGTTGGAGAAAAAAGGAGAAGGCGACGGCGATAAGAACCTCCCCGATTAGGATCCATGGTAGGCGAATGTCTTGCTGTCAGCACGGCCCTCACCGCTTTGACCCCAGCCGCTACCCGTCGGCCGCTCCAAAGCTGGCGCCAAACTTCCCCTCCGCCAATCAAAACGCATCGTTTTTCGGGGGCGGGTAATTTTTTGTGGTTCTCCCCACCCACTGCGCTCACGCTCACCAATAGCAGTGGAGGCGCGTGCCGCAATCCCCGCCTCCAGCTGTTGTTTGACGTCTCTCCAGCCCTATAGGAAAGCCAGCCAATGGGGTGGCTTCGAGGGGAGGGACTGAGAGCGAACGGGAAACTATACTTCCCAGCATGCAACGCGGGGCGAAGGACGCCGTCCATTGCCGCGCCGTGCTGCATGCTGGGAAATGTAGTTCCCGGGGCAAACCCCTCTCCCTCTATCCGCCTTGCGCCTGAGAGGAAACGGGTAGAACTGAGCAAAGATGAGGGGGAAAAAGGCATGAACTCAGCAAGTAACTGGGCCTCGGGGAGCCGAGGAGCCTTTCCTGGTCATTTTTCCTCAAATAAGATCTTTGTGAGAAAAATAAACAAGCAAGCACCAGCTGCTCATGTGAGGTATTCAGTGAGAGGGAACAGACACCAAGTGAAAAGCATGGACCTGTTGGAGCAGGGCCAGAGGAGGCCACAGCAATGCTGGCAGGGCTGGAAGCCCTCTGCTGGGAGGCCAGGCTGAGAGACTTGGGCTTGGCCAGGCTGGAGAAGAGAAAGCTCCAGGGAGACCTTCTGGTGGTCTTGCAGTGCTTAAGAGGCCAATCAGAAAGCTGGGGTCAGGGTTTTGAACAGGGCCTGCTGTGACAGGACAGGGGCTGATGGTTTGAACCAAACGAGGGAAATTCAAACTGGAGATAAGGAAGAGATTTTTGATGCTGAAGGTGGTGAGAGCCTGTCCCAGGTTGCCCAGAGAGGTGGGAGCTGCCCCAGCCCTGGCACTATTCCAGGTCAGGTTGTTTGCAACCTGCAACCTGCTCCAGTTGCAGATGTCCCTGCTGGCTGCAGGGGGTTGCACTGGATGACTTTTAAAGGTCCCTTACAACCCAAACCACTCATGATTTGATTCTGTGCCTACAGCAGTGAGACAGGGTGGAGAAGAGAGATGTGAAGGCACAGCATGCTCATGTCAGCATGGGAGCAGCGGAAAGCAGGCACAGTTGGGTCAAATAATTTCTGCATGCCATGCCTGTGTCCTCTGCCTTCAAGAGCCTATGATATTTATCCAAGCACTGCTATTTGCCTTAAAAATGGATGCACACACAGCTTCCCAGAGGACTCACCTTGCATTTTCCCTACCCTACCTGTTCCCCCGGTCATAGAGCAGGATGAAGGTGGCAAGGGTTGTGCTGTGGGAAGGAGAAGACTGATTTTATGGTTCTAGATGAGCAGTTCCCACCACCAGAAGCAACCTCATGGCTCCACCCCAAGTCCCTGTCTGTGGGGTGGCTGCATCCCAACACAGCACACCACAAAAGCTGCCAAAGGCCAGCGTGAGAAACCAGAGCCTCTTCCCTGCCTCTCTCCTGCTTATTTGTGTGTCCTCAGTTCCTGAAAGGCCAGGTGGGACACCATCACTGTGACATCTGACCAGGATACCAGGATGCAGACACCTCCATGCAGGACAACACATCTTTAATGCTCCAGAGGACCTGGCAGGAGATGCAGCAAAGCACTGAGGGGATTCAGCCCACGCAGAGCTGCAGTGAGGCTGCAACACAACGCTGCAGTGTTCCCACACCTCTTGCCGGCTCAGCAAGCCAAGGGCAAGAGCAGGGAGGTGTCCATCCCTGTCACCCACACAGCTGGATGATGGTTTCCTGGGACCAGAGCCAGAAGTATGGGAAGATCTTCTCGGTGAAGGCTGCCTCGTACTGGAAGAGCTGCTCCATGTTCTCCGCGTTGTAGAAGGTCACTCGGCCTGCGTCATAGTCGAGGTGGATCTGGATCCTGCGGGGCTCTTCTCTCAGCACCAGGGGGGTGGGGGGCATGTGGAGCGCTGTGTACTGCCGATCCCAGTCCAGACGGAGGGCCCAGATCTTCCCCATGGCCACGTTGAGCGACTCCTTCCTCTGCACGGAGTCCAAGGCCACCCCCACGGCCCAGCTGTCCCCATTTCCTACCTCCACCTCCCAGTAATGCCTCCCAGATGTGAACCCCTGAGAGCCCAGGACACTGGGGCTGCCCAAGAATCTCTTGGGGGTGCTGGGGAGGTTCTGCTGTCCTTCTCCGAGCCTCATGCTTCTGCAGTGCTCAGAGAGGACCAGGTCTTGGCTCATGGTCTCTGGGTCCAGCATCACCTTCACTAATGCATGACAGAGAGAAACAGAATCCCACCATGGAGGGGTGGGAAGGGACCTCTGGAGATCATCCAGTCCAACCCCCTGCTAAAGCAGGGCACCCACAGCAGCTTGCCCAGGATCACAATGCCCAAGGCAGGGTGGAATCTCTCCACAGAAGGAGACTCCACAACCTCTCTGGGCAGCCCGGGCCAGTGACAAAGGACAAACACCCATCAAAGGGAAAAGCAGCTCCTAACCCTGCTCTACCGAGTCAGCAGGCAGAGCCAGAGATACTCCTTCACGGGGGACGTTCTGCTGCCATTCCGTGGCCATCCCACAAGGCTAGAGAGGTGCCACTGCACCGTGCCACCACCGGAGGTCCTCTGCTAATGGGACTCTAGGTCATGGAGGGGACCGCAGTACCAGGGAAACTGAGGCACTTCAGGCTCCTCATCCCAAACACTGAGAGGGCAGAGACCAGCCTCATCTGAGTCCTGCAGTGGTGCCAGGGCTGTGTGGACCCCAATCTGTGCCTAAAAGCCACCTCAAAATGCATCTGGCCCCTCTGCTTAACTAGTCACAGCCTCACAAGTCTTGTGAGGAGCACCTGAGGGACCTGGGATTGTTCAGCCTGGAGAAAAGGAGGCAGCTCCCTGAAAGGAGGCTGGAGCAAGGTAGGGGTTGGTCTCTTCTCCTGATGAACCATAGGAAATGGCCTCAGGTTGCCTCAGGGAAGGTTTAGGTTGGACATAAGGAACAATTTCTTGCCCTTGAGGCTTGTCCAGGTCTGCCCAGGCTGCCCAGGGCAGTGGTGGAGTTCCCATCCCTGGAGGGGTTTCAAAGCCTTGGAGATGTGGTGCTGAGGGCCATGGTTTGGTGGTACCCTGGCAGTGCTGGATTCATGGTTGGAATCGATGAGCTTTAGAAGTCTTTTCCAACCAGAACCATTCCATGATTCTGTGCTTTTCATTTGTGCCCATCACCTCCAGAAACTTACCCCTTTCTCTGTCCATCTCACTCAGCACCTTCACTAGAGGAAGGAAAAGAAGACACATGAGTCTCTCCTCCTCTCATGGCATTTTTGCAGGCCACAAACCAGACATGGAGCTCACTCCCCACCTCCACAGTCCCAGGTGCTGCAAAGCCCATCCTGCGGACAGGTCCTGCCTGGAGCAGATGCACCAAGGCAGTGAGGATCTCCTGCTGCAGCCATGGCCAGGGGCAGCACCACAGGGACCCGGTGGTGCCTGGCGCATTGCTCACAGTGTCTTTGCCTTACCTCTGAAGCTGGCCACCGTGGCTGTGACCAGCTGGCTCGTCTCACAGAGGTTCCCAACGTGCCTCTGCAGCTTCGGCGAAACCGGCTCCGGGACTGGGACCTTCGCTGCCTCACAGCTGAGGGGGAAAGCAGCACCAGGAGGAGCTCAGATCCCATCAAGAACCATCCAGAGGGAAACATGGGAGGACCTCCTGCAGCAACTGAACTCAGGGCACCCATCCCCTTGCACTGGCACAGGAACCCCGTCTTGAGCAGCGGGTGCAATGACTTCTGATCCCAGATAAGGTCACATGAAGTCCCAAATGCTCAGCAGGGCCAAGTCACCTCTCTCAGCTCCTGCAGTGCTTCCAGAGCTCTGCCTGAAGGAGCTGCATGGGTAGAGAGCGACGCTGAACCCACTCCGTACCTGCTCAGAGTTCTGCCAACATCCTGGAAGAGAGAAAGCTCAGGCCTGGCACTCCCAAGAAGGTCCACGGTCCCCAGTTAGAGTCTGCTCCTTGCTGCAGGGTGATTTGGAGTGGTGGGGTCACACCATTCTCCTCGAGACTCCCTGGTGACTTAGTCACCCAAATCCTCAACTCGCCCACACCAGACACTCCTCATGCTGCAGGGTCACAGCCTGGCCCCTGGCACCACACAGCCCTTCACTCCCAGGCTCGGGGTGCCAGGTGGTGTCCCCAGCCCCAGCAGGGTGGGTCACAGGGCCTGGTAGGTGACACAGCCTCACCATCAGGAATTCAGCTGCTGGCTGGTCACACTTCTTCTGCAATCACTGTGTCCAGCAGGGACCTCCTCTCCGAAGCTCTGGAGATGTAGTGGCTGCGCTGCTCGGCAAGCTCCTTGTGTGCCTGGTCCAGCTGAGCCAGCAGAATCCCCTTCTGCTCCTGCAGGAACTGCTGCAGCTGCTCAAAGGTGTCCCTCAGCCTCTGCAGTTCCAAGGATACCTTGCTCTGCAAGGAACCCACACAGAGGCTGTTGAGCTACAGGGCACAAGGAGCCACCAATGCAGACAGAGGGGCAAGGATCACAGGGGAGAGGTTTTGGGGAGGAAAAGCTGGAAAAGTCCTGCCTCTAGGGAGCAATCACCCCCTGCACCAGTACAGATGAAGAGTGACCTTCAGGGAAGCAGCTCCATGAGAACCTGGCAGTGCTAGGAGACAAGCTCACCATGAGTCAGCAACGTGCCCTCATGGCCAAGAAAGCAAATGGTCTGCTGGGGGGCCTGAAGAGTGTGGGCAGCAGGTTGAGGGAGGTTCTCCTCACCCTCTACTCTGCTCTAGTAAGGTCACAGCTTCAGGACTGGGACCAGTTCTGGGCTCTCTGGTTCAAGAGAGGCAGGGAACTATTGGAGAGAGTCCAGTGGAGGCTGAGAAGCTGCTGAGGGGCCTGGAACATCTCTGTGAGGAGCAAAGGCTGAGAGCCCTGGGGCTGAGAGCCTGCAGAAGAGCAGCCCCAGAGGAGAGCTGAGCAATGCTCAGCAACAGCTAAAAGGACCACGGGGGGGCAAGAGGCTGGGGCCAGACTCTTGTCAGTGATGCCCAGGGACAGCACAAGGGGCAATGAACACAAACTGGAAGCCAGGAGGTTCCACCTGAACAGGAGAAACTTCTTCGGTGTGAGGGTGCTGAAGGCATGTCCCAGGCTGCCCAGGGAGGTTGTGGAGTCTCTTTGTGTGGAAAGATTCCCCACTTGGGCATTGTGACCCTGGGCAAGCTGCTCTGGGTGCCCTGCTTTAGCAGGGGGTTAGACTGGATGATCTCCAGAGGTCCCTTCCAACCCCCACCATGCTGAGCTTGAAGGATTCTGTGAAGACTGGAGACGGGAGAGGAGTGGCAAAGTCTGGATGCTGATGAAGCAAAGGTGATAGAGGAGTCTGAAGGAGAGCAGACAAAGAGAGGGGGAGAGAGAAGAATGTGGTTATGGAAGAGGAGTAAATAGCTGTGGGGAAAGATGCATCTATGAAGACAAGTGGGTGAGTAGGTAGGGGCATGGAGAACCACACACCAACAGCACATCGCTTTGCTTTTCTTCTCCAGACTTAAAATCTTCTTTCTCTTTCTGTAGAAGAACCAGGTCCCTCTGGAGCATCTCCTGGAGAAAGAGGGGGTCAGGGGGAGGGTAAGGGAAAAAAGTCCAGCACTTTCAGGGTTACATTTGCAGGAGTTAGAGGATGTCAGCTAACAGCCCCCGTGGGCTAATGGCAGGTGGGTTTTGAGCTCAGCTGGAAGAGGAGGAGCTCAGAGCCAGCTCCCACCTCTCTGGGAGAGGTGAGGGAGATCCCCAGGCACAGCTGGTTTGGCTCCTGGAGCAGCTTCATGTGAAACCTTCAAGCCTGTGGTTTGGGTTTGTTTTTTTTTTAATTAGGAAAAATAACTTTTGGTGTGGGTGGTGACATCTGTGGGAAGAGGTCTGTAGTGACAGCAGTGCTGAGCCTCAGTGGCACTCCACAAATTCACTGCGGGATCCAAAACCCCTCCTGCTCCTCCAGGCCATGGCCAGAGGCAGAGCAGAGAGGACCCCAGCCCACACTGAGAGGCGCAGTTCATGTCCCCTGTCCCTGGCTGGAGAGGCACCAGGGACCTTGTGGGGTCACAAAGAGGTGAGAGGTGCAGGGTGGGCTGAGGGAAGGTGGTGAACAATGAGGGAGCCATGAGAGAAACAGCAGCTCCAGCAGGGTGAGGGGGATATGGGATCCCAGCCCGTGTCCTGAGGAGACCCCAACCCACGACCAGAGGAGACGCCAGCCCCTGCCCTGAGGGCTCCCTGCTCTGTGCCCGAAGGAGACCCCAGCTCCTGCCCCGAGGGGACCCCTAGCCCTGACAAATAGGGCCCCTGGCCCCTGCCCCGAGGGCCCCTGCCCACCGGCGGGAGGCGCCCCAGCCGCTGCCCCAGCCCCTCCCGGTCCCGATGCCGGTACCCACAGGCTCTGGGCCGCCTCCCGCGCGGGCCGCGCTCGGTGCTGGC
>VXBD01004950.1:13324-23476 GCA_013399975.1 Indicator maculatus | reverse complement strand
TGCCCGGCCCGGCCGGGCCCGGGTCCGCCGCTGCCCCAAGGGAAAGGAAGGGAGACGTCCTTGCGGGGGACGGCGGGTGCCCCGGGATCGGGCCTGTGTGGAGGGGCTGGGAGACGAACGGACTGGGGAGAGACTGGAAATGACTGGACAGGGACTGCAAGGGCTGAGGGAGCTGGGAAGGATTGGGGGCGACTGGAGACAGGCTGGGAAGGACTGGAGAGCGTCTGAAGGAACTGGGGAAGGACTAGGGGCTAATGGACAGGACTGGGGGGGAGCTGGAGGGGCTGGGAGCAACTGCAGAAGGACTGGGGCTACTGGAGAGAGACTGGGGTTGGCTGCAAAGGGACTGAGATAACTGAAGGATGTGGGGGAACTCAGGAAGGACTATGGGCAACTGGGAAGGAGCTGGGGGGAACTGGGAAGGGATGGGGATAACAGTGGAGGGCCTTGGAATAACTGGGGCAGCCCCAGGGGTGACTGGGCTTACAGGGAGGACCAGGGAAAGATGAAGAGGGACTGTGGGGAACTGGGAAGAACTGGGGCTGTTCTCGAGGTAACTGGGCTGACAAGGAGGGCTGGGGAGAGAATAAGGGCAACTAGAGACGGGCTGCGGGTAACGAGCTGTTCCCGAGGGATCTGGGTTGACAGGGCTAGGGAGAGAATGGGCGGAACTGGGCAGGGGCTGCAGGCAACGGGCTGTTCCTGGGGTAACTGGGATGATGAGGATTGCGGCTTGACTGGGGAAGGATTGGCGGTGACTAGGAAGATCTGAGGAGGCACTAAAGTGGGGAGAGGGCTAATTGGGAAAACACTGAAAGAACTGGGGGGGGACGGACACTGGGGGATTCCCCCGGGCACTGTGCTAACTGAGAGAAGCGCAGGGGGGAGAGACGGGGGAGCTCGGCTTGACAAGGTAGCAACGCGGCGGGGTGCGGGGAGGCCCCGCCAGGGAACTGGGGAAGCACTGGCAGCGCTGGGGGAGGGTACTGGGGGGTCCCGTCGGGCGCAGCCATGGCCGGGGGCGGAGCTACTGCGGGCGCCCCCTGCCGGTCTACGCTCGAGACCAGGGCTCCCTCTCCTTGTGTCCCCTCCGCGCCCCGCGGGCTCTCAAATGGCGGCTGGAGGGTGGGGTTGCCATGGCAACCAAGCAGAAACAACCCCCACACACACTCCCGGGCTGAGAAACCACCATCCCCGGGTGGCACTGGGGAAGACTGTCCCCTCCTGTCCCGTCTTGGCCTTCTGTCCCAGCCTGTCCCCTCCAGTCAGTCCTGTCTTCTGCATCCCATTCCCTTTTGTCATCTGTCCCCATCACATCCCAGTCTGTCCCATCTATCTCTTACTGTCTCATCCAGTTCCATCTGTCCTATCCCATCCATCCCATCCTATTCAACCTGTTCCATTCTATCCCCATCTCATCCTATCCCCATCCTGTCCTATCCTCTCTGTCCCATACCATCTACCCTGTACTGTTCCATCCTATCCCCTCCCACCATGGGCTGCCAGCACTGTGGGCATCATGAAGCACAAATAGATTTTGGTTCCACCTTTGGTCCATCCCAAGCCAGGACCCTTCTGAGGGGTTCATCCCAGGTCCATCCCAGCCCCTCTGAGCTTTGGGTGTGCTCTGTTGGTTGCCTCCTGGGCAGGGCTGCGAGAGAAGAATTGTCCCCCTGTGCCAGGCTCCAACTGAGAAGAGCCTGGGCAATGCTGGTCTGGGGGGAAACTGCTGGAAGGGCCCCGGCATGGCCAGCAGCAGAGAGCAGGAGACCCGGATCTGCTCCATGAGGGACCTGGGGGAGAATCAGGAGCTTCCTCCAAGCCAGGGCTTGAGACCCACCTGCTGCAGCTGTGGCCACCATCCTGTAGAGCATGATGGTCACCAACAGGGGAGGGGGAAAGGTGGAAAAGGGGACACAGGGAGAGCTGAGGGTGCAGAGACAAATACCCCAGGAGAGAAGGGGCACTTCCCACCCTGGCATGTCCCCACAGTGAGCTGAGGGGATGAGTGACAAAGGGGGATGCACTGCTGGAGAAGGGCAGGACCCTTCTGGGACACCTGCTATATGCCACCTCCCACCAGCCCCCTGTCCCCAGGGCCACTGGGAGGGGGCTGGGCAGTCCCCAGGGCACATCGAGACAAAACTTGGTACTATCTGGCAGGGCCAGGCCTGGCACAAAGAGTTTATTGGCAGCCCCAATACAAAGAGCTTGGGTATGTGTGAGCGAGGATGCAACGATGCCAACCCAGCCTGGCTCCATGTGGTGCCTGCCCCTTCAACACACCTCAGCCTCCATGTGCCAAGGTCCCCCCAGCTCTGCCACAATGCCACAGGGTACTGCAACACTAGGTCACCTCATCTGGTGAGAGATGACCCCCGAGCACAGGCAGCTGGGCCCTCAGCAGAGCCATGCCAGGGCTCTTCTCCATGCCAGAGGGCAAGTCCATGACATCCACAGGGCTGGCCCAGCTCAGCCAGAGCTGAGGCTGGTGACTCCTCAACCACTGCACAGTCTCTCATGGAGCTGCCACGCTGAACAGTGATGTCAAACCAAAAGACATTGAGCATGGCAGAGAAAAAGCTTAAATACAGAAACCCCAACATCCAGACACAAACTGCAGCATCCCCACAGTAGCCTCATCTGCTGGACACCAACCACAGCAGCCCCACAGCAGCCTCCTTTGCCAGACACCAACCATGGCAGCCCCACAGCAGCCTCCTTTGCCAGACACCAACCACAGTGGCCCCAGAGCAGCTTCCTTTGCCAGACATCAACCATGGTGGCCCCAGAGCAGCCTCCTTTGCCAGACACCAATCACAGTGGCCCCAGAGCAGCTTCCTCTGCCGGACACCAACCATGGTGGCCCAAGAGCAGCTTCCTTTGCTGGACACTAACTGCAGCATCCCTAGAGCAGCTTCATTTGCTGGACACCAAACACAGCAGTCCCAGAGCTGCACCAAGCAGCCCAATTTTATCAGCCCTGGCTCCACTGGATGCTAGACTTGATTCATGTGGTTGACCAGTTGTGACGTTAACCTGGTAAAAGCCATTAACTAGTAGGCCGGTGGCAGGTGCAGGTGGGGCAGTGCGGGTGTCACGGCGAGCAGGGGGCCGGGGATCACTCACCCAAAGACAAGCTTGGGGATGGAAACAAGTTTTGTATTGGCAGACTTTACAAAAAGTTCTTACAAAACACCACCACGAAGCAGCAGAGCCGACGACACAGAGCGGGGGGAGGAGACAACCACGGAACAGCCACGGCGGGGACGACACCGAGCAGCGCGAGAACGCCCAACCCTTATTTACAGCCAGAGGCCTGGAGGGGGCAGGGCAGTTCTCTGGTACGTTTGAAGTGTTTCTGCATCCACTGTGAAATATAGTGCCACATGTTTTCCTTGTAGTATCATCATCATAATAATTAATAATAATAATAATAATAATAATAATAACAACATACTACTTCTAGGTTAACTAAAAACCAAACAGCTCTTTACAGGGGTTAGGAGAAGTTGCTGTCACTCATCTCTGACTTACCTGAGTGTGAGACCAAACCCAGTTAAAAACAACAAAACCACCTTCAAGCCACAGGGGTCTGTTTGATAGGCCACAGGGGACCAGGAACATCCACAGAACACAGATGTGTCCTCCTCAGGTGAGTCACTCACACATAATGCCCTTCCTGACTCCTCCAATGTCCTCAACCCCTTCTCCTTCCTGTCCTTTCCTCCTGCACCTACTTTTTCTCACCTTGCTCTTTGTCACTTTCTTCTGTTTTTTTTTTTTTGCCTTCATCATGTTCCTACCCATGTCTCTGCCTCACTTCTCTTCCCTCCATCCCAGCCCCAGGCTCGCAGCGTGGTGCTGCTGTCTGAGGCACGGTGGCAGGAAAGGCCTGGCAACGGCACCTTCCTTCCCTCCCAACGAGTGGATAAAAAGCAAGTAAGAGCTGGTCTCTCCCCAGTATGCACAAAGACCAGGTGGGGAAACACCTGCTAAACACAGAGCCCAGAGAACCACTCAGGCTTCTTCTCTACGGGCAAAAATCCAAACCCATGTAGAGGCCAGCAAGGCCTCCGCCACTCTGCAGGTCCCAGCACAAGCCCTTGGTGGGGTCCAAGAGGTGCCTTGAGCAGAGTCTGTTGGGTTTCTGTTGTTTTTCTAAGAGGAATTCCTTGGATGCTTGGCCACAGCAGGCTTTGCAGCATGACCAACGCAGATTAGCTGCGAGACGAGTTCACCTCCCATCCTGCCTGCACGTGGTGGTAACCACCACCTCGTGTCCACCACCACCACCACCACCACCACCACCTCCTCCTGAGCGCTACTGAGGAGTTTCTTTTTTGACGCAGTAGCTGCCGGTCTGGGTGGCAGACTCCAGGTTGAGCTGCGACTCCTCCGTCGGCCGGGGGTTGCGAGAGTGAATCTTCTGGTGGCAGTTGAGGGACTCCTTGTAGCGGAAGTGCTTGCCGCAGACAGGACACTGGTAGGGGGTCTCCCCGGTGTGCACCCTCCAGTGCTTGAGCAGGTGGTCACGCCGGATGAAGCTCTTGCCGCACTCGGTGCACTGGTAGGGCCTCTCCCCGGTGTGGATGCGCTGGTGCCGGATGGCCTTGGAGAGGTCTCGGAAGTCCTTCCCACAGTAGGTGCAGGTCAGCGGCCCGTCGCCCTTCCCCGTGTGCAGCTTCTGGTGTAGGATGAGGCTGACCTCCAGGCTGAAGCTCTCCTTGCACTGGGAGCAGGTGTAGGGTCTCTCCACCATGTTGTTCACCTGGTGCCTGACAAAGCCATACTTGAATTCAGAGCTCTTCTCCCCATCAGGGCGCTTGGAGGGTTTGGAACGGGAGGATCCTTGGCCTTTGGGAGTCTTGGATTTGGGTCGGAAGCTTTCTCCGTGCTCCAGGGAAGTGCAGGCTTCCTCGCTGGAGTGCGCTTTCTGGTGGCTGGCAAATTCCTCCTTCTCCAGGAAACTCTGCCCACAATCACAGCAGATGTAGGGACCCTCCACTGTGGCCACTTCCTCAGGAAGGTCCTTCTTGGCCAAGTCTCTCCCACGACGAGAGGAGCGCCTCAGCCCGTTGCCTGCTGAGGTCTTCTGCTGTGAGCTGGATCCGCTCTGGTTCTTGCCACTTGGCTTTACCTCTTCCTCTGGGCTGGAGAAGACTTCTTCCCATTTTCCTGACAAGGAGCTGGGAAGCTTAAGGCTTTCAGAACCTTCCTCATCGCATTGCTGTGGATCTGGCAGAGCACAGACATTCATGTGATTTCTTTTGGACAAGAACCACCTCTTTATTTAGCCCACACATCCCTCAGGGCAGAGCTGGCCTCTGCTTTGCCCCCTCAGGACAGAACCTGACACTATGGGCTTCCAAGTCCTACTTTAGAGCTACCTGAGCTACACTGGAACAGAAACAAAGCCAAAGTGTTTTAACTCGGAATTACAGAATCACTGGTGACAGAGGAGAATCACTGAGGTTGGAAGGGTTGGAATTGAGTCCAACCGTTAACCCAACACTGCCAGATCACTGCTAAACCATGGCCCTCAGCACCACATCTCCATGGCTTTGAAACCCCCACAGAGATGGGGACTCCACCACTGCCCTGGGCAGCCTGGGCCAGGCCTTGACAGCCCTCAAGGGGAAGAAATTCCTCCACATGTCCAACCTAAACTTAATCCCTGTGGTCCTGCTGGCCACATTAGTGCTGATCCATGCCACGACAAAGCTCAGACAGCACAACACGGAGAACTACATACATACATACTATACAGCTAGACAAAGACAGCAGTGGGCTCCTCAGCAAGAGGTGAAGCAGAACAGGTCTTTGAGAACATCTGGTTTAGGATAAAGGCAGAAAAGAAATACAAGGAAAGGGAATAAAACCTCTTTTCCTTCCAGACTTGTACAGGGCCTGGATCTGAAGGATTTCATGTAGTTTGAATGGCAGTAACTCAAAGTAACCTGCTCATCTCCACCTCAAGCCTAACCAAACTTGCAACCTGGCTTCTAACTCACATGTAGTAGGGACCTCCATGACCTCCTCTTCGTCAGAGCCCTCGTGGCTTTCCAGTGGAGTCTCCTCATATTTACACCATGAGCTGTCATCAGGACCAGGAAAGGAAAACTCTGTGCACAAGGGGAAGAAGGATAGAGGTCACACAGGAACAGCTACTCTACAGATGATTGCAGGAGTGGTGGTCACATCAAGTATGAGACAAACAGGACAGCAAAGTCAGTCCTGTGCCAAAGGACAGAGAAGGCAAAACTCAGCAGCAGAGGCAAGTGGAAGGGTGCAGCCATGTCTCTGCTCCCCACCTCCCCTACAAGGACAGGCTGAGAGTTGGGGCTGTTCAGCCTGGAGGAGAGAAGGCTCCAGAGAGACCTTAGAGCAGCCTTTTGACAAAGGCTTGTAGTGATAGGACAAAGGGCAATAGATTGAAGCTTGAGGAGGGGAGATTTAGACTGGAGATAAGGAGAAAATTCTTCCCAGTGAGGGAGGTGACCAGGGAGGTTGTGGATGCCCCCTGCCTTGAGGTGTTCAAGGCCAGGTTGGATGAGGCCTTGAGCAACCTGGGCTGGTGGGAGGTGTCCCTGCCAATGCCAGGGGTGTGGGAAGTGGATGATCTTTGAGGTCCCTTCCCACCCATTCTATGAATCTATGAATCCCAGTGCCCACCAGTGCTGGGGTCTGTGGGGCTTTCTCCTCCCTCGGAGTCATCTGGATCCTCCACATTGGGATCCTCTCCTTGCTCAATCCTTGTCAGGAGGTCAGGCTTCGAAATGGCAGCATCTGCACAGCAAAAAGATGATCAGAACATAGGCTTTGTCCTTGCCAGAAAGAGACAGAGGCTCTCAGACCTTGGCCCACCAACCTTCCTTCGCTGCTGGGGACGCCAGGTAATGGAAAGAGAGGCTTAAGAAGATGCTCTCACATCTGCAGTGCTCACCTGGTCTGGGCCCTGGGGACATGAGCGGACTGCAGGAGCACACTCTGCTCAGGTGAGGAGCACCTCCCAGCCTGCAGCGTGAGGAGGAGAATAAGAAAATGCATCTGTGCTTACCTCCAGGCTTCCTTTCTTCTCCTCTCTGCTAAGCTCCGCGGATCCATTACAATGAGGACTTCAGCTCGGGGACCGCACCAGAGCTGTCAGCCAGCGGCAGCAGGGGAAGTGCCCTCCCCATGCGGTTCCCTCCAGCCAGGACCGCTCCATCCGACTCGCCCGAGTCACCGGCTGCTTGCGGATTTGGGTGGGGGAAAGGGGACAATCACAACCTCTCCTCAGGGTGGAGAGAGCAAAACTTCCTTTCCAAACAAGTGTGAGTCTCGGGGTGTTCATTCCCACCGCTGCTGGATCCAGCTGCCTTAAAACGAGGGCCAAGCCCCTACAGCTCCTCACTCAAAGGAAACCTTCAGATGAAGCACAGATACATTTTTCTAAGCTCCAGGCTCAGATCCACAGATCCCCTTCACCAGGGGGACTGTCCCCTTCCTGCACTTCTAGAGCAGGACACAAGTGTTTAAAGAGGAGAATGGGGGAACAGTGTTTAACCTTCACCTTTATCCCTGGCACACAGGGACTGAAGAAGAACTCTGTTCAAAAAAAATAAAGGAAAAAAGGGAGGATGAAAAAAAGCCCAAAAGGCTTGGATCTCCCAGAACTGGGCAGACCAGCAGCTTCAGCAGCTGGGGAGGTGATGCCAGCCTAGCGGGAACCACATCTGTGCTTCCACTCATTGCCTGTGCAGCCAAGACCAGGTCACTCCTCAGGACACAGGCAGGTGCTCACAATGGCAGTGTGTCCCCTGGGGGACTCCCCACAGCCAGGAGTGGGGAGGATGAGCAGAACTTTTTTGTTTAACCATGAACATGCTGCCCTCAGCCACTGGAGGGGAAAGAGGAACCTGCCTTGGCCAACGCGTCAGGAGCAGATTTCACAGCAGCTTGTGCAAGAGATGATCCCTGGAAGGCCAGGCAGAGCCCTGAGGAGCTGACAAAGCCTCTCTCCTCCTTTACCGAAAACTCTGCAGCTGGGGGTCTGAAACCCCCCCAGAAAGAGCTGGAAGGAACCTCAGAGGCAGGGCACACCTCTGCTGCCCTGGGTGGTGAGCGGGCTAGCACAGCCCCCTCACTGGATCTGTGGACCTTTTATAGTTTGTGTGACAAAAAAAAACTTCCCTTTCCCCACCTTTCCTTTCCTCGAGGGTCCTCTGGCTTCCCCTCCTCCTCCTTCTCAGGACCCAGGCACTCGCTCGGCTCCTACCGCCCATAGGAAGCATCAGGGAGAGGCGGTGCCCGCAGCGGCACTTGGCACATCCATCCACCGCTACCCCACACCGGTGAGGACCCAGCTAACAGCTGGTGAAAGCTGGCACAAGGGCACTCCCAGGCACTACCCACCCTCCCCAACCCTGCCAGGCAACAGCAGTGCTTCCATCCACCAGGCCCCAGGGGAACCTGGCACGTCAGAAGGCTCTTGGGAGCAAACTCCAGCTCAGCTTTACCCATGGAGATGACAGCCTCGTAGTTGCCTTTCATGATGTGTCTGTACAGCTCCTTCTGCCACTCGTTCAGGCTCTTCCACTCCTCCTCGGAGAAGTTGAAAGAAGCGTCGTTGAAGGCCACGGGGACCTGCAAGGAGAAGCATCCTAGGCTCAGGTATTTTGTTTTTTGAAGGAAGCAGCCAGGGATGTTTCCTCATTCAAACTCCTCTAGCACTATGCAGGACAGTCCCATGCAGCAACACCCAGCCTGTCCCACACACCTGGCTCAGGCAGCTTCACCCCAGCCCACGAGGAACATAATGGGGCTTTCCCTCCCTGCTCACCTTCCTCATAGAATCATATTGTGGTTTTGTTCAGAAAAGACCTCTGAGAGCATCAACCCAAGACTACTATGGCCATCAAACCATATACCCAGGTGCCATGTCCCAAGGTTTCTTGAACACCTCCAGGGATGGTGACTGCACCACCTCCCTGGGCAGCCTGTTCCAATCCCTGACCATGCTTTTAGGAAAGAAATTTTTCCTCATGTCCAACCTAAACCTCCCTTGGCATGATTTCAGGCCGTTTCTTCTCATTCTATCATCTGGTACTTGGAAGAAGAGACTGACCACCACCTCACTCCAACCTTTCAGGGAGTTGGAGAGAGCTGCAGGCAATGTCTTTTGTGCAGCACCGAATACAAGACTCTTTTCCCACTTCGTTTTAGAAACAATTCTGCTGCAAATTGCCTCTGAACTAAGGATGGCACCAAACCCACTGGGCTGAGCCATGCAGTTCTGCATGACTCAAAACCAGCTCAAGCCACACAAAGGAGCTGGACCTCACAGAGCTCGTTCCGGTGTGTAACCAGCAGTGTGTGACATACACAAAGCAACCTGTAATGTGCTGCTTAATCAGCTCTGAAGACACTGATGCAGGGAAGCTGAGTCCTGCTCAGCACTGCAGCTGCCCCGCAGCAGGGCTGTGAGCACAGAGGAAGGCAAAGCAAAAGAGCAGAGAACGGTTACCTTGGGGACTTCCCCCTTCACCCCTGGGGGCAGCCGCAGGATCCAGAAGTTCCTGTTCTTGAGGAGGTTCTCCATGTTCTCCAGGCGCCGCTGGAGCTGCCCGTACTCCTGGATCAGGGTGCCCAGTGCTGTCCACTTGCTCTCCAGCTGATTCCCAAACTCCACCGCAGTCTTCTCGCAGCCAATCAGCTTAGATTCTGCCATCCTCATTCTCCCCTCCAGGTTCATCAGCTGGGCAGACTGGATGTTCACCTTCCTGTCCACAGCCTGGATCTCGGTGACCAGCGTCAGGGAGATCTCGGCGGCTGGCAGCTCGGCCTCCCCAGTGGGGCTTTGCTCAGGGGTTGCCAGGGGCTGCTCCAGGGCCAGCTCCTGGGATTCCATGTCCCACTCCAGCTCCTGCGGGGACACAGACAGGCTCGTGGGGTCCACCCCCGCTGCGAAGAGGGTCTGGACGGCCGCGGGGTGAAGGGGTCACTGTAGGGGCCGGGCTGGGCCCGCACCGGCGCCGAGAGTCCTCAGGCCCAGCTGCCGCCGGGGGAACGGGAGACGGGGCCAGGCCGGGGGCGGCGGCCAGAGGTGGAAGGAGACGAGGGGGTGGCAGCGCTTACCTGAGCGGGGGCCCAGTCGGCCATGGCCCAGCA
>VXBD01004949.1:208651-224659 GCA_013399975.1 Indicator maculatus | reverse complement strand
GACTTTTTAGGGTGTCAGGGAGTGACAGGACCGGGGGGGGGCGGGGGGGGGATATAACAAAACAAGAAATGGGTAGATTCAGATTGGATGTTAGGAAGAAATTCTTCCCCATGAGGGTGGTGAGACACTGGCACAGGTTGCCCAGGGAGGTGGTGGAAGCCTCATCCCTGGAGGTTTTTGCAGCCAGGCTGGATGTGGCTGTAAGCAACCTGCTGTAGTGTGAGGTGTCCCTGCCCATGGGACTGGATGATCATCACTGGATGATCCTTGATGATCCTTTCCAACCCTGACAATTCTATGATCATAGGAATGAGGGATAGTTTCTGCAAGGACATGTAGGGCTGACCTGGCACAGCTGCTGTGCTTACAGGATGTCCATCCTGATTCATTCTGACTGAGAACACAGGCTGCAGCGAGTCAGATGTACCTACAAAGAGGCATTTTGTACAGGGGTAAGGGAAGGGACAGCTGGAGTGTGTCAAACTGTGGAGTGGCATTAGGAAAATCTTCTACATGAAAAGGGTGCTGGGTGTTGGAGCAGGCTGCCCAGGGAGATGGTGGAGTCACCAACCCTGGAGGTGTTTGACAGGCCTGGAGACGTGGCACTTCAGGACACAGTTTAGTGGTCATGGCAGTTGGGTTGTGGTTGGACTCCATGGTATAAAAGGTCTTTTCCAGCCTTAATGATGCTGTGATTCTGCTTTTCCCACTTAGTCCCAGTTAGACTCCTTCAGCCTCCAACACAGGCAGCTCTTGAGATCTTCCCCTACTCAAATTTGGATCTGATGCCCACGTACTAGGACCAGAGAACCACTCATGGTAGACTAGTGCAGGTCTCCTGCTGGAAGAACTCCCTCTTCTCTTTCCTTTTCTTTGTACCTCCTGCACTCGTGCCTGTGGAACAAAGGGTTTCCATCTCATACTCCTATTGCCTCCATGCTCACACAGGACACACCACAGGGATCCTTGTGGCATGGACTCTTCCTGTTTAGCTGAAGGAGAGTTCAACTCTGCCAGCTAACCCCACTGGCTCATCTTCAGCCCAGCAGTGTCCTGGCTTCACACAGCCTGCTCTGCCACACACACAGATGGGCAGGCAAACACCCTCCAAGAGCCCCTCTGGGTTGAGAGCAAGAGTCTGCTGAGATGCTGCACTATAAAATTCCCTTAGCAGAACCTGTGTGGGGTTTTTTGTTTATTGAATTTAATATTGGCCTATCAAAACCATGTTTGGGTTTATCAATAAATTATCTAACATCCAAGAGCAGTGGAATGTCCTGAAAGTAGCCATAATGAGCATCTAGCAATCACTAAAAGTCAATAATTCATATGTGATTATTATTTTAGCATGCATTCCTTCTCAACAACACAGGTTTCACACACTGCCCCATTTCCACCCCACCCACTCAATTTTCCTCCTCTTTCCCCTCAAATCCCAGAGCACCTGGGCTCTGTTGAAGGCTCCTCCCACCCCAGGTGTGGCCACTTTGCCCTCCCCACCCACTCCCCTTTTTAATCCCCTCCAGGACCAGCAGAGCCCCAAGCTGAGCCCATCTGGGCTGAGGATCCTCCTCTCCTCTCCTCCCTGGTGAGTCCCCATGGTGCACACTGGGTGGTTGGTGGTGGGGGACAAAGGCCAGGGGGCCTGGTGGCCCCCTGGTTTGGTAGGGCTAGGATTGATAACTGCTCCAATATCCTCCATGGCTGCTGGCTGGGCCACTTGGGTGGGGCTGAGCTCTTCTGTGTGGTGTCTTGGCTGGTGGGGGGTCTTGCCTCTGGCTCTGGAATGGGTGCAGAAATGGTTGGGATGGAGCAGGAGCTGTTTAGGCAGGGGGGAGCTTGGTAAATTCATAAGTTGTCTTACCAAGCTATGAAATGATGTCATTCTGGAGAGAAAATTCCATTCTCCATGCTGAATTTTGCAGCCTGGCTCAATAAATATTGATTCAGGAGAAGGGGAGGAAGGATAGTGCAGGAGAGTTGGGCTGGCTGGTCTTCAGAGGTCCTTTCCAACCCCTACCTCTCCCTGGTTCTGTGACAGGCATTTGTTAATAGCTCTGCTTCCCAACACCCTGACCTGTATGGAAATCAATCCTCTGGAGTGTACTGATGGAATTGGTTTTCCAGAAATGTGTTGATTTGAAGGTGATCATTTCAGCAACTAACCTCACCATTTTCTGAGTCTCCTGTTTCAACAGGTTTCCTTCACAAGCCTTCAGCATCCCTCACAACTCAAGTTTGGCTCCTGAGCTAGAGAAATGGTAACTGCCTTAGCAAATGAACAACTTGTTGGAATTCTGTTGTGCCTCTGTAAGAAACAAAGGTAAATATGTACAGAAGGACAATTACTTAATTAACTTCCTTTTTAGCAGCTCCTCTCAGTGAGGTCAAACTGCAACATGCCCTGTGATAGAACAAGAAATATTTGATCACTGCAGGTTTGTGTTTCAAGCCTTTCTGCAGCTGCAGTTGGGAGTTTGTACACAAGTGGTAGGGTTGGGGTTGGGTTCCAGCATCTCTTTAAAGTGACAGCTGAGGTTTTCAGTCACAAGTCTCCCTGTAGAGCCCAAGCTGCTCTTGTTTCAGTTCAAACTTTTTAACCATGATTCCTGCACAGCTTGGAGGTTGTTCATTTGGGACAGAACAGTTTGAGTTATGGATATGAGCTACAGGACAGGAAGTTCCATCTCAACATGAGGAGGAGGAACTTCTTTACTGTAAGGATCACAGAGCACTGGAACAGGCTGCCCTGAGCAGTTGTGGAGTCTCCTTCTCTGGAGACTTTCAAGACTCCTCTGGATGCATTCCTGTGCTAGATTCGAAGACCCTACTGAGGCAGGGGGGGTTGGACTCAGTCTCCAGAGGTCCCTTCTGACCCTTAACATCCTGGGATCTGGGGTATATATCTCAAATATGTCACAAGAAATAAGTAATAATTGTTGCTGCTTAGGAAATGCTGGGTCACTGTAAAATGCACCTTAAATAATCTTCTTTGAATTCAGGCTTTTAAAACTGCTTGCTTAAGAGTTAGACTATGGGCTTTAAGTTGTACTCAATTTGTAGTTAAGTTTCATGAAATCAGGACAGCAAAAACTGGCACTTTATCAATCACCTTTTCTGTTTTGAAAATGTAAACAAATATACCAAGTTCTAAAGATGGCTGGAGACAAAACAGAAGTACCTGAACCGACTCAAATTCCCCTGAGAACAATATGCTCCTGCCCTCCAAGCCCATGGACACACTGCTAATGCATCTGCACAGGCATTCACATCATTCATGACCTGACAACTCCTCCTGAAGCTCTGTCACTGTCTGGAGGGACAGATCTTGCTGTCTGTAACAAATGGGTCAAGCTGCAGGACTTTGAGAGGATGGCACCACAGAACTGTCAGGGTTGGAAGGGATCTCAAGGATCATCCAGTTCCAACCCTCCTGCCATGGCCAGGGACACCTTATACTAGATCAGCTTGCTCAGAGCTACAACCTGCCTGCCCTTAAAAACCTCCAGGGATGAGACTTCCACCACCTCCCTAGGTAACCTATTCCAGGCTCTCACTACCCTCATGGGGAAGAACTTCTTCCTAATGTCTAATCTAAGTCTCCCCTCCTCTAGTTTGGAACCATTCCTCTCCATCCTTTCACTACTCACCCTAATCTGAAGCAAAGTAAAAGCACAACTGAATTCTGCATGGATCATGATATGTTAGGGGTGGAAGGAGACCTAAGATGGCCACTCAAATGCAACACAGCATCCTTTATGAAGTCGTCTTCCCTTCCCAGATCATTTCAGGTATGGGAAGATCCCATGTTCAAAGAAATGCTCCCTCAAATCATTAGCCAAGAGACCTCATGTCCAGTTCTGGGTCTTTCAATTCAAGAAAGATGTTGAGTTGCTCAAATGTGTCCAGAGAAGGGCAACAAGGCTGGGGAGAGTCTGGAGCACAGCCCTGTGTGGGGAGGCTGAGGGAGCTGGGGGTGTTTAACCTGGAGAAGAGGAGGCTCAGGGCAGACCTCATTGCTGTCTACAACTACCTGAAGGGAGGTTCTACACCTGGCTGTCTACAACTACCTGTAGCCAGGTGGGGGTTGGGCTCTTCTGCCAGGCACCCAGCAGCAGAACAAGAGGACACAGTCTCAAGCTGTGCAGGGGGAAGTTTAGGCTTGATCTTAGGAAGAAGTTCTTCCCAGCAAGAGAGATTGGCCATGGGAATGTGCTGCCCAGGGCTTATGTCCTTATGCAGACCCAAAAAACATACCCCAGCAGATTATACTTAGCCTGAGCTTTTTGTATTAGTTCCTGTTTGCCAAAGTAGTGATAGAAGAAGAGGGAATGGCCTCAAGTTGCCTCTGGGTAGGTTTAGGCTGGAGAAACATTTTTTCAGGGCAAGAGTGGTCAGGGACTGGAATGTGCTGCCTGGGGAGGTGTTGGAGTCCCCAAGCCTGGCTGTGTTTGAAGGTGGTTTGGCTGTGGTGCTTGGGGCTGTGGTTTAGGGGTGAGCCTGGTAGAGAGGTTCTGGGTTGGCCTAGGTGATCATGAGGGTCTCTTCCAACCTGAATGTTTCTGTGATTTTTTTTTTTGTGATTCCTCCGTAAAGCTTCTCAGGGGTCTGCTCTACTGTAGTAGCAACTCATAATCAATGCAAGGATACTTTTGCACAGCAACCTTCACTTAACTATCCACAAATGAAAAAAATAATATAGGTGCTTTAAACCACCTTCTGGAGGAATCTGTTACTCTGAATAAGCTTCAGAGAGATGCTTGGAAGATTAAACTTGGGTGGTATGAACTCTCTCTCCTCATCTTCTACTGTCTCCAGCAATCACTGAGGAAGATTAGCCAAACCCTCAGAGGCCTGAGTTATTATCAGAAATAAACATATTGGCTTCCATGGCACAGGTCTATAAAGCATCATTTTGAACTTCTTTCAGATATCATTTTAAAAAGAAATTCCTGCAGCAAGCAAGTCCAGTTCTGGAGCCTCTATTACAAGAAGGATTTGGGTGCCAAAAATAAAAATGTGTCAGTGTGAGCTGAAATTCCCTCCCCACTGACAATACCCAGGCTAGCCCAGTCTGGAAGCAAATGAAAGCTATATTTACAAGCAGATCTACAATCTGTGATGAAATGCAATGAATATGTACAAATAGACACAATTCACAACATTCACAAATATATACAATCAACAGAAAAACACAACCAATCTCCCTTTGCTTCCCCCCAAAGGAGACCCTTCCCAAGGGGCCTCTCTCCCAGGGGCTGCCTCCCCCCAAGCCCCCCTGGCAGAAAGCAGAGAAGTTAACTTAGCTGCCAAGGTCAGTGTGTGTTATCTTCAGCCAGAAGAGAAGGAGAAACAGCAGCCAGACAGCCCAGCAGCTGCCCCCACTGCAGAATGCAGAGTGCCCACTCTGTTTTAGGTAATAGTTCTCAAGCATTTCTATCCAATGGAAGTGTTTAGAACAATCAGTATTTTGCTTTCTTACACCCAATAGTGACTTATTTACACTCTTTCTCTGCTTGAACTTTGCAAAGAAAAATTACAGAGACAGTTTCAAACCATCACTTGAGGTTTTTAAGGTCAGGCTGCATATGGCTCTGAGCAACTTGATGTAGTAAGAGGTGTCCCTGTCCATGGCAGTGGGGTTGGAACTGGATGATCCTAGAGGTCCCTTCCAATCCTGACAGTTCTGTGATTCTGTAAGCATGGGTTTAGAAGTGTCAGTGCTGCTGAGAGCATTTGGAAAGGTGCTCAAACCATCCAGCATGGGCACCTGGATCAGACTTGTGAGAGGCTCTTAGCTTCCCTGTGTGATCTCAATGGGCAGAGATAAGAGTTCTTTCAGCTTGAAGCCAAGGTGCCAGTGAGTGACTTCTTCAGCTCTCTCTTTGTCTTTGGTGATGACAGCTGAAGCTAAATGATGCAACATCTTTCCATTGCTTTGGAAAAGGTGGTGTTGGGTCTGTGCTGACACTCTGATGGGGTAGGATTTATACATACAAAACTCCTTTGAAGAAGTTGCTTGCCTCGAAGGCAAAGACATCCCCAAATAAAGCTGCCTGCCCCAAAGTCAGCTCCCTAGCCTTGCCAAGGAACACAGGAGCAACCCAATGCGTATTATAGAGATGTTAATGTTATGTAAGAGCCTGAGTCTGACATTCACTCCAGAAATAGATCTCTCATCTTTCAAAAACATTTAATGAAAATGCAGAGCAATTCACAGAGTATTAACACTATCCTAGGCAGTGTTTGTAGAAGAAAGGGCACAGAAACTTCAGGTGTGTGTTTCATCTGGCTGTGTTAATTGTGTGCACCAAGGCTTCTTGTCTCTTTTCCTCTTGGAAGATTTCTGTGGGCCAGCTTCCCTCCTCTTCTCTGTAAAGACCTTTCTGCTGTTCCCAGAGTCTAAACCTCCAATACTGGTTCTGAGTGTCCCCATTCTCCTTTTTCAAAGACAAGGGCTCCTCCAACTCACCCATTCATCTTCCTGAAAATATCTGCCCTGCACTTATTTTCCCTCCCTTTGCTCCATGCTCCCCTCCGTAAGTTCCTTCTATCTTCAGCTGCTCAGCAGCTGCAGGCACACAATCCTACCTCTCCTTCCTGGGGGTTTCTCAGTCCAAATTCTCAACCAGTTCCCTTTCTCCACTTGCAGCAGGGACCCTGCATGACTGCCAGCCATGCAGGAGAAAGAGCATTTCTTGTGCACCCATGTAAGCATTCTGCATGACCTATGTCACTGGCAGTCTTTGATCACAGAATCAGCCAGGTTGGAAGAGACCTCCAAGATCACCAAATCCAGCTGATCACCCAACCCTAGCTAATCAACCAGTCCATGACACTAAGTGCCTCATCCAGGCTTTGCTTAAACACCTCCAGGGACATCAACTCCACCACCTCCCTGGGCAGCACATTCCCATGGCCAATTTCTCTTGATGGGAAGAATTTCCTTCTAAGATCAAGCCTAAACTTCCCCCTGCACAGCTTGAGACTGTGTCCTTTTGTTCTGGTGCTGGGTGCCTGGGAGAAGAGACCAACCCCCACCTGGCTACAACCTCCCTTCAGGTAGTTGTAGACAGCAATGAGGTCTGCCCTAAGCCTCCTCTTCTCCAGGCTAAACACCCCCAGCTCCCTCAGCCTCTCCTCACAGGGCTGTGCTCCAGACCCCTCCCCAGCCTTGCTGCCCTTCTCTGGACATGTTCAAGCAACTCAACATCTTTTTTGAATTGAGGATGGAAGCTTCATGCCTGTGTTGAAGGTCCCAGACCTGTATTTTGCTCCTTCCCATCCTTTGTGTCATTTTACATTACTGCAGATGGGACTGCATCAACCTGGATGAGTCAACAGAAGTGGATAATATATCCTGACAGTTTATTAGTATGAGGACCAACCATGTGAGCCACAGAAACACAGACATTACAACATCTGTTCTGGTTAAATACATACTAAAAAGATTTGTTGATTAATTCAGCACTAGACAATGTACAAATAGTTTTTTGAAAAAACTTCTTGAAAAAATGAAGTCCTGAAAGGTATTTCCTGTTTGATTTTTCCAAAGTCCTAGTCAAGGACAGGAAAAGCACTGCTGTCAAGATGATAGAGATCTTTGAGATCGTTTAGTCTTAGTAATGAACAGATCCTTACTTTCTTTTCTGTAAAGAAATCTGCTTTTTCTGTGCTTACTGGGGAGCAAAATACACCAAGACAGAAAGAAAAAACATGGAACTGTAGAATGGTCCAGGCCAGAAGGGACCTCGAAAAGTCATCCAGTCTGACCTCCTCGCAGTCAGCAGGGACATCTTCAACTAGATCAGGTTGCCCAGAGCCCTCTTGAGCCTCACCTTGAATATCTCCATAGATGGGGCCTCAACCACCTCCCTGGGCAACCTGTTCCAGTGTTTCACCACCCTCATGGTGCAGAACTTGTTCCTAACATCCAATCTGAATCTGCTCTGCTCTAGTTTGAAGCCATTGTCCCTCCTCCTGTCCCTGCAGGCCTTTGCAAACAGTCTCTCTCCAACCTTCTTGTAGCCCCCTTCAGGTACTGGCAGGCTACAATTAGGACTCCCCAGAGCCTCCTCCTCTTCTCCAGCAACATTTGATACCTAAAGCTTTAGTAATACTTCACAGAACACAAAATGCCCACAGTCAAGTTATTTGCTCCCTAAAGACTTTCAAATCAGAGAACACCCCCAGCTCCCTCAGCCTGTCCTCATAGCAGAGCTGCTCCAACCCCCTGATGATTTTCATGGCCCTCCTCTGGACCTGCTCCATCAGGTCCATGTCCTTCCTGTACTGAAGGCTCCAGAGCTGGATGCAGTATTCCAGGTGAGGCCTCACCAGAGCAGAGTCAAGTGGCAGAATCACCAGAATTCTTCCCCCTTCTGGACAGGACTTTACAGGGAAAGGAGATATTACACCACATCTAAAGCCTTCTAACCATCTGTCACCATTAGGTGCTTCTTTCTTAGATGCCTCTCTTCCTTTTGCATGGCAGCTGATCCCAAAGTGACTGAAACTATTACAACCACCACACACAAAAAAGAAAACAACTGCTATGCTGACCTCCTTCAAACAACTACAGAACAGTGTAATCACTCATTACACAAGATCATGCACATGCAATTAAAAAAGCCCACAGGAACCCCAGGGTGTTTGCCACACAGACACAGTGAGGAGAGGGATGAAAGAATTGGAGAGAATTTCTGTGTGAGCTGCTAAATTAAGGAATGACTCTGTGCATGCAGCTGGTATGTATCAGCTCTTGTCTTTTACCCAGCAAAGAATGCAGATCACCACGGCACGGAGAGGACTCAGAAATGCACCCTGCATCTCCACACGCACACATACTCAAAGGTTTTATGTTTTACAAGTGTTAAGGAAAACAAAAACACCCAAAAAAACCCAGCCCTGCAGCCTTCTCTGAAGCAAAGTTAACTTCCTTGCAGATGTGGAGGTAGTGACTTTCCATGGGAGTGCTGAACTTCAGCTGCATTCAGCAAAGAAAATTCTGGAGACCTTTCTCAGAGGTCACTGAAAAGCACCCCAGAAGGCAGCACTTTCTGGACTTCCTACTGTACTATAATGCACAGTCATTCATTTTTAAATGCTTGGCTCTGACACCTTCTATTCTAGGGAACAAGTGGCTATTGATTGCTTTTGTGGAGTGAGAAAGTAGAGTCCCAAGACTATGCAAGGCAGGAAACAGTCAAAGGAATTCATCCATCACCACACATCCTCACAACATTTCCATCCTTCTTTTGGCCTTTTCTGAGAGACATTTGAGCTGCTGGCTTGCTGTCTGGGTTCAAACACACTCTGTGGTTTTCTGTGCATGTGAAGACAGGACAATCAATCCATACCTGCTGCTATGATTTACTGACTAGCAGGAGGCACAGTGGGGATGACACTGTCAATATAAACACCTGCCAAGAGGAAGGCTGCATTCCCTTTGACCTGCCTTGCTGCCACACTCCCTTGTGGTACTGTTGTTGAGAAACTGCACTGTAGCTGTTGATGTGATTTTCCAGGGCTGTAAGTGAGACAAGCTCGGAAAGGGCTGTTAGAACTTGAGAGAAAAAGGCTGGGAGCTCTCATCTGTTTTCAAATGTCAGTTGTGTTGATAGAAGATATCATTTCTCATCTAATGCCTCACCACTCTTCATGTCCCTTTACAATAGCTTACAAGTTCTCCCCTTTCTTCTTCTGGCTTTACACAAGACGTACAAGGTCTAGGAACAGATTAGTAAATGTTAAAAAGCATAATTCAAAGTGTTGTTCAAAGCACACAGTTTCTATGTTGGTGAAATATCCACTTCAGGCTTTTGTAGCCTGGCTGCAATTCCCTCAGTGATGTCACATTCACTTCAACTCAAAATAAAAGAAGGTTCATAGAATCATAGAATTATAGAATGCTAGGGGCTAGAAGGGACCTCTGGAGGTCATCTAGTACACGTCTCCTGCTAATGCAGGTACACCTAGATGAGGTTGCACAGGAACATGTCCAGGTGAGTTTTGAAAGTATCAAGAGACAGAAACTCCACAACCTCCCTGGGCAGCCTGCTCCAGGGCTCCATCACCCTCAAAATAAAGAAGTTTCTCCTCAAGTGAAATCTCCTGTGTTCCAGTTTGTACTCTGCTCCTTGTCCCCTCACTGGGCACTCCTGAGAAGAGCCTAGCCCCATTCTCATGACCTCCACCTTTAGATATTTCTATGCATTTGTAAGATCCACCCTTGGTCTTCTCTTTTCCAGGCTAAAGAGCCCCAGGTGTCTCAGCCTCTCTTTGTAAGAGAGATGCTCCAGTCCCCTGATCATCCTCACTGTCCTCCATTGGACTTTCTTCATTAGCTCCCTGTACCTCTTGAACTGTGAAGCCCAGAACTGGACACAATACTCCAGGTGCAGCCTCACCAGGACAGAGCAGAGGGAGAGAAGAACCTCCTTCAACCTGCTGGCCACACTCTTCTTAATGCACCCCAGGATACCATTGGCCTTCTTGGCCACAAGGGCACATTGCCAGCTTATGGTGAACTTGTTCACTAGCACTCCCAGGTCCTTCTCCATGGAGCTTCTCTCTAGCAGGCAACCTGTACAGGTGCATGAGGTTATTCCTCCCCAGGTGCCCTTGTAGAACTTTATGAGGTTCACCCCTGCCCACCTCTCCAGCCTGTCCAGGTCTCACTGAATGGCAGCACAGCCACATGATTTCCCCTTTCTGAATTCATGCTGACTACTCCTGGTAATCTTTTCCTCCACATGCTTAGAGGTGAGCTCTAGATTGAGCTGTTCCATCAACTTGGCAGGGATGGAGGTAAGGCTGACTGGCCTGTAGTTTCCTGGGTCCTCCTTTTTGCCCTCTTTGAAGATTAGACTATCACTGCCTTTCCTCCAGTCCTCAGGCAAGTACTTCCTTTGTCCTCTGTGATCTTTCAAAAATGATGGAGAGTGGCTCAGCAACAATCTTAGCATAGCTAATTGTCACCACTTCTATGTTTAGGAAATAATATCCATGGAATAAGCACAGAATTAATGATAGCTTTCATCCCCTCCAAACAATTCTACTGTAAATTTGCAGCCTGTGTATTTATATTTTTTCTTGTTTCTTTTCCCAAAAGCCTGTTAAAAATGTGCCTGGGTAATCCTGACTTTTCCACTGTTGAAAGCTTTATTATCAGATAGCTTCAGACAAAAATATCTGTCAGCATTTGCTTCAAAATTATATGGGTGAGCTGTCATTGAGGGAATTATAAGACCAATAATAATACTGGTTTTCTGCTTTTGTCCCTTCCTCTCATCAGCCAAGGGACTACTGAAGTGCATTTCAAGTGACCCTCAGTAAATCTTACCTACCAAATGTTTCATCTTGGTCCTGCCATCATGCTAACTACACAACTGTTGAGGGAAGAGTGCAGCTAGGTAGCAGTGGGCCAAGCAAAAGAATCAGCATGAAAAGATGAGCTGTGAAGATGCATGACATAGCATGCCCTAAAGAGCATGCACACCTGAACAAAAGCAACTTGGTGCCACAAGGTCCATAATACTGCTTGTGACTGACAAGCTGTAGCCACGTGCTAAACTGAGCCAGGGTAATTGAAACTCTTGTACTTGAGTTTGGTACCCAGAGTGACTCATAGAATCACAGAATTGTCAGGGTTGGAAGGGACCTCAAGGATCATCCAGTTCCAGCTCCCCTGCCATGGGCAGGGACACCTCACACTACAGCAGGTTGCTCACAGCCACATCCAGCCTGGCTGCAAAAACCTCCAGGGATGAGGCTTCCACCACCTCCGTGGGAAACTTGTGCCAGTCTCTCACCATCCTCATGGGGAAGAATTTCTTCCTAACCTCCAATCTGAATCTCCCCATTTCTAGTTTTGCTCCATTCCCCCCAGTCCTATCACTCCCTGACACCCTAAAAAGTCCCTCCCCAGCTTTCTTGTAGCCCCCTTCAGATACTGAAAGGCCACAAGAAGGTCTCCTGGGAGCCTTCTCTTCTCCAAACTAAACAGCCCCAACTCTCTCAGTCTGTCTCCATAGCAGAGGAGCTCCAGCCCTCTGATCATCCTGGGGGCCCTTCCTGGACACTCCATCCTAACCATCCTACATTTCAGGGACCAGCATTTATCACTACATAAAACAGAAATAGTGTTATCTGCCTTAGTCTGAAGAACAAGATCCTCAGTGAACTATAACTGATTCATGCTGCAAAGGAAAGTGAATGTATGCTGATAAACAGAATCAAATCACACAGTATAAAAATAGCCTTCTGCTGCATGTTTAAAAATCCTATGGAATGATAAATCTTGAAAGACATCACCATTCTCCAGGGCTAGCTGGAAGGAGGAACAGATCAGGTGTCCTGCAAAGAGGAAAGGACCTTTCTGCACAGATCACTGGTCAGTTGCAGCAGTGCTCTACAACAGCACACCCTAAGGGTTATGGGAGTTTCATCCTTGCAGTACAGTAACTTCAGCACATCCAAAGAAGAATTTCTTCTCCCATTTGGCACAAAAAGAAATCCCATCCTGCACAAGAGCTTTATCTGCCCCATAGCCTAACCATATTTGGCTGTCTTCTAGGAACTTACCCTCACCCACAGACAGGAAAGTGAAAACCAACCTACATTGATCTGTAAACCACTTTGTCCTTTTACTTCTGTGCTTTTTACTTTGATGCTGTATTGGACTTGCCTTGGTGTTTAAGCATTAGCTGCTACCTTTGCTAATGCAGGATCTGTTAACGTTTTTGCTTTAAACTCCATTTTGACTGGGACAAGCAGTCATTTCATGATTAAGCATAGTTTTTTTATTGTTAAATGCTTTACCCACACTCTTGTTTAAAATCGGTTCACCCAGTTTAAGCTGAAAAACAGAAATAGCAGTGAATACCTTGAACATCCACTTTTTGCAGAATCACAGAATGATAGGGGCTGGAAGAGACCTCAAAAGCTTATCCAGTTCAACTCCCTGCCAGAGCAAGAGCACCTAAGAGTAGATCACCCAGGAACACATCCAGGCAGGTTTTGAATATCTCCAGAGAGGGAGACTCCACAACCCCCCTGGGCAGCCTGTTGCAGTCTTCTGTCACCCCCACAGGGAAAAAATTCTAATCCACCCCAGGATGCCATTGGCCTTCTTGGCCACAAAGGCACACTGCTGGCTCATGGTCAACCTCCCATCCACCAGGACCCCCAGGTCCTTGTCCCCTTCACTGCTCTCCAGCAGGTCAGTCCCCAACCTCTCCTGCTCCATGGGGTTGTTCTTTCCCAGGTGCAAGACGCTCCCCTTGCCCTTGTTGGATTTCATTCAGTTCTCCCTGTCCTGTATTTTAAAATCAGATTCCACATAAGGTTTAAAAGCTGTAATGCTGTATTTGATGCTCTAAAAGACAAGTGAAATATCTATCTGCTGTGCATTCTTGACATATGAATTGTTCTGCTTTTTGTGTGCCAACAACAGAGAACACAACATTTTATTTGTATTTAACATTTGTATCTATTTGTATTATTTGTATTTAACATTCCATAAAGATATCTTTCATACTGATAAACCTTAAGTTGGAGGGTCACCACACCATACATCTCATTTGGAAGACAGCGTTGTTGGGGTTTTTTTGCCTGAGTATCAGGAAGACAGGAAGAGATTCAAGACAGCACTCTGCTGAGGCCCCTCAGAGGTTTGTTTACTACCTTGATGAAAGTCAAAGACCAAAGACCGCTGCTGGCTGTACCATGGATGTCACTCCAAGTGAGGAGGACATTATGCTGAGATGTCAGGATTTGCAGGAAACCTTACAGTCCCAGTGGCCTTTTGGAACGGTAACAGCACCATTTGGAGCAGTAACAGCACCTCCCAGACACATTACCAAACTGACAGATGTTTCTCCTTTTCTCTTTATGGAAAACCAGAGACCTATGAGAAACATAAAAAGGAAGTAACTGTACAGTTTTATTTCAATGTACAAAGGTAGGAATTATCCATATCCGTTCCTATCGAATCCTTTTATTCTTCAAGCTGTTTCTGGTTCAAAAAATCCCTACGTAAAATTGAATACATTAAGGGATGTTAAATATTTCAAAGAAAGTCACTAGCTGAACAAATGTATCCATGCAAAACAAACAACATTCAAAGAAGGACTTTTACAGTTAAACCCTCACTACTAATTAATCTGTGCCTGTCTAACCTCAGATATCTTGCACAAGCTGACAAATCCTCGACAGAAAACGAACAAACAGTATACACTTTGCTTTAGAGAACAAAGAAAGTATGTGTGCCATAGTCCCAGGTTATACAAATACTATTTCACTACACTTATGAAAAATATTTATTTCTTAACTAAAACTATTCTGATTTCTTTTGGCAGCCTATGTCAAGGATCCTAACATTATGTAGTACAGATGTCACGCTGGAGTAAAGTGAATTGTTCACAATTTATCAAATCATTAGCATGCACCTAGTCAGTACATCATCAAACTTCTGACAGAACATGAAATTCAGTGACAAAAGTATCACTGCTTTGTAGTGATGAGGGTGACAGAGCACTGGAATGGGCTGTCCACAGAGGCTGGAATCTCCTTCCCTAGAGATACTCAAAACCCACCTGGACACAGTCCTGAGCAACCAGCTCTAGGTGAACCTGCTTTAGCAGCAGGGTTGGACTAGATGATCTCCAGAGGTCCTTCCAACCCCTATCATTCTGTGATTGGAGACAGGGAAGAGAGTGGCAGAGGGTTTGGGAGGTTTCCTGGATAGGCATCAAGGTACATAGTGAAAATTTTACCTCCTCCAGACTTTTTCTCCTCAGGCATTTCTTCAGGACAGTCTCTGCTTTCAGTCATTGTTTTATTATCATAGGACAACGTAGTGCTTAGGGAAAAGCTTCATAGCAGCTCCTTAGGCCTAGATTTACAAAACATTCTGGCCTGTCCAACCGGATAGACAGTAGATTCCTTTTTTATTATTTTATATAAAGTACTTGAGCTTTATACAAAGCTTCTTCTGCAAGAAGAACCTTCAGCAGCTCAGATTACATCCAATGATGGTCCAGAGGTGGGAATGAGGATTATAAACTGGGCAGAATACAAAAGCATGTATTCTGCCAGCCTTTTCATTCATTTCAGACTTAATTGTAGATTCAAAGGCCATGTAGCAGAAAACCTTTAACTAATGCTCACTGATGCATACCTGGGTAGCCTGACCAACAACTTAGTCACCAGTTTAAACAGGAATTGGGCTGGGACTTAGCTGTTAAACTGGTAGCTAGTCTCAGGTCTCAAGCTTGTGGTCACCTTTGTGAAAACTGACTTGGAGGGAGAAAAATTATTAAAAACCCCTGACATCCTTACCTTTCCCTCACCAATGGCTTGGGCATGCTCCGTCACAGAAGAGCAGCATGAAGGCCACTTTTGCATAATCTGCGGAGCGGAAATCTCTGGCAAGGAGCTGGATGAGGGACACCTCAGTAGCTCTCAACAGCACGGTTTGCTTCTCCTTTAGAAAACCGGCTGCCTGTCGTCAAGCCTGGGATTTAACCGAATGCTAACAAGGGATGAGCGTGGATCCCTATCTCTGAACATCGCTCCTCCGCCGTGGAGGCCGCTCGCTGGCGAGAGGGCGTCCTGGCTGTGATAAAGGCCTGGCTTAGACCTCCCTTCCAGCCCAAAGAAGCACCCAAGCCTTAGCCCCACCACCCAAGCGACCCGTCCCCACTAACCCCACTGCCACAGGACCATACCTTCGCCTCCCTTACCCGCGCCAACCGACCGCTCTAAATTCAACTGTAATTTTGGGAGGGAAGGGAGAAGCTTCCTCCGCGCCAGACTGCCGCAAGCGCCGCCTCGCAGCAGCGTCCACAGCGAGCGCGCCCCTGCCCTAGGGCCGATTCCCGCCCTGAGGGCAGATCCCCACTGTGAGGCGAGCCCGGGGCGCGGTGGCCAAGGGCCCGGGGAGCTGGAGAGAAGGCGGGGATAGAGCGGGGGGTTCCCTCCGCCTCCTGCCGCCCGCTCGTACGG
>VXBD01004949.1:181044-208115 GCA_013399975.1 Indicator maculatus | reverse complement strand
TTAAAAGCGGTTGCAACGGCAGAAACTCGATTCGATCTGCAAGGACGTTATATCTTCACCTTTGCTTCCCGGGACAGGGCTTTGAACTGCGGTTGCTGCTGATTTAATCTTTAACAGNCGCGGCGGGCAGGTGCCTGTGCCCGGAGCCGCGCCCGGGCTGGCGCACTCCTTCTGCCTCAAAGATCCCTTCTTATGGGAAACCCTCCTTCTGCCTCAAAGAACTCTTCTTATGGAGAGCCTTTCCTCTGCCTCGAAGAACTCTTCTTATGAGGCATCCTCACCCGCCCGTGCCACGGTGCTTGGGAAACTGCGCTGCATCTCGGTCGCGCTGAGTTGCAGCGTATAGGGACAGGGACGGCCATAACGGATACATAATTGACAACAAAAAAAGCATCCCTCAAAACGGCGTGGAACCTTTTTCTTTGTTTCCTTCCTTTTGACGGGATTATCGTCATTTCAGCCTTTCTTGGTTTTGTGCGTTGAAAACGTTGGTGCACTGAAAGCATTAATTCAGTGCCCTCCGAACCGATTTCATATTTATGGTTGCATGCCCGGTAGCATTTTTAATTTAATGCTTCTCCTTATCTAGCATAGAGTGCATCCGTTTCTGCATGTGTTTGTCCGTCAGTATATTTGTATATACGTGCTGTTGGCATGCTTGCTACTATGGTTACTGTAAAGACGCTTGGATAGTACTATGTATCAGGGGCACTAAAGTGACGATTCTGAACTCACTTTACTGTTCATACTGGACTTCAGAGGACGTAAAACATATGTTGCATCCCAGAAAGTAGACGGAACTGAACTAGAAATGGCTGTTCTAAGAGAATTACGAACATGGCATCAGCAAGGTAGAAATTAATTGCATAAGTATATGTTAGGAGAAAGCTTCCTTTAGTGAAAACAGCATTGTTTAGAACAGTTTAGAAAGTTTAGAAAGAGAATGTACAGCTGAAAGACTTTTCTAAATATTATGCATGTAAATACTGTTCTGAATTTCTTATAATCAGTTTTAGCTTATTTTATCGTAAGCGTCTCAAAGCTATTAGTAATGCCAAGAGGCAGGAGAAAGTGTAACTGAATGACCACTTAAAGTAGAGCAAGACTTTGGCTATGTGTAAAAAAAGATACAGTCTTTAAGACACATACCAAGTGCTGCTGGTTTCAAAAGGTCCAGATTTAGGGCATACACATGACAATGTTTTCTGGTGCTTAAGTAGTCATAAGCAGAAAGAGAGATAATGAAGGTATCAAGGCATATGTAAGCCTTATATATCCAGTGTCAAGAGGTAAATGCCCTAAATTTTTGGAGGAATGCTAAAAATGGAAAAAACATTAGAGAACCTACTGTTTGCATGTGTTATGGGAAAAAAACCAAACCATAAATATACTTGATGTTGTCAAAATACACCGCTGAAGAGCTTTATACTTCCAGTAACCTGGCTGCTCAGTAGGATTGTCATCTGGTACAAACTTTTGGATTTAGATCCTCTTGTCCTTCAGCAGGGGAATGTCTTTATCTGACTGACAATTCTGAACTGCTTCATAGCGCACACCCTGAAGTAAAAATGCACCACTGTGGAATAGGCAGACTTTGAAATGTCCAAGGCTACATGCAGGCAGTATAAGAGTATAAAAGATTGGCTCATACACATAGTCAGCCGGACATAACCCTTTTTCCATATTTACCAGGCTGTTATCCTTGCATTGATTAATTATTGTCTAATTATGCAGAGTCAAAGCTCCTGCCTGCCTCCCATAAAGAAATGTCAAGCCGCATTTTCTGTAGATGGCTAAGCAGTGGCAAATTGTAAAACATGCCTGCTTGTTACAGAGATGCTTGTCTCCCTGAGCTTGGTAGTAGCTACCAGATAGTTCTTGATCTTTCTGGTTGGTTTTTGGTTGTTTGTTGGTTTTTTTTTTTTTCACCAGAACACCAGAGTTGTCTTTGTGCTGTGACAATTTTTACTTCACATCAAAGTGGGAGATTAAAACTGTATGCTGACATCAACTCTCTTCCCAGCAAGACAAAAAAAAAAAAAAACCTTCTCTAGTCAGTTCTGTTCTTGCCCAGTAGACATACCTGACCGAAACTGGTCTGTGGTACTACTTTATGTTAAGTTTGAGCTTTCAAAGTTTTTGGTTTGGTTTTTTGTTTTTTTTTTTTTTTTTTCCCCACGTTTCTGTCATTTTGATCTTACCTCTTTATGTCACAGAAGTGTTAAAAAAAAAATAAATGTTTTCTGATTTGTACTGGAAATTGTGAAAAGCTGAAATGCTGAGGCCATTAAGGTTTGATTTATGTTGGGACAAACGTGTACAGAGCATGATATATTATGGTGACTGAATTTCTCATGGCTTTTTATGATGCTGCTCTTGCAGCAGAGCTAAATGTAGTCTGCAGATGGACCTGCTACACATTTCTGCATTCTTATTTACATTCCCAGGCAACAATTCTTGCTTCCCATCAAAAAAAAAAATCTTTTTATCTATGATTACGTGTCAGCTGCCACGAACTGTTAGGCATTTCAAGAGCAGACGAGGAGATTCCAGGACTTTCTTTCCATTCCTTTTTCTTCATTTACTTTTTTAGGCTAACTAATGTTTTTGGTGTATTTAATTCAATTCCCGTTGACATAGATGAGAATTCCATGTGCTGATGAAGGGCAGCACTGAGTCTCTGTTTCAAATTAAGCACATGTCACTTTCCTATCAGTGCACAGCGAAATGAAGAAGCCAGGTTCTACAGGTCTCTTGCTCTTGAGACCCTCATTAATTCTCCAACCAAGCCTGTGCATTAATGAAATATTGCTGCCACTTAACTGTGATGTGGAAAATCGAGGCAAAGAAGGGCTTACTCAGAGTTAGAGGTAAAGTTTATGACAAACCCAGTAATTAAAGACAGAGTGCTTTATCCTCACTCCATTGCTTAACCACAGGCTCACCTTACTTCTCCTAAATATAATTACTCATTAAAATTAGTGTAAAATCTAGCAGCTCCTGTTCAAGAATATTTGGTATGATGAGTATAATAGATATCTGGTTTTGTATCTGAAGACAATGTCAAAGGTAGCTCTTAAAGATTTTGAGGATCTCTGTTAGGTGCCTGGATAGCAGAGAAAAGTAGATTTGTAATAAATGCCAAGGCTGTCTTTAACATTTCAGATGCTATATTCTTTATGATCAAAACCTCTCAATGTTATACTTAGTAGAATATTTTAAGTGAAATATGAAGCAGAATGTTTTTCCTAATGTATACCATCTTAGATTGACATAGACATGGGTGCATACTTGTGTAAATATTGCAGCATATGGTATGTTGCCTTTTACATTCGAGTTTACTTAATGAATTATCTGTTATTACTTACTGAGATGCATGTTATTTGCATTAAAAAAGTTTCCTTTTGAGTACATGGTAGACATGCATAGAAACATTTGGGAAAAATCTGATTCATATAAATTTTTTTAAATTCAAACTGAAGGTGTTTAATTTTGCTAAGGGGAAAAATTGCAAATAAATTGGGAGGATAAAATTCTTTACTTTTTTAATATTCAAAAGTATGTTCCCAGAAATTAACTACACTTCTGAAATAAGAAAGATAGTTGTTTCTCTGCCAGGAATACCCAAAAGCATTAAGACCATCCCTTTGGGGTAAATTTGGGCTATTTTAGTCACTCTCATCTCACGGTGCAAACTCAAGTCTTCATCTTCAGCTAGGGTCATCTTGGGAATGACCGCAGGTTTTCAGAGGGATCAAGCAGCAAGTTATCTTCTTATGAAGAACTCAGCTTTATAATATCTCTTACAACTTCCAGATCCTTTGACAAGATTTAGGTGTTAGGAAGTTAGAAAAATGTCTGCTTTCAGAAGAAAGTGCTTCTTTATATAGCTACAAACTTTATAAACCATTTTTGTGCCTTTCTAGTTGAAATAAAGTAAGTGGTTGCCATATGGTTTCAGTTAATAATCTGAGTCTAGTTCCAGATGAGGATGAAGGTGAATCCAGGTTCTGGATTTAGAATTTAGTTAAATCTCCCTTTTGAAAAGCAAACTGAGCATTTCCTCTCTCCTCGTGGCAATAGTAGGTATGGGAAGGTAAAAAGCATGCATACACAAATCAGAGATATGTAAAATCGTAAGAAGTTACAAACTATGTTTTCAAGGGATTTGCTTTAAATTTCAAAGCATAATGTATCAACTCAAAGATAGTTTCTTTGTGAAGAAGCTGGATTAAAAATGCGTTTAAGAAGCAGTTGGCACTCTTCCCACTTGAGAGTGCAGTGCTAAAAATGACTTTACACTGCCTCCTGAAGAGCCTTGTGCTGCTCAGAACGGGGGGAGAAAGCTACTCGCACAGCTCCTCTCTCCTTTGTAGCATTTGCTCAGTGTAAATGTTGCATAAATGGACAGGGCAGAGGAAGCTGTCTTGAAGCTTGTAGAGTGTAAGGGGCTGGAGATGCAAAGGCACCTTCAGTTTGGTTTGGTATCTGAAGTGCATAGGACGATTGGCTGGGCAGAGGGAGCCTGACTCCAGCTGTGAACGTGTGCACCGGGCTGACCTTCCCAGTCGGCATGCCAGCAGAGATTAGACTTTCCTCAAGCAGCCCCTTGTTAACCCAGGCTTTCCCCCATGTCATTTGTCTTTCAAACGTTTAACGTTGCTACCAGTTTCGCCGCAGCCCGGGTCGCTTGCTTTTGCTCTGTTTGTCGGCCAAGATGATACTTCATCTGCATGTGCTGCTTTCTTAATTCTCTGGGGGGGTATTTAAATGGTCTTGCCTAATACGATTTATGGTATTTTCCCTGACTTGCTTCCTTGAACTGTCCAGCAGATCTGATTCTTTTCCCAGTAAAAGTCATGGTAAATAAGGTGTGGTTCCTTTGGCTCCAAACAAACTGACTGAGGGCAGAACACGATGTGGTGTTTTTGACATACCAAAACAGCTTTAGACTGCAGTCTCTGAAGAAAATAGCCTAACGTCTTCAAAAAGAAGGAGATGTGATCAAAAGCATGCTTACTCCTCGGAGATTTGGCAATTCATGTGGCAAAGCCTTATGCTACATGCTCTGTACTGTTTGCCGGGAAGACCTGAGAAACTTCTGTACAATATTGCATGATCAAATGTGAGGGAGTGTAATGCCTGGAGGATTACAAAAGAAAGAAGTGTAGCTAGGGAGGGACAGAGCCTGAATTGGTGTTAGTGTTACTTGTTGAAGGTGTGCTACCCTCTTCTCCCTTTTAGAAGCAAGGTTGCAATGAAAAATGAGCAAAACTAAGACAATAAGCATCTTTGGCTATATATATGAGTGGCTCAGGGAGCTGGGGGTGTTTAGCCTGGAGAAGAGGAGGCTCAGGGGAGACCTTATTGCTCTCTACAACTACCTGAAGGGAGGTTGTAGCCAGGTGGGGGTTGGTCTCTTCTCCCAGGCAGCCAGCAACAGAACAAGAGGACACAGTCTCAAGCTGTGCGAGGGGAAGTTTAGGCTTGATCTTAGAATGAAGTTCTTTCCAGAAAGCGAGATTGGCCATGGGAATGTGCTGCCCAGGGAGGTGGTGGAGTTGACATCCCTGGAGGTGTTCNGTTGGACTTGATGATCTCTGAGGTCTTTTCCAACCTGGTTGATTTCTTTGGTTCTGCAAACAAGAGGACACAGTCTCAAGCTGTGCAGGGGGAAGTTTAGGCTTGATCTTAGAAAGAAGTTCTTCACAGACAGAGATTGGCCATGGGAATGTGCTGCCCAGGGAGGTGGTGGGGTCAGTGTCCCTGGAGGTGTTTAAGAAAAGCCTGGATGAGGCACTTAGTGCCATGGTCTAGTTGATTAGTTAGGGATGGGTGATTGGTTGGACGTGGTGATCTTGGAGGTCTCTTCCAACCTGGCTGATTCTGTGATGATTCTCTGATGATTCTGTGATTCTGTGACAATAACTCCTGGTAGCCCTGGTTTGAGCCCCAAGAAACATGTTTTTTACTGAAAGCCTATGGACAACATGGCTATTGGCATGTTTGACTTGGAATGAGTATTAAAACAGCAGCACCCATGTAGAAAGACCATCCTGGAGTGTCACTCTTCTCGAGCTGCTACTCAGAAAGCTGCTCACTCAAGCCAAGAGAGCACAAACAATCTAGTGTTATGCACCTGCAATACCTGGCACTCTAAGTGTGAATGAAATGGGATAACAGTGCAGACCCTCAGGAGCTGGTACATTATGTCCCCAGCTTGATAAAGTCTTTGCTACAATAGTGCATTCTGTACAGTCTTCTGGTTTTATTACTTTGCTATGCTGTGCTAAGATTTAGCTCTGAGCTTTGGGGTTTGAGGGCAGTGGCACAGCACTAAGGTCCATCCCAGAAAGGACAGGTTATATTTTCCTGACTAGACACTACTGCAAAACATAACTCTTCCGAAGTGTAGTGTTATCCAACAGTGATAAGTACAATAATCAGCCACTCTCAAATTAAGATCTTACTGGTAACAAATGGGCTCTTAGTTTGGGCTTCGTTGTATGATTTGGCTCCAGTCCTGCAAATACTTACACAGATACTTCACTTCAGTGTCAGGAATGGTTCCAGTGAAAGCACACCTGCAAATGTTTGTTGGATTGAGGGCTTGAATAATTCTATAACCATTATCCCCTTCCCCAAAAATGTCAGCTCAGTTGTGTGGAGTAGTTTTACAAAGATGTTCTGCTACCTTTACGCAGCCCTAAAGTCTTACATATAACAGAAATTGCTTAAGAGACATCCTTTCAAACATGTTCAACATCTCGTGTGAAGTGAAGATTTAGTTTGATGTGGAATGGCATGTGTTAAGTTATGTAATTGCAATTAAACAATTCTAAGGAAATTATTGTGGTTTAAAAAAATGGCTGAATTTTGTTTGCATCATGGTATGAAAGTGGAGCCCTTTCATGCAGGAGGCAAGATACTGTGTGTATTTGAGCAAATTAAGTATCTGTCAGCCTAAACCAATTAACCAGGTTTCTAGTTTCCACTACACAATCTCTCCCCTCTTTTGCAAACATTTGAATAAATGCTTTCTTGTTTATTGAGAGCAGCCATGCTTAAGAGTGTTGCCAAATAGAAGCATTAGGCACGCAACTAATGCAGAAGTATTTGCTGGATTGGGATTTAAGCTGTGTAGGAATAGTGCATAAACATAACCCCTTCAGCCTTAGATTGTTTTGGTGCTTGTGCCCCATGCTTTCCCATGAAAAGTACACAATAATTTGGTGCTGGTATTTGTGAAAGGGAGGTAGGAGATAGAAAAGTAAAGCTGGTGATTAGTACTGGCTACATCTCTATTTTCACCAATTCACAGTCTCACAGTGTATCAGAGATTGGAAGGGACCTCAAGCCCTATGAGGAGAGGCTGAAGGAGCTAGGATTGTTTANGTCCTGGGTGACAGGTTGGACTTTGATGATCCTTGGGGTCTTTTCCAACCTTATTGGTTCTGTGATTCTGTGAAGAGATCATCAGGTCCACCCCCCCTGCCAGAGCAGGATCACTTGGGGTAGTCTGCACAGGAATGCATCCAGATGGGTTTTGAAAGTCTCCAGAGAAGGAGACTCCACAACCTCTCTGGGCAGCCTCTTCCAGTGCTCTGTCACCCTCACTCGAAAGAAGTTTCTTGTCATGTTGAGCTGAAATCTTCTCTGTTCATGCTTGAACTCATTGTTCCTTGTCCCATCACTGTGCACTACCCAAAAAAGTTTGACCCCCTCCACTTGACCCCAACCCCTCAGCTATTGATGGACATTGATCAGATCCCCTCTCAGCCTTCTCTTCTCCACACTAAACAGCCCCAGGGCTCTCAGTCTCTCTTCATAGGGGAGATGCTCAAGTCCCCTAAGCATCCTCCTGGCTCTCAGTTAGTTCCTTATGTTTTGTTGTTGGGTTGATTTTGGTTTGTTTTTTCTACTAGTTCTTTTACCAAACCCTCCAGTCTGCTTTGCTTGAGGATGGAATAGTTACAGCACTGGTATTACACAAAAAGCAAACTTTCCTAGCCCCTTGTTTCTGCAGCAGTAGGCATCTTACAATGCCAGTTATACCATGTCTTCTTCATGCTGTGATAATAGAAATGCTAGTTGAAGTGAATGAGAGAACAGATGTGAGATGATGTCAGCATGAAGGGAAGTGTAACTGCACTGATTTGGCATTCACAGAGTTTGTAAATGAGTCTCAGTCTACCCTGAGGGGAGAAGTAGGTCATAGCTGGCAAAAGAGGCAAGTAAGATAAGGCAATGCTCTCCCTCACCCATCACTGAAAGTTACCTGAACCACCTTAATGAGTAATTTGCCTTTGGGTTTTTTATCCTAGATCAGTTTGGCATGGAGGCTGCCTCAGAAATTAAATCTTTCCCCTGTTGATCTCATGCATGATGAGGTTGCAGTTATGCTTGTGGTGGGAGGCAGACCAAGTTCTTTAGTGCCTAGAAATGAGATTCATCCTTATGAAGGTGTAGAAACCAAAGTTTGATGACCACTCTGGTTCACAGACATTGCCATTTGGTAAGTATGAGGAAAGGGGAGAAACTGCTTCTAGGAAGAGGGACTATCATCAGAGAGCTGTAGCTGGGATTCAGGTAGCAAGACCTCTGAGTTCTGCTCTTGGATATAGCAATGAAATACTTCACAAATTTAAGGAAATCAGTGCAACTTTCCTGTAGCCTTGCTCTGTGCATGTCATGGCTGGGGCATCTAGGAAGGTCTGGGAAGCTCTTCTAACTCTCTACTCTGCCCTGGTGAGACCACACCTGGAGTACTGCATCCAGTTTGGGGCTCCCCAGTTCAAGAAAGACAGAGACCTGCTGGAGAGAGTCCAAGGGAGAGCCAGGAGGATGCTTAGGGGACTTGAGCATCTCCTCTATGAAGAGAGGCTGAGAGCCCTGGGGCTGTTTAGTGTGGAGAAGAGAAGGCTGAGAGGGATCTGATCTTGAGCTGAGGGGTGGGGGTCAAGTGGAGGAGGCCAAGCTCTTTTGGGTGGTGCAGACAAGGAAAAACAGGTTCAAACTTGAACAGAGAAGGTTTCATCTCAACATGAGGAGAAACTTCTTTGGAGTGAGGGTGACAGAGCCCTGGAGCAGATTGCCCAGGGAGGTTGTGGAGTCTCCTTCTCTGGAGACTCTCAAATCCCCACCTGGCTGCATTCCTGTGTGGACTCCCCTGGGTGATGCTGATTTGGCAGGGGGTTTGGACTCAATGATCTCTTGAGGTCCTTTCCAACCACTAAGACACTGTGATACTGTGATCTACCTACAACAGAGTTCAACTAATTTGGTAGTGGCTGGTAAGTGCTAGAGATGTGTAGATTAAAAACACTAAATGAGGTGCTAATTATGAGTGTGACATGGTAAAATCAGGTGAAATTCCAAGGGATTCCTGGTCTGCCTTTCAATTTTGCTCTTGGCTGTATATGTGGGCTGAACTCTGGGACAAAGATTCTTACTAGAACAAGTAAAGCCTATGCAAGCATCTGAAAGCAATATCTGACCTGCTGACAAGAAAACAGAGGAGCCATATGCTTGGTGCAGTATGGAAGTATTGCCTTTGCTCACACTGAAGTTGTGCTAAGACAAGGGTTTGGAAGAAGGCCAAAAGAAGTGTGGTTTCAACCTGGTGAGCTAAACAAGGGTCTCAGGGAGCAAATTCCAGTCCTGCATAAAGCCTTACTGTTTTGACTTTAACCTGCAACAGGCACACACTATTGCAGGAAGATGAACAGAAAAGCAAGCTGCATTGTGGAAAAGAGATGGCAGGAAACCTGGGAATCTCTCTGTAGCAGTGCTATGGAACAGTGAAACGTGGCCCTTGTCAGGCAGCTCAGGCAATCTGAAACCCTCGGGAGAAGTTGCTGGAATCACAGAATTGGGAAAGGCCCTCAGGATCACCAAGGCCAACCAGAACCCTGCTCTACAAGGCTCACCCCTAAACCACAGCCCCAAGCACCACAGCCAAACCACCTTCAAACACAGCCAGGCTTGGGCACTCCACCACCTCTCTGCCCAGCACATTCCAGTCCCTCACCACTCTTGCCCTCAAAAAAGGTTTCCTACTGTCCAGTCTAAATCTACCCAGTGGCAGCTTGAGGCCATTCCCTCTTCTTCTATCACTGATGACCTGGGAGAAGAGACCAGCACCAACCTCTTCACAAGGTCCTTTCAGGTAGTTGCAGAGAGCCAGGAGGTCTCCCCTCAGCCTCCTCTTTTCCAAACTAACCATCCCCAGCTCCTTCAGCTACTCTCCATCAGGTTTATTCTCCAGTTTACATTTGTGCCATGTGTCTGCAATAAGGTTTGTAAGGCACAGTTAACTTGGTACAATCAAGTTGTGCCAGGGGAGGTATAGGCTGGAGATTAGGAGGAAGTTCTTCCCAGAGAGAGAGATTGCCCATGGGAATGTGCTGCCCAGGGAGGTGGTGGAGTCACCATCACTGGAGACGTTCAGGAGGAGACTGGATGAGGCACTTTGTGCAATGGTGCCATGAGATTGCTTAGGGCTGGGTGATAGGTTGGACTGGATGATCTTGGAGGTCTCTTCCAACCTGCTTGATTCTATGATTCTATGATTACCAGAAACATTTGTGACTTGCTGGCTCTAGGGGAGGGCAAGACAGAAGATGTGAAATGAAATGGCAGGACAGTTCTGGAGCCCCTACTACAGGAAAGATCTGGAGGTGCTCGAATGTGTCCAAAGAAGGGCCAAGAGGATGAGCAGAGGGCTGGAGCTGCTCTGCTATGAGGACAGACTGAGAGAGTTGGGGTTGTGCAGTCTGGAGAAGAGAAGGCTCTGAGGAGACCTTCTTGTGGCTTTACAGTATCTGAAGGGGCTACAAGAAAGCAGGGGAGGGACTTTTTAGGGTGTCAGGGAGTGATAGGACTGGGGGGAATGGATCCAAGCTGTAAGTGGGAAGATTCAGCTGGATGTTAGGAAGAAGTTCTTCCCCATGAGGGTGGTGAGAGCCTGGCACAGGTTGCCCAGGGAGGTGGTGGAAGCCTCATCCCTGGAGGTCTTGAAGGCCAGGTTGGATGTGGTAGTGTGTGGTGTAGTGCTGTAGTGTGAGGTGTCCCTGCCTGTGGCAGGGGGATTGGAGCTGGCTGATCCTTGAGTTCACTTCCAGCCTTAACAATTCTATGAATCTGTTTTTGTGACAAGCCTTTGGAACATCCTGAAAGCCAGGGACACTATGGAACAGAGCTGAACACGTTCTGGAAATCTTGAAGTATGTGTTTTTAGAATATTACAAATGATCCCTGAATACTGATAAGGTGAAAAACTTTTATCTGGAATAGAAAAAATACATTGTGCAGGAAGAACAGATTGATGTGGGAGAATATTCTAGCTGAAGTGTTTCTTAGGTTATTTGGGTGGAATATTTATAATAAGTCATTATGGGAAATGAAGAAAAAGAGACCCAGTGCCAGATTCCTCTCTGCATGTCATTCCATGTGTGTAATTTAATAGACTTATGCCAAGAAAGACTTCAGGTAGTTTTTGCTCTGTTTATACTAATGGAATTAACTTAATTTTGTAGAATGGGTGCTGCTGAAATAAGTTTGAGGATTTTTTTTCTAAAACATTAATTACTATAATTAAAAGTAAGCATTCACTTCAGTTTTAATCTACCAACTCCTGGCAGAAAAGCTTCTGATGTGTCATTACTGTGCATGGTGTCTGTATTCCTGAAATAACGACAAGTAAAAATAATTTTAAAAAATGTGTTTTTAAACATACATACTGCCAAGTGACCATTACTGCCTCAGGCTCCCAGGATGTTAGGGGTTGCAAGGGACCTCTGAAGATCTTCCAGTCCAACCCCCCTGCCAGAGCAGGACCAGAGAATCCAGCACAGGTCACACAGGAACACATCCAGACAGGGCTGGAAAGGGTCCAGAGAAGGAGACTCCACAACCTCTCTGGGCAGCCTGCTCCAGGGCTCTGTCACCCTCACAGTGAAGAAGTTCCTCCTCATGTTGAGGTGGAACCTCCTGTGCTGCAGTTTCCATCCATTGTCCCTTGTCCTATCCCAGGGCACAAGTGAGCAGAGGCTGTCCCTGTCCCTTCCTTCCTGACCCCCAGCCCTCAGCTATTGATAGACATTGATCAGATCTCCTCTCAGTCTTCTCCTCTCCACACTAAACACCCCCAGGTCTCTCAGCCTCTCCTCCCCAGTCCCTTCAGCATCCTTGTAGCCCTCCCTTGGACTCTCTCCAGCAGATCCCTGTCCCTCTTGAACTGGGCAGCCCAGAACTGGATGGAGTATTCCAGGTGGAACCTCAGTAGGGCAGAGTAGAGGGGGAGAAGAACCTCCCTGGATCTGCCTCCTTTGTGTCAGGATGTAGACCCTGGCAGGACAGTTGTGTTCTGTGATGTCAGGGAGCTGTGGGGAAAGGTACAGGCTTCCCAGCAGTTTGAGCAAGGAGGTGTTTGCTTTCCTATTTCAGTCTTTTTGCTGTCATTGTTGATAGTATTCAGTGAAAAGAGAACAGATTTTTTTTGGAGCACTGTGCTAGCTTCACTCCATTTATCACAGCAAGAGCTGTCGTACCAAAGAGAGTTATCAAACTCACATTGCTCTGCATGTCAGTGCCTCAGCCCTTCTGCCTTCAATGGCTGCCTTGCTCAGCCTGTGAAGAATCCTGTAACCTGAAGCCAGATGTGGTCTGTATTCCACATTAATCATGAATCATGAACATAGCATCTTGCAGTTGTGTTCCTGTCTGTGTGAGCATAGAGCAGTGCTGTAGGAGCATCAGATTTCACAAGGAATTTGCAATATCCAGATTCTCTGGATTGTATTATTTACAGTATCTCTTTGGGAGAGGCATGTAGGGAAATGCTGTGTGCTCTCAGCATGCTGCTAGTTTAATCTCTTCTGATACGGGATTGTGAAAGCCAATTATGAGTCAATTTGGTTTCTAGTGAAGCTAGAACTGAAACTCCTTTTAATGATTTGGGTTGAGCTCCTGGTATGTTACAGTTAGGTTTACTGTAGAGAGCTCTGCTGGGTCACAGTGAGACTAATCTAAGGGAAATTACTCTTTATCCAAACATCACTGTATGTCGAGTACACAAACAGGTTGGGCTTTCATAGCTGGCAAATGAATAATTACCTAAGCACACAATAATAGTAATTAATTGTAAATGACATTTGTTGGTGGTTTTGATTATCTCAGCATGCAGAGCTTCTATCAAAGTGTTCACAGCTTTTATGAGGCAGAGTAAGGTAATTCTTCAACCCATGTGTGCTGGTCAAGATTAGAGCAGTGGAAACAAGTGTTCTGTGTATCAGTGCCCATGTAACACTAGGGGCTTGGGAAATGGGGGGATGTCTGAGCACAGTAGAATTGTAACAGAAAGACATAAAGCATTATGAGAAGACAAGGCACCGAGGAGACCTTCTTGTGGCCTTCCAGTATCTGAAGGGGGCTACAAGAAGGCTGGGGAGGGACTTTTGAGGGTGTCAGGGAGTGATAGAAGTGGGGGGAATGGAGCAAAACTAGAAATGGGGAAATTCAGATTGGATGTTAGGAAGAACTTCATCATGAGGGTGGTTAGAGACTGGCACAGGTTGCCCAGGGAGGTGGTGGAAGCCTCATCCCTGGAAGTTTTTAAGGCCAGGCTGGATGTGGCTGTTCATAACACTTTGTGTTGTGATGTGTCTCTGCCCATGACAGAGGGGTTGGAGCTAGATGATCCTTGAGATCCCTTCCAACCCTAACAATTCCATGATTCTATGATAATGTCTATATTCCAGTCAGCAGTATCACTATTAGCATTAAAGATAAATGAAATACATCTCTAGCTGTAACTTACTGAAACAAAATGAGACATGAAATAAGCCTCCTGTTCTCTTTTCTGTAAAATGCTGGTTTTATCAGAAACATCTCCAGCAATTTGATAATCAACATTTATTAGCAGATAATCTGAGTGTTCCTCTGTGCTATGAAGTCCATTCAGCACGAAATGCCTTGGACCATGTGGCGGTTTTAGGCTGCTGCCTAGGAAATTTTCCACAGATCTTGAGTAGAAAGTGGTAGGATGTAAAATAAATTACCATTGGATGTAAAGGGAAATAATGATAAGGTCTAACTAATCCCATTGGTCTGATGACCAACATAAAGTTAGTTGTATAAAGTATTTTCTCTGGGCTCTTTGCCCTAGCTGATACCAGCTGGTGGCTTTGCTGACCTTGGCTGCCTTCTTGTTGTGGCTAAGTAACTAACAGCTACTCTCTGATCTTCTCTTTTCCCTTGTACAGGGGGGAAGGGGACAGAGAGAGGGAAAGTATTGGTAGCCCCCTGGTTCTGTCCAGGGGAGTCCTTGTGTTGTTTATAAATTGTAAATATATATAAATATTATGTAGTTTGTACACATCCATTGCATTTCATATCTCTAGGTTGTAGTTTGCTTGTAAATAGAGCTTCATTTGCTTCCATCCCAAACTGAGCTGGGCTGGCAATTTTATTTTGGGGAGTGGTTCTCCAAATTAGTGGGGGGGGGGGGGGGGGATAATTTCAACCCCCCACAGACCAGTACTAGCCAAAGTGACTCTTTAGAAGACAGATGTGAGGAGCTGCCAAAGAAACTAATATATTTGTATGCTGTTTAACTCATGCAGCAGCTCCTGGCTTATTAGGCAAGCCGAGCTCTTCAAAGAGCAGCACAGGCAAACGCCTGAGTCAGTCCATTTGGGTGCAATTACAGCAAGCCTGTTGCTCCTGCAGTGACCTGGGCTGCACTTTGGGAAGGCATGGTTCAAGACTCTGTAAGCTGACCTGAAAGAAACAGCCCAGGGCTGCAGCAGGTGGGGAGGAGGACACAGAACAAAGGGAGCTCGAAATTTTTCTTTATAAACTGTAGCATCATTATTGATGAAATGTGAGGTGGAGTTTCCCAGCAGTTTACAATATGAGTAAGAGGCTTTGAAGTTGCACACTGAGATGATTCTACAGTGCTGCTTCAGAGCATATAATTCTTTAGCATTTTAATGATGTCATATATATATATGTGTGTGTTTTCCACCTCTAGTTATAAAACACTAGGATTTAAATCTTTTTTTTCATGTGTCAGGGCAAGCATAAAGAAACAACTGCATAGAGAGTCTGATCGGAGGGCTGGAGCTCCTCTGCTATGGAGACAGACTGAGAGAGTTGGGGCTGTTTAGTTTGGAGAAGAGAGGGCTGCAAGGAGACCTTCTTGTGACCTTCCAGAATCTGAAGGGGGCTACAAGGAAGCTGGGGAGGGACTTTTTAGGGTGTCAGGGAGTGATAAGACTTGGGGGAATGGAGCAAAACTAGAAATGGGGAGATTCAGATTGGATGTTAGGAAGAAGTTCTTCCCCATGAGGGTGGTGAGAGACTGGCACAGGTTTCCCAGGGAGCTGGTGGAAGCCTCATCCCTGGAGGTTTTGAAGGCTCATCCCAGTCTGGATGTGGCTGTGAGCAACCTGATGTAGTATGAGGTGTCCGTGGCCGTGGCAGAGGGGTTGGAACTGGATGATCCTTGAGGTTACTTCCAACCCTGATAATTCTATGATTCTATGATCTCAGTGCACAGGTTTTAAAAGTGGGGAAAGAACCCCCAATAATATTCAGAATATTCAGATACTCCTTTTACATCACCACCCATCCGAACAGGCAGCGTAGCTCATGTAAAAGCCTTTTATTTCCCATGAATGCTTTTTAATTTATTTGTAATCATCTTGTTGACAGGGTTGTGTCTGACTGCCAGATTTAGTAAAAACACCTAATTAAGTGTTCTGATAGGCAAGATAAGGTTTACTGCTGGCATAAGATCATAAAATCCCTGTAAAGCACTCGGAGAGTAAATTGTATTAGCATAATATATTGAGTAATAGTAGAAGACACAATACTGATGGGTAAAAATTTAGTCTAAACAAATGAAAGTGCTTGCTAAACCATGAAATAATGTCTTCAAACCTGCAATTTCATCTAAATAAATAAATAAATGACACTTGAGCTTCCTCACAGTAGAGAAGCAAGTTTGAGATATCGCCATGCAAGTCTATTCCTAAGGCTGAGTGATACTAAAATTAGTAACAGGTTGATTTAAATACCAGTTCTGTACTTCATGCTGCTCTCTCAGTATTTCACAAAGTACACAGAATCACAGAATCATCACAGAATTGTTAGGGTCAGAAAGGACATCAAGGATCATCTAGTTCCAAGCACCTTGCCATGGACAGGGCCACCTCACACTAGATCAGATTGCAGTTTAGTTTAAAGGGTACTGATGAAGAAGAATTCAGTCATGGGTATTGGTTTATATTGCTTCTGAAGTCTTGTCCTGGTGGGGGGGGCTAGAGGTAGCTTTGGCCATTTGAAAATAATTCCCTTTGTAGGTTACTTAGGACAGCAACACAGCTCAGAAGGAAATTAGAAAAAGCTTACAGCTGCTTCTTAGAAAAACGGTCAGCTCAGAGATACCCTGGGAATTGTTCCACTCATCAGAAGTGTCAAGCAGAGAATGCAACATGTCTTTCTCTGCCTTTGAGGAGGTTTGCTGTGTGCCATTGCCTTGTCCTCAGAGGGCTGCTTGTGGGCAAGCAAGCCCCATTCAGACTGCTCTGCAGCTGGGTCAGCAAAGCACTTCCCAGTCCAGTTCCAAATTATGAAGGTCTATCAGAAAATTGAAATGCTGACTTTTCTTGGATCTTAAAAAATTATATCCATGTTCTTAAGCTTTCACATCTAGAAGACCTGATGATATAACTACAAGCTTTGCTAGTTCTGGGTAAACTCCCTGGTAAAATGATTGGAATGATTATACATACTGTGTTTTCTGGAGACATGAATGCAGGCTGATGCATCTTCAGGCTGATGCATCTTCAGGCTGATGCATCTTCAGGCTGATGGTTTCAGCTGCAGTGTTTCTGTATACTGTAGAACCTCCATACACTCATTGAGTCTTACCCTTAGGGTAAACCTGTGAAATATATTAAAATATAGAAATATATTAAAATATAGAAATTAGTAGAAGCTAAATATAGAAATTAGTAGAAGCTATTTTAAACTTCTCAGTTTATTATTCCACATCTAGGAAGAGGCTGTTCATGAGAGTTTTCTGCCTACTGAGTCTGAATTACATTTCTCACTGTTTAGGATATTAACTGATAAATTCAGAAAGATTATTGCCTTTCTAAATTGCAGTTGGTAGGATGCATACAGATAATCTGTCTGCCTATATATATGCTGGGAAAGAGGTTCTGGCAAATATTTGAGCTTTAGAATATTTCACAGGATCCCAGAATGTTAGGGGTTGGAAGGGACCTCTGGAGGTCTTCCAGTCCAACCCCCCTGCCAGAGCAGGACCAGAGAATCCAGCACAGGTCACACAGGAACACATCCAGACAGGGCTGGAAAGGCTCCACAGAAGGAGACTCCACAACCTCTCTGGGCAGCCTGTTCCAGGGCTCTGGGAGCCTCACAGTGAAGAAGTTCCTCCTCATGTTGAGGTGGAACCTCCTGTGCTGCAGTCTCCATCCATTGCCCCTTGTCCTATCCCAGGGCACAAGTGAGCAGAGGCTGTCCCTGTCCCTTCCTTCCTGACCCCCAGCCCTCATACAGTTACATACATTTATTATATATTTATATATATTATTAAATATCTTATTGATTATATTAATTGTATTAATACTAATTATATTAAACATTAAGTTTTATGTATGGATATACATTTGGTCTTTATTTTACATTACATTTTATATGCTATGTCATTGAAATGTGCCTGCGAGCCTCCACAGCTATACATGGATTAACAGCAAGCGAACAGGCAGTAGAAATTAAGGCAGCTGGCTGAATTTGATCCTTAGATCACTGACTAGATTTCAGCTGTAATCCTAGATCTGCCTTCTTCCATCCCTGGAAGTGTTTAAAAAAAGGTTGGATGAGGCACTCAGTGCCATGGTTTAGTTAATCAGATGGTGTTGGGGGATAGGTTGGACTTGAGGATCTCGAAGGACTTTTCCAACCTGGTTAATTGTGATTCTGTGATTCTCTGTGGAAGAAGTGGTGACCTTATTGTGGCTTTCCAGTATCTGAAGGGGGGCCTACAAGAAAGCTGGGGAGGGACTTTTTAGGGTGTCAGGGAGTGATAGGACTGGGGGGAATGGAATAATGCTGGAAGTGGGGAGATTCAGGCTGGATGTTAGGAAGAAGTTCTTCCCCATGAGAGTGGTGAGAGCCTGGAATGGGTTGTCCAGGGAGGTGGTGGAGGCCCCATCCCTGGAGGTGTTTAAGGCCAGGCTGGATGAGGCTCTGGCCAGCCTGATGTAGTGTGAGGTGTCCCTGCCCATGGCACATCCAGACAGGGCTGGAAGGGCTCCAGAGAAGGAGACTCCACAACATCTCTGGGCAGCCTGTTCCAGTGCTCTGTGAGCTTTACAACATAGAAGTTCCTCCTCATGTTGAGGTGGAACCTCCTGTGCTGGAGTTTATATCCATTGCCCCTTGTCCTATCCCAGGGTGCAAGTGAGCAGAGCCTCTCCCCTCCCTCTTGACCCCCAGCCCTCAGATATTTATAAACATATATAAATGTATATATTTGATAGCTTTCTACAAGAATGATCTCATTCCTTCAGACACTGTGACACTATTATGGTGCAGTAACAGGGGGAAAAAAGGACTGTAAGAGTGACTGTAGCAGCCAATTTCAACTGCATTTACTGGTTTTACATTATTCCCTATGCAGAGAGGGAATATTCTCCTCTGCCTACTAACTGCCATTCCTACTTTGAAAAATCAACCCGAATTCATCATTCCCAACAATGCTCAGCAAATAAAACAGACAAAAACACAGCAGTTACATTTCAAAAGTTATCATCTCATCTATCACTTAAAAAAAAAAAGAACCAAAACCACAGCAACAACAACAGCATAAACAAACAAACAAGCCCTGCCAACCCAAAAGGTTTCTGCTTCTAAGTAACTTAACCCAATAAGGTTTCCAATTTGATCTTTCACTCTTCTAAAATTCAGAAACCTAAGAAATGACACAGAATCACAGAACCACCGAAACATTCAGGCAGGAAAAGCCCCTCAGGATCACCAAGGCCAACCCAGAACCCTACTCTGCAAGGCTCATCCCTAAACCACAGCCCCAACCACCACAGCCAAACCACCTTCAAACACAGCCAGGCTTGGGCACTCCACCACCTCCCTGACCACCACATTCCAATCCCTGACCACTGTTGCACTCAAAAAATCTTTCCTACTGTCCAGTCCAAACCTACCCAGTGGCAGCTTGAGGCCATTCCCTCTTCTTCTGTCACTAATGACCTGGGAGAAGAGCCNCCTGGGAGAAGAGACCAGCACCAACCTCTCCACAAGGTCCTTTCAAGGAGTTGGAGAGAGCCAGGAGGTCTCCCCTCAGCCTCCTCTCTTTCACACTAACCAGCCCCAGCTCCTTCAGTCACTCTTCAGTCACATAGAACACTTGGGACACTAAGGAAAATGTGCCTTAGTAGCTATGAATCATCTCATTCTGTGTCTGTCACAGTAGCCAGAGACTGCCCTGTACCTTCACCAGACACCACGACATTGGCACTTGGTGCCATGGTCTGGTTGATTGGATAGGGCTGGGTGATAGGTTGGACTGGATGATCTTGGAGGTCTCTTCCAATCTGGTTGATTCTATGATTCTATGATTGATCAGAATTTGTTTTGTATTTTTTTTTTCCTACCAAGATTTGTATTTTAGCATTTTGAAGCCAGTTCTGTGTTTCCTGATTACCATATAAACATATAAAAATAAAACATATAAAAATATGTTTTGTAATCACATTCTACATAAATAACTTTTTAAGGAATTATATTGAACATATAATAAGCTAAGAAGAATTGGATTAATTAATAGCATTATAAGGACTTATATTAAAGGTAGAATAAGCTAAGAAGAATTATATCACTAGATAACAATATAAGGGATTATATTAAAGGTATAATGAGCTAGGATTAATAAATAGCATTATAAGGAATTATATTAAAAGTAGAATAAGCTAAGAAGAATTATATCACTAGATAACAATATAAGGAATTATATTAAAGGTAGATTAAGATAAGAATTGTATCACTAGATAACAATATAAGGAATTATATTAAAGGTATAATAAGCTAGAATTAATAAATAGCATTATAAGGAATTATATTAAAGGTATAATAAGATAAGATGAATTGTATCACTAAATAACAATATAAAGAATTAAAGGTATAATAATCTGAGAAGAATTGTATCACTAAACAATATAAGGAATCACATTAAATGTATAATAAGGTAAGAAGAATTAGATTAATAAATAACATTATAAGGAATTGTATTAAATGTAAGCTAAGAAGAATTGTATTTTAAAACCTTACTCCTCCTAACATGTTTAAGGCCAATACAAGTGTTCTATACACCTTTGCAATAAGTATTTTTTTTTTAATTGACTTTATTTGGTTTACAGTGTAGAAAACTCTGCAGGGAGCCTTAAGAGCTTGTTCAATTCATTATTATTAAATCAACATCCAGAGAGCTTCTTTCTGCCCTTCCCTGGCAGGATTAATGGATTCTGGCCTGATTTGTGCATTTAACAGTGAGAGCTCTTGCTGGGTAAGCTAGCAAGCTTGACTAATTCTCAGTTGTGCTAACTTCATAAACCTATTTTAGGGTTGTAACTTTGACTAAAGATTAAAGGTAGTGACTTCATGCTGCTACCTTTGAACGTATGATACTCTAACACGATTACGGTTAATAAGTGTAAATAAAATACTGCCCATAAATTGTGAGGTGCCCATCTGAAAATATCTGCCTAGGGGATATTTCAGAACATGCTGCAAACTGCCATCTTTGTGGTTTGAAACGAGACTCCACCAAACAATCAAAGCATTGATATTAAAACACCTGCATATGCTTTAAATGCTGGAAACAGAAAAGGATGCCCTGAATTAGTAAACTCCCTGACAAGAACAGGTAATTTGCATTTTGAAGCAACTTGAGTTAGAAAAGTGAACAATTCTGGTTTGGTTTGGTTTGGTTTGGTTTGGTTTGGTTTGGTTTGGTTTGATTTGGTTTGGCTTGGTTTGGTTTGAATTGATTTGGTTTTATTTGATTTGATTTGGTTTGGTTTGAATTGATTTGGTTTTATTTGATTTGGTTTGGTTTGAATTGATTTGGTTTTATTTGTTTTGGTTTGGTTTGGTTTGACTTGATTTGATTTGATTTGATCTGATCTGATGTGATTTAAAGCTGGCTTGCTCAGCAAAGCCATTTTAAACCTGCAAAGCATTCCAGTTGCTATCGGGTTTTTCACCTTACCAGACAACCCTAGAATCAGTATTCAGAAAGGCCTCAAGAAAGGAGAAAAGAGAGGAAAAAATATTTTCAGCCTGTCTGACAAGACTACATAAAAAGCTCCTGATCAAAGGCTCTTAAATACACGTTACTGGTGTGACAAACAACATTTTTGTCCCTTTATTAGATTTATTTTTCTTCTGAAAACTGCAGTGGCCAGTGTATAGTTTCTGAAAGAAAGCTGGCTGGGTTGTATTCTTTGATTCCTAATTAACACCTCCAGCCTCAAAAGAGGACTAACAGAAATACCATAAAATGTTGCAGCTGCATTGTTATTCCGCTTGGTTGGTTTGTTAAAAGTCGGCTGGGCATTGGCAGCTGCAATAAAGGGAAAGCTCAATGGCTGTTTTGTATTGTGCCCACTGAAGTGAAAGAAGGCAACCATTTTATTTTCAATGGGCAGCTGCATAGTGATGCTTAAATGGAGCTAAATGTGAGATTTACTGTTAATTTATAGTAATTGGTTATAAATAAAATTGCAGTAGAGCTTGGCTTTCATCTGTTAAAGCCACAGAACGCAGACTGAAGGGAAATGAGCTCTGAGGGGTAAAAAGTGAACAGTAAAATACTAAGAGTGATAGAAAATGCTGCTTGAAGCAGTAGGAGTAATAGCATTCAGGTTTGTAACGTAATGCAGCAGCCACCTTGGAAGCAAGTGGCCAAGTCATTCTTTGGATCATGCTTTGAGAAGTAAAGGTAGACATTGCTTGGCCCCACAGTAGCAAACCCCAGAATTTTAGTGCTGGGATCAGAACCAAGTGCAGCTCTGCCCAGTGAGCAGAGGTTTGTGTTTTGGGGAGCAGAATAAAGGAGGCATTTAACTCCAGTCAGATAAACCTCACTCACATTCAGTAAATGCAATTAAGGAAATATGTAAATCTAGATGTTTCATCAAATGCTAGCTGAGGGGTTACCACTTCTTTCCTTGCACAATGACTGAACTAAAGAACCTCAGTGTCTGTGTAAGGACCATTGTTGCAGCCCCAGAGCCTGTTGGAAACAGAGTCCAGACTGGCCGTGGGAAATACCTACATATTTGACACAGGCCCCATTTCTGAGAGAAAAGGGGGTGGAATAGAAAGTATGGAGATTTTACTGTTGCATTCTAATCAGCCATGATCTGCCTAATTTGCTTTGATCAGGAAGATAAACTAATTTTCCTATAGGCTGGATGAAAGTAATTAGCAACCCAATGCTTTCATGTTTTTGAAAAGGGCAAAGAAAAGAGGAGCAGAAATTGTAATGGTGGGAGCAAAGTACCCCTAGTCGGCTCATCTGAAAGCATTGTTAGTGCAAAATAGGATGGTGCCAGAGGAGAGGGGCCCTGATTAAGGTGGGTTTATGGGCTGGGATGCCCTTGCAGACCATGATCTGTAATGCTGTGCAGCTCAGTGTTTATGAAGATGAATTTCACATGAGTTTCACTATAGTCAGATTTTGTTCTCTTCTACAGAAAAAGAAAAAAAAACCCAAAACATTCCTGTTCTCTGAGAGTGCTCTTTGATTCCACAAGGCATCTTGGTATCTATCTCCACAATCACACTGGAATAATTGAGTGCTTAATTAAACCCTGAATCTGCTGCTCCCATAAGGCTTTAAGGTGAGGGTTTCTAAGGCCACACAGTGAAATCAAAACCACTGTATAGCTATAGCCAAAGCCACATTATCCCTCTCCCCTGATTCTAGTAGTTAACAGCCATGCAGTTCTGTGGGCCTGGACTGGGAGTGTTAGCCTCACACATGCACTATGCTGTACTATGCCTCAGCTTGGGTTTGGACATCCCATTGAAGTATAAATGAAGATTCCTTGAAAAACACAAAGTTTCACTATAAAACCCTTAGTATGCAGACATAAGGATGTGCTGAAGGGCCTGGAGCACTGCCTGGGGAGGAGAGGCTGAGAGCCCTGGGGCTGTTTAGTGTGGAGAGGAGAAGACTGAGAGGAGATCTGATCAATGTCTATCAATAGCTGAGGGTGAGAAAGGAAGGGACGGGAACAGCCTCTACTCACTTGTGCCCTGGGATAGGACAAGGGGCAATGGATGGAAACTGCAGCACAGGAGGTTCCACCTCAATGTGAGGAAGAACTTCTCCACTGTGAGGGTCCCAGAGCACTGGAACAGGCTGCCCAGAGAGGTTGTGGAGTCTCCTTGTCTGGAGCCTTTCCAGCCCTGTCTGGATGTGTTCCTGTGTGACCTGTGCTGGATTCTGCAGTCCTGCTCTGGCAGGGGGGTTGGACTCAAATATCTCCAGAGGTCCCTTCCAACCCCCAACATTCTGGGATCCTGTGTTAATGTAGTGCCAGGACACAGAACTGCCATGTTTAGCCAGGCAAACAATAAAATAATCTTAATGAAGTCCTTAGGTTGCAGAATCCCCCGTGTTTAATCCCTATCTTTAAAATGAAGATTGTTTTGGAAGTACTTATTAGTCAACTGCTATTAAACTAAGAAGCTTTAACAGGTTCTGTGTTCCTGTAATTTGTGGTTTGGCTGCTGCCAGGCAGCAGTCTGCTGCTCTGTCAGTAACAGGACTGTTACCGTGGGCAAACAGGTCTCTAAATTATCCATCACACCTGACTTAGAAGATGTTACTGGACTGCATTGTTCAGCTTTTAGTTGTCTCATTGTGAGAAACTTGACTTACAAGGGGATAGAAGATATTTCAGGAAGACAGTAGGGGCCTAAAACACTCATTCCTTGTGAAGGCCAGGCAGATCTTTCACACTGAGTCATGGATTTGTCAGGGCTGGAAGGGACCTCAAGGATCATCCAGTTCCAACCCCCCTCCCATGGGCAGGGACACCTCACACTACAGCAGGTTTCTCACAGCCACATCCAGCCTGGCCTTCAAAACCTCCAGGGATGAGGCTTCCACCACCTCCCTGGGCAACCTGTGCCAGTGTCTCACCACCCTCATGGGGAAGAACTTCTTAGAATCATAGAATCAGTCAGGGTTGGAAAGGACCACAAGGATCATCCAGTTCCAACCCCTCACCTCACACTACATCAGGCTTGCCAGAGCCTCATCCAGCCTGGCCTTAAACACCTCCAGGGATGGGGCCTCAACCACTTCCCTGGACAACCCATTCCACGCTCTCCCCACTCTCATCGTGGAGAACTTCTTCCTCACATCCAGTCTGAATCTCCCCACTTCCAGCTTTATTCCATTCCCCCCAGTCCTATCACTACCTGACACCCTAAAAAGTCCCTCCCCAGCTTTCTTGTAGCCCCCTTCAGATACTGGAAAGCCACAAGAAGGTCACCTTGGTGCCTTCTTTTCTTCCTAACATCTAATTTAAATCTCCCCTCCTCTAGCTTGGATCCATTCCCCCCAGTTCTATCCCTACATGAGACAAGAAGGTCTCCTTGGAGCCTTCTCCAAACAGCCCCAACTCTCTCAGTCTGTCTCCATAGGAGAGCAGCTCCAGCCCTCTGCTCATCCTCGTGGCCCTTCTCTGGACATGTTCTTGCACTTCCAGATCTTTCCTGTAATAGGGGCTCCAGAACTGGACACAGTGCATGAGAGCCTCACCTTTGTACAGACTTTTGTGCTCTGCAATAATAGTGCAGCCCCAAATCCTGTAACTTTCAGCTGTACTGAATGGAAGTTAAGGATTCCCCTGTTCCCTAGGCTTCCCCATACTTTGTATGAATTGAGTGGTTCAGCAAGCAGCTACAGGTGGCCAAGTTAATAATTTTGTCCACCTACCTCTATATTTTGAAATGTGTACTTTAAAAGTCAGATAAGCACAGGGACTCAGTTTATCATTTGTGCTGTGGCTGTTGCATTGCAGTCCACAGCCACAATTGGGATTGTGGCTCCACTGTGTCAGAAACAGTTAAAATACAGAAGGAGGCTCTATAAAGCTTTTTTAGGGGTGGGGAAAGATGTTTGTGATGAATGGGAGAAAGATTTTATGGTGTGGGTAGAGAAACAGGGGCATATGTTGTATCTCAAAGACACTCCTATTAAAAAAAATAATATCCTTTAAACACTGAGTTTGGAAAATTAATTTCCCCTGCTAGCAAGATGCATTCAAGAGTACTGGGGAGGGGAAAAACATGTCCATATTCCTATGCAATAGCACTCTTAATCTGAAGCATGTAACAGCTTTTTCAGTTGTCTTTCTGTGTCCTAAAGGATGTTGGTATTATGAACATCTGCAGTGTTTGTCTCCCAGCCCACGTGATGTCAGCTCCAAAAGCTGTGCTTGTTTGAATGTGAGAACATGGTCACAAAACTGAAAACTGATGGAAGAGTTGTAAAGAAAAGTGGAGGCAATCATTGAAATACCATGGAGAGCTGTGGTTAGCCTGGGAATCTTTACTGGTTTTGCTTAAGGAGGCAGCAGAACTTCACAGATAAAGCATTGGTCTGAGATTCAGACCTATTGTTTTCTTCTCTTTCCTTACTGCATTGTTTAATGCCACAGCAAAATTAATTTACCTTCCACTCTACAGTCTCTTCAACTCCTAAGTTCTAGTTAGCTCTCTGTTTCTGTGGTTTGAAAACTGTTGTAGAATTGAGTATTGCTGTGCACAAAGCACAGGAGAGGAAAGCCAGCACACACATAATTACTTTGGCTCAGAAAATTATCCTCTGCCAACACACATCTTTCTGGGGTCTGGGTGGGCAGAAGATGCAGCCTTGGCACTTGTGAGAGAAGAGATAGCAATACTGTCTCAGACCTTTGAATTACACCACTTGTTCTGTAGGATGAGAGCCAGAGTGCAGATTCTTGCAGCTGTTGTTTGGAAAGCTGAGGAAGGATAGGGGACACTTTTTGTCCCTCTTTTGGACTTGCACAGGAATTAATTTCCTAAATCCTTAGATATTTTTTTTTTCAGAAAGAAAACCATGGGGAAATCAGAGGGTCTGTAACTCTTACAGGAAGAAAACACTGATCCTAATTATGCAAGTTGTCCTTCTTTCAGAGCATTCTGTTGATTACAAGGCCTAAAGTTCTTTAAAAAAATATTCTTGTGGTAATACAGAAATAGGCAACTCAAAATGGTGCAGCAAAGAAGTTTTATAAGGAGCACTTCACACTCTTGTGACATCACTCATTTTCAGTCCCAGTATGAAATCCCATCTACATGATTTAGGAAGGTGTGTGTGAGCTCTGCCTGTGTTCTGAGCCACCTGGAAACCATCAGCAAAGCTCTGAGCCTGACCTCACCTGAGCACTACCCTTACTAAAAAGGATGCTTTTTTATCTGCAGACACCTAAGAATCTGCACAGGAGAGAAACCTGCTCCATCTCATTGAACCTGGAGGAGTCTGACTGCAAGACAGAAACTCACATGAAGCTCTGCTTTCATGGAACACATCTTAAGTTACAAAGAAAGATCACAAATGTGTTACATTCACTTTTGTTAGGGCTTTACCCATTTTTATTAAATTGTCCTTGTTACCTATTCTGTGTTCCTAGGAAGACCTACCTATTTATGTCTTGAGAAAAGAAAGCCCCCAAATTAAGTCACAAATCTTAATATATAATGACTAAAGCAAAGACCACTTCTCATTTTCACCTGTGAAAAAAACTATTTTCTGTCATGAAAAGAAAAGCTTCAGGAAGTGACCAAACAGAATCACACAAAACATCAGTTGGTAGAGAGCTCCAAGCCCCATTCTTGGAGGTGTTTAAGGCCAGGCTGGATGAGGCTCTGGCCAGCCTGATCTAGTGTGAGGTGTCCCTGCCCATGGCAGGGGG
>VXBD01004949.1:157342-171243 GCA_013399975.1 Indicator maculatus | reverse complement strand
CTGCTTTCTATCCCCTCCTCCCCAGTCTGTATTGACAGTGAGGATTGTTCCTGCCCAGGTGCAGAACCCTGCACTTGCTCTTGTATCATCAGGGGGTCCTGTGGGTGACACTTGTAATAGAAATTAGTAGAAAACCAGACTTGAGGGTCCCCAATCAAGCAGAGTGCTGGCTAATCCTGGTTTTATAGAATGCCCTAAATATGTGTCTGTCTGAAGGTGCTATTATTCTCATCTTCCACCTAGGCTGTTTTTTGAAGTCTAAAATGTGTACCAAAAAAAAAACCAACAACCCAACCCAAAACAAACAAAAAACCCAATTAAGACATGTTGCAAATCTGACCATTGAAATGATACTGTTCAAATATTGGGTTTGTTTTAATATTCAGTAGTACACAATTCACTCCCTGCAGGAGTTTTTCCTCTGCCAAATAAATCTGTGGGTTTTTGTTCCTGAGCCAGGATAAATCCTTTGAGCCTTTATCAAAGTGAAAGGATAATAACCTGCTAAATGGTGTGAAGGAATTAGGTGATAAAGCACTACAGGAAAGAATGAATTTCTTAAGTACACAGTTCTCAAATTATACCTAGATTTTGAAGTGAAGGCAGAGACCTGCATTCTATCACTATCAAAAGTGATTTGATAATTGTAAAGTATTAACACATTTCCTTTTATTTCAAAACCTCTCCCCATGAAATATGTGTTTAAATTACACGTTTTAAAATCCAGCCCAAGATCAAAGGTGGAAATTGGCTATGCTGACTTAAAGCATATATTCTGTAATGTGAAACAGGCTGTGAGTAATAAGAACTCCATGCAACAGAACTTCTGCCCACCAAAATGCAGATAACTTATTTACCTCGTATGGTCTCCACAGCTGGAAGAAATAAAGTTATCTAAATACTACCTAAAGTAGCTGGAACCTATAAGCATCTCTATAAATATCTTTGTGTTTAAATAGTGGAGAGTTTTAAATTATCACCTCATGTTTGCATAAAATATAGAGGGCTCTGATATTTTAATTTTAATGTAGCAGTCTACAGGAATTGTTATCCAGTTCTGGAAGCTGCCTTCTTCCACACAGAATTTCACTGTGCAGTCTGGTTATGGTTTTTGTACTTAATGCAAAGCAATTCTAATGGGTCACTATCCATGGGACAGCAATGTGCTCTGGTGGCCAGCAGGGCAAATGGGGTCCTGGGGTGCATTCAGAGGAGTGTGTCCAGCAGATCCAGGGAGGTTCTCCTCCCCCTCTGCTCTCCCCTACTGAGACCTCACCTGGAATATTGTATCCAGTTCTGGGCTCCCCAGTTCAAGAGGGACAGGGATCTGCTGGAAGGAGTCCAAGGGAGGGCTCCAAGGATGCTGAAGGGCCTGGAGCACTGCCTGGTGAGGAGAGGCTGAGAGCCCTGGGGGTATTTAGTGTGAGAAGACTGAGAGGGATCTGATCAATGTCTATCAATAGCTGAGGGCTGGGGATCAAGAGGGAGGGGACAGGCTCTGCTCAGTTGCACCCTGGGATAGGACAAGGGACAATGGATATAAACTACAGCACAGAAGATGCTGAGGAACTTCTTCACTGTGAGGGTCACAGAACACTGGAACAGGCTGCCCAGAGAGGTTGTGGAGCCTCCTTCTGTGGAGCCTTTCCAGCCCTGTCTGGATGTGTTCCTGTGTGACCTGTGCTGGGTTCTCTGGTCCTGCTCTGGCAGGGGGTTGGACTCGTTGGTCTCCAGAGGTCCCTTCCAATCCCTAACATCCTCTGATCTGTGATCCTGTAATGATACTGTGGGGTAGGGGGAAGAGAAGGGAAGACAATGAAAAAGCATGTTAAGAATAAAACAAAAATGACATGAAATTGAGTCTGAAACACCTGGAATGAACTGTGACAGAGCTGATAGGGCTGGTTGCTTCCTGTGCCAGGAACTACTGTGGAACCCCACCAGGAAGTGTGCTACAGAGCAGGATCACATTACACCCTTGTTTTATGGTTCATTTCACTTATTTAATGCAATTTGAGAACCTGCTTAAAAAAGAAGACTCTAAAAATGGGGATGCTTATTGTTTGAAAATATGTCATGTCTTTGACTCAGGTAGGTCTGAGTTTTGGGGGCACCTGAGGTGGCTAACGTGAGGCATTGCAGATTCGTGTGACCCTGTCTAGCAAAAGCAAAGTGTTTCCATGTTCCTGCAATGTGAAGAATGGTGCAGATAGCTTCTGGCTGTGTGCATGGCTGCCTCAGTAAACCAAGTGTGCTATAGTGCTACAACAACAGCAAAAGTCACAGCAGTTTTCCCTTACTGCTCCCAAGGAAAGGCTAATAGAGTAGAGTGGTTCCCTAAAGTGATGGAGGCTAAATGCTAGTACAGCAGAGTGGTTTATGAAAATGATGTGGGCTAAAAGGGCTGTTTGGTGTTCCAGCTGATTTATAGAGCGTGATAAAACATTCCAAAAACCTGTGGAAACAAGGAGCAGGCTACAGCCCGTATCAGGCTTGACAAAGCTTTGTGCACACGAAGGAAGACTCTTTAATGGGCTAACAGGGTGAATGATTCATCCACTCTGGCAGAGGAACTAGTTTTTGTTAATGTAGTACCTAAAAAATGTGTGGAATGAACAGCTGGAGAGCAGAGCTGTGGCCTGCCATGCTAAGGCTCTGTCTGTTTTCCCCTGCAGTGATCTCAGTATGAACAACATCACCAAGCTGCCCTCAAACCCTGTGCACAACCTTCGCTTCCTGGAAGAGCTGTAAGTATCCTCATGCCCTTGGTGGGCACAGTCAGCACCAGGCACATTCCTGTGTTTGTGGCTCAGACTTGCTGTGGGAACCAGATAAAGCAGTGCAGGAAAGCTGTCAGCCTGACACTTCTGGCACATGAGGAAACACTTAGCTGGAAGGGAAAAAAAAAACCACAAACCCAAACCACCAAACCCAATTGCTTGTGATTCTGGAAATGAACTTATAAAAGAGTTACCATGAGGCTACAGCTTCTCTGAGCAGAGGCAGAGCCAAACAAATTAAAGTTTTTAAACAAGGGCTGGTGAAAAGAGCTGGATTGCTTCTTGGAAATAGTTAAGCAGCAGGATATTAAAAGTTTGAATGCTGGTTGATGTTTATTAAAATTGCAAGTAAAGCTGTAATCAAAACCAAAACCTGCTGCCTGGATCTGCCTCTGTCAAGGACAACTGAGCCCACATTGCATAGTGTCAAGGCTTCTGTCCTAATCATTTTTAATTACTGTTTCCTTACTCTAAAGCTTAGCATCCCTGAAGGCTAACTGTAAAATGCAACATTCTGCAAAAAGCTTAGTTATGCTCTCTGCACCTGCACTGAGGGGGAAAGTGCCCTGCAAAACCTAGCTAAGCAAGCATCAAAAGAGGAAGGTCATTTTCACAGAATCACAGAAACATTCAGGTTGGAAAAGACCCTCAGGAGCACCAAAGCCAACTCACAACCCTACTCTACAAGGCTCACTCCTAAACCACAGCCCCAAGCACCACAGCCAAACCACCTTCAAACACAGCCAGGCTTGGGGACTCCACCACCTCCCTGCCCACCACATTCCAGTCCCTCACCACTCTTGCCCTCAAAAAATGTTTCCTACTGTCCGGTCTAAACCTACCCAGTGGCAGCTTGAGGCCATTCCCTCTTCTTCTGTCACTAATGACCTGGGAGAAGAGACCAGCACCAACCTCTCCACAACCTCCTTTCAGGGAGTTGCAGAGAGCCAGGAGGTCTCCCCTCAGCCTCCTCTCTTTCACACTAACCATCCCCAGCTCCTTCAGTCTCTCTTCATCAGATTTCTTCTCCAGGCCCTTCCCAGCTTCCTTGCCCTCCTCTGCCCTGGCTCCAGCACCTCCACATCTCTCTTGGATTGAGGTGCCCCAAACTGGACACAACACTCCAGGTGTGGGCTGAGCAGAGCTGAGTCCCAGGGGACAATCCCCTCCCTGCTCCTGCTGGACACAGCATTGCTGATCCCAGCCAGGATGCCTTTGGCTTTCTTGGCCCCCTGGGCACTCTGCTGGCTCCTACTCAGTTGGAGTTTTGAAGTGATGGTGACTAACCACAAGGGAAAAATATTGTGCCTTCCTGAGAGCTGGATTTGGCAATGAGCCTGGTTATAATAGCCCAGGCTTAAAGGAGATACAGGATCCTGAGGAGTGATGAGGACTCAGTAACTGGTGTACCATAGATCTTGTGGGAAAAACCTGGCACCTTGTGATGGGTTGAGATTACCTCCCAACTAATTTGGAAAGGGTAACCCCCCCCCAAATAAATTGCCAGCCCAGCTCAGTTTGGGATGGAAGCAGATGAAGCTCTATTTACCAGCAAACCACAATCTAGAGATGTGAAATGCAATGGATGTGTACAAAATACACAATAGATGTACAATATAGAGATATTTACAATTTACAAACAACACAGAAACTCCTCAGACTCCCCTGGAAGGATCCAGGAGACTGTTTACCTCTTCCCCCACTCCCTCCTTCCTTCCTGTACCTCACTCAGAAGTCAAAACAGAGATCCCTTGGCAAGGCCACAGGACAGAGAGAAAGTTGCAAACATAAGCAACAGGAGAAGGAAAGAGAAAGAACTGTTGATGCCTCTGCTCTGTATCCCATTAGCAATCCAATGAATTCTGTAGACCTTAGCATTATTTTTCTTTTACTTCCAATGGTAATAATTTTACTTTCAGCCTTTGCAGTCAGGGACTAGGCTGAAGTTCCCCTTTCAAACTGTAACACACCTGCATTTGCATGACTACCTCTAAAAGGTGATTAAAACTACTACTAATCACAATGAACAATTAAAAAAACCCTGAAAATATTTTGTAGTGCTAACTTTGAACAATGCCTTACTTCCAAGCAGATTTTCCCTTTGCTGGCTTATTTTTATTCCTGGCAGCATCCACACAGAATCCCAGACTGCCAGGTAGGAAGGGCCCCCAAGGATCATCTGGTTCAACATTTCTAGATGATACTGTGGTGTAAATGAGATGGCTCAGCACCCTGTCAAGCTGAGTCTTATAGCTGCCCACTACTTCTCTTGGGAGTTTATTCCAATGTCTGAATTGTTCTCATTGTAAAAAAAAAAATGTCTTCTGGAGTTTTAATTCCTTTTCCTCCTTGGCTTCTTTTCTTTGGTTGTCATTCATAGAATCATAGAATCATAGAATCAGTCAGGGCTGGAAGGGACCACAAGGATCATCCAGTCCCAACCCCCCTGCCATGGGCAGGGACACCTCACACTAGATCAGGCTGGCCAGAGCCTCATCCAGCCTGGCCTTNTGGCCCTTCTCTGGACACCTTCCAGCATGTCCAGATCCCTCTTGTAACAGGCACTCCGGAACTGGACACAGAGCTCCAGGTGAGTGCATCCCAGGTCTGCACCAGCCAAGCAGAAGCCCCAGGTAGTATCTGCTAGAGCGAAGAAAGCTGAAAAAGAGCAAAAACTAGTTTATCCAACTAACTTTATGTTAGTTATCAGCCCAATAGGATTATTTATACCTTAGTATTTTTTTTCCTTTTACATCCAATGGTAGTTTATTTACATTCTACCACTTTTCTGCTCAATCTGTGGAAAATGTTCCTAGGCACAGCCTAAAGCTACCACATGCTGTTGGTGCAACTTTCAGCTAATGCACAGAATAGCAAGGAGGGATCCACACCCCCTGCTAACAGCATAAAGTGCCTATGGAGGGCATCATGTCAGCTGGAATAACCCTACTAAAAGCTTTACAATCCAATGATTTGTAGGAAGAAGTTCTTCCCCATGAGGGTGGGGAGACACTGGCACAGGTTGCCCAGGGAGGTGGTGGAAGCCTCATCCCTGGAGGTTTTTGCAGCCAGGCTGGATGTGGCTATGAGCAACCTGCTGTAGTGTGAGGTGTCCCTGCCCATGGCAGGGGGGTTGGAACTGGATGATCCTTGAGGTCCCTTCCAGCCCTGACAATTCTGTGATTCTATGATATCTCTTAAGCCATTAAAGAAGAAAACCAAAAGCATGGGAGTTAAGTTGCTACTTGAGAAACTGTTCAACAGTCAATCCTACAGATCAAGACTTTTGGAGGTGTTCTTACCTTTTTCTTGTTCTGGGCCCACTTTTTCCACCAGAAATATTAAACTGTTACAACCCTCTGTTTCAAACTAAGTAATTCCAGTCCTTCATTGCTGGTAGTACAAGAGAAATATTTCTTTCTTTACCATCCCTGAATCACAGAATTGCTTTACTGCTTGTAAAAGACTCAAAAAAATGTTAAACATCAAACTCTCCTAAAAAGGCTAAAGAGAAGCTACTTTATACAAATGTGTTTGAGCATCATTAACTTGATCATTGCTGCCCAATCTGACATATCCCAAATACAAACCCTTACACTGTACTAAAACAGATCATAAACACTCTGAAACACCTCAAAGTCTCACAGAATCACACAATTGTCAGGGTTGGAAGAAACCTCAAGGATCATCCAGTTCCACCCCCTTGCCACAGGAAGGGACACCTCACACCATAGCAGGTTGCTCACAGCCACCTCCAGCCTGGCTGCAAAAACCTCCAGGGATAAGGCTTCCACCACGTCCCTGGGCAACCTGTGCCAGTGTCTCACCACCCTCATGGGGAACAACTTCTTCCTAACATCCAATCTGAATCTCCCTTCTTCTAGCTTGGACCCATTCCCCCAGTCCTGTCACTCCCCAACACCCTATGAAGTCCCTCAGCACTGTGTTTTGTTTGACACACAGGCAGTGAGCTCTTCCCTTTAGCTCACAGAGGTCAGTCATTGCAGTTTCTTATTAACTGTGGTGCTGTTTCATGCAACCCCTCCAGTTTATAGTCACTTCTCAAAGAAGCAGTAAAAGCTGAAGCCTTTGAGGTGAGGCAGCTGATCACCTTTTCTTAAGGCAGATTCAAGATCATTGTGCTCAGAGGCTCTTCATTGTTCAGAGCCATGTAATACACCTCAGTCTACTATTACATAGAAAAAAAGTACAGAGAGTGGAAAGGGAACTGGATATTCAGTTTCTGTTTAGGGGATAAAGCCCTAATAGTTCCACGCTTACCTCTGCTCCTTTCTGAGCAATGATTGTACATCTGAAAATCATTTTGCCCTTCCAGGCATCACCACATGATTTTGATTCCCCTCTTACCTAGGAATTCTGTGTTCTGTTTATGTGGCTCAGTTAAAAGGGACTATTGCCAAATAGAACTTGGTCCAGAATACAGACCTCATAAAAATAAGATTTTACAAGGTCTTTATAGCAAAACAGTATTGCCATGAAATTAAAATGCATCTTAGGAGTGTCTGTCTTCTCTTGGAAATATAACAACAGCAGGAGCCTAAAAAAAGCATTTCTCTTGGTTTTTTTGGGGTTTGGTTTTTTTTTTTTTGTAGTGTTGAGGAAAGTGTTCATAATCCTTACATTAAAGCTCTGATTCAAAGTTTGACAAAACCTGATAATGGATCCACTAAGTTTTAGTTTAAATGTTCCACTCTAGCTGTGTGTTTTGGCAACACTGATGAGTCAATACCCTTAAAGTGCTGAGGTTTTATTAAGACAGTTAAAAACCAATTGGTTTGATTCCAAAGCCAGGATGCATAAACCAGCTCTGTTCATCCAGTTCTGACCTTCTAGGCTGAGTCCAATGCACCCTCCCAACCAAGGTTAAATACCTCTGCAAACAACATTCTTGCAAGCCTGGTGATCATGCCAAAGACTTTGATCACTGAAGTACAACATTGGACCTCTGCTGTATTTTTGAGGTGCACCTTCCTCTAAACATTTGAGAGAACCTTGTGGGACTTTGAACTGTTCTGGCTCTTAAAAGGTTTGTTTGTTGGGTTTTCATAGAATCATAGAATCAGCCAGGTTGGAAGAGACCTCCAAGATCCTCCAGTCCAACCTATCACCCAGCCCTATCCAATCAACCAGACCATGGCACCAAGTGCCTCATCCAGGCTTCTCTTGAACATCTCCAGGGATGGTGACTCTACCACCTCCCTGGGCAGCAAATCCCAATGGCCAGTCTCTGTCTCTGTGAAAACTTCCTCCTAATCTCCAGCCTAGACCTCCCCTGGCACAACTTGAGACTGTGTCCTCTTGTTCTGGTGCTGGGTGCCTGGGAGAAGAGCCCAACCCCCAGCTGGCTACAACCTCCCTTCAGGTAGTTGTAGACAGCAATGAGGTCTGCCCTGAGCCTCCTCTTCTCCAGGCTAAACACCCCCAGCTCCCTCAGCCTCTCCTCACAGGGCTGTGCTCCAGACCCCTCCCCAGCTTTGTTGCCCTTCTCTGGACACATTCCAGCATCTCAACATCTCTCTTGAATTGAGGAGCCCAGAACTGGACACAGTCCTCAAGGAGTGGCCTGAGCAGTGCTGAGTACAAGGGAAGAATAACCTCCCTTGATCTGCTGGCCACACTATTCCTGATGCAGGCCAGGATGCCATTGGCCTTCTTGACCACCTGGACACACTGCTGTCTGTCACCCAGCACCCCCAGTGCTCTCTACCTCTCTGCCTGGCTGCTCTCCAGCCACTCCAACCCCAGCCTGTAGCACTGCATGGGGTGGTTGTGGCCAAAGTGTAGAACCCTGCACTTAGTCTTGTTAAATCTCATCCCCTGTTGGGGTTTTTTTGAGCAAGATCTTTTAACTGTGGAATTGATGAACCTTTCAGGTCTAATTTTTTGCTTAAAGTACATATGATGGAACTCCCACCAAGAGAGAAATATGCTTTGGCTCCTCCATGATCAGCACATTGCTCTGTATGAACTTGTCCAACACCATTAAGTCAAATTCTTCATTAGAAATTCCAAAAGCTGCAGATATTTATCACTATGGCTGCAGAGTATTTCTAGATGCATGTCAGTCTACACTCTGTGTAGGATGCCTATGTTATTAGAGCATTAAGTCAAAAGGTGTGGGGTTTTTAACAGTGTAAAGAATTACCTGGGCTGGGACTCTTCAGAGTTTTAAGAGCAGACACATCCAAGTGTGGACATAATCATTTTGTGATCAGTAACACTTCAAAGCAGTGCCTGAAACTCTTGCATTTTATCAATTAATGTCTCTATGAAGATTGAGGAACAAAGCCAACAGTAATTTAAAACTGTTTGAGTCAGACCTGACTACAAGTCTCCCCAACTAGGTATATTCAGTCTGGAGAAGAGGAGGCTCTGAGGAGACCTTCTTGTGGCCTTCCAGTATCTGAAGGGGGCTACAAGAAAGCTGGGGAGGGACATTTTAGGGTGTCAGGGAGTGATAGGACTGGGGGGAATGGAACAAAACTAGAAATGGGGAGATTCAGATTGGATGTTAGGAAGAAATTCTTCCCCATGAGGGTGGTGAGACACTGGCACAGGTTGCCCAGGGAGGTGGTGGAAGCCTCATCCCTGGAGGTTTTTGCAGCCAGGTTGGATGTGGCTGTGAGCAACCTGCTGTAGTGTGAGGTGTCCCTGCTCATGGCAGGGGAGTTGGAACTGGATGATCCTTGAGGTCCCTTCCAGCCCTGACAATTCTGTGATTCTATGATCTGCACACAGAAATACATATGCCTAGCCCCAGATCTCTGCACACACCTCCACACACATGAGGCTTTTATTTTAATTTTAAACACAGAAACATTCCACAGATAATCACAACTCCCAAGTGATTTTTAGCACCTTGCCATTTTCCCAGCACCTTAAAAACCTCCATCCCTGGGAAGTTTTTGCAGCCAGGCTGGATGTGGCTGTGAGCAACCTGCTGTAGTGTGAGGTGCCCCTGCCCATGGCAGGGGGGTTGGAACTGGCTGATCCTTGAGGTCCCTTCCAACCCTGACAATTCTGTGATCCTGTGATTCTTTTTTTTTAGTAAAACAGCAGCAAAGGACTGGTTTAATACTACTGTTTTACCTGCTGACTCAGCCTGTTCCCAAGTAACTTCCATGTCACAAAATCAAGCCATGAAAGCACCTTAAATTGATTGCAGAATCCATAGAGGTGCTTTGAGGTTTGCTGGCACCCAATAATTTCTTAAAATAACCTTGCAGAGAGTTAAATATCTCTACAAAGGTTTTCAGGTTGATCACATTATTATTAGAGAAGTTAGGCAGGCAGAAGTGCCTGGAAATTGCATTTTGCTGCAGTGCAGCCTTACGGCTACCACACAAATCAGGCACACTGTGTGAGTCTCACCATGAAGTGTGTGGAAATCCCTGTACACAGCAGAAGTGCTCAAGAGGCCACTGCAGATAAGAACATGGAGTCCTAAATTACCAGGCACAATCTGCTGCCATCTGTTCTTATTTATTGTTTTCCCTTCACTTCTCTGTGTTTGGTCTTTCTTCCCACAAAGAGGTTTTCAAAGCTGTTAATGGGAATTAAGGAATTCTTTTGCCTACTGCCTTGGAGTGGTGGGACTGAGGTCTCTGGGCATTTACATCCTTGAAAACTGAGAGCTCCTGTGGTCTTGTGCAGTCTTTATTTTTGTGCTGGTGTGGGCACAGTGTGGCTAGCACTGAAAAGTGATTCTGTCCTTTTTACTGTTAGGTAAGGTATTAGAAAACATGGAAGTACTGCACCCATAGTGCAAAACTTCCTGGAGAAAGTGGGGGGAATCTTGTAATTAGAACCATAGAATTGTCAGGGCTGGAAGGGATCTCAAGGATCATTCAGTTCCAACCCCCCTGCCATGGGCAGGAACACCTCACACTACAGCAGGTTGCTCACAGCCACATCTAGCCTGGCTGCAAAAACCTCCAGGGATGAGGCTTCCACCACCTCCCTGGGCAACCTGTGCCAGTCTCTCAAAACCCTCCTGGGGAAGAATTTCTTCCTAACATCCAACCTGAATCTCCAAATTTCTAGTTTTGCTCCATCCCCCCCAGTCCTATCACTCCCTGACACCCTCAAATCTAGTTTTGCTCCATCCCCCCCAGTCCTATCACTCCCTGACACCCTCAAAAGTCCCTCCCCACCTTTCTTGTAGCCGCCTTCAGATACTGGAAGGCCACAAGAAGGTCTCCTCAGAGCCTTCTCTTCTCCAGACTGAATTTACTTCAACAGTCTTTGGATTTGGAAATAGGATGTGTACAATCCACCATTTGTTACTCCATTCATCTTGCTTCAACATTTAGACACTGAGAAAGACATTTTAGCAAATGTAGGATTGTTCTGGGAGAGGTGATTTGGTGACTGCATTCTCCAAACAGAGCAGTAAAGTTATGTCTCTTATTGGTTGTGTCCTTGGGATCCACTGCTGGGAAACAGTGTGGGATTTCCTGGCTGCTGTTGGAGTACAGAATCACAGAATCACAGAAACATTCAGGTTGGAAAAACCCCTCAGGAACACCAAGGCCAACCCAGAACCCTACTCTGCAAGGCTCACCCCTAAACCACAGCCCCAAGCACCACAGCCAAACCACCTTCAAACACAGCCAGGCTTGGGCACTCCACCACCTCCCTGACCACCACATTCCAGTCCCTGACCACCCTTACTGTGAAAAGGTTTCCTACTGTCCAGTCTAAACCTCCCCAGTGGCAGCTTGAGGCCATTCCCTCTTCTTCTGTCACTAATGACCTGGGAGAAGAGACCAGCACCAACCTCTCCACAACCTCCTTTCAGGGAGTTGCAGAGAGCCAGGAGGTCTCCCCTCAGCCTTCTCTCTTTCACACTAACCATCCCCAGCTCCTTCAGTCTCTCTTCCTCAGATTTACTCTCCTTCCCAGCTTCCTTGCCCTCCTCTGCCCTGGCTCCAGCACCTCCCAACAGCTGTGCTTGCTGCAAGCAGAAGGCAAGAACCTGTCTGCCTCTTTAGCAGAAGGGACCTGTTAGAGCCCTGAGAGCCAAAGAACTTGTTCCCAGGGATGGCAGTGGAGAGCTTCACTAAAGGAGCCATCAGTTGTCTTCAGCAGTGACTGGGTCACATTCATGCCAGATGCAGACTTTGCCTTTATAAGTAGAGAAAGGAATAATATCGTTTAGACCCTAACCTTAACTGCCAAAACTCTATGATCCATTTTATCAGTCAGGACTGAATACACACTGATTTCATTCCAACTGCTTGAGGTCAGTTGGAGTCATTCCAGTTTACACCCTGTGAGCATTTGGCATAGGCGTTTTAAAAGGCAATTAGGCCCTAAAGCCAGAGCAGAGTGTGTTATGTTTGGATTTCCAACTGAAGTGTGAGTAGCAATAAATACAATAGAGAGCACAGGTACAATTGCAACACTCACCTCCTCCTTTTTTAAAGACAGGAGAATCTCTTTGCCTTTTCTTCTTTGATCTCTTCTGGGCCTCAAATTTTTTGGTGTTCCTTTTGACCCACATTTCTTTTTTGCATTGCTAAAATGAGTACAGTTTTAGTTACCTTGATGGACTGAAATACAGAAAGACCTCCTTGCTGTTGATAAAGATGTGCAGGGTGAGTGCCCAGAGGCTGGAGCCAGGCTCTGCTGGGTGATGCCCAATGCCAGCACAAGGGGCAGTGGTGGAAGGTGAGGCATAGGAAGTTCCATGGAAACAGGAGGAAAAGATTTTCCCTGTGAGGGTGACAGAAGACTGGAAGAGGCTGCCCAGGGGAGTTGTGGAGTCTCCCTCTCTGGGGATATTCAGGACCCACCTGGATGTGTTCCTGTGTGATCTGCCCTAGGTGCTCCTGCTCTGGCAGGGGCTTGGACTGGATGAGCTTTGGAGGTGCCTTCCAGCCCCTCATATTCTGTGGTTCTGTGAAGATAACTAAAATGCAGAGTAGCATTGAAATTCCTACCCTACAGCAATAATTCCTCAATAACATTTTGAATTAATGTCAATATCATCTGTTAATTAACTAATAATTAATACAAGTTAATCAGCCATTAATTCATACTTTTCTGTTTCGTTGGCCCCACAATAATCACTAGTAAAGATCCAACTATTATGTTGAAAGTTTAGTTTACTTTGGTAAGTGCCTGAGGAGTAACCATATAGTCAAAGCTTTTTTTTTTTTTTTTTGATGTGAGAAGCAAGAACATTTCATGTGACCTATCTAGAGATGCATAAACTGAAGAAAATTAATGCCAGAAAAATGCATCAATTATGTATTGATTATATATTTACAAAGTTGGACTACATCCCTGAGTAGTTGTGTGCTTGTTTATCTTTGATTAAGTTTGAGAGGGATCAAAAAAAAAAACCACTGAAGCAAGATATTCAAGATCAGTAATTCTTTCTGGAACAGAAGCAATTTTTTCTATCCAGAATAAGATGGTTTAGAAAATGCTTTGTAAATTTACGTGCCTGTTAAACTTCCACAAAGTGCCACTTCTTTTATTAGAAAGGGAAAGAACTGTTCTAGAGTTGGTAGTAGTGCTCCTCAGAGTAGTACAGCTCCTGAGAGAAGAGTGAGTTATTGGCAAATGCTATACTGAGGTAAGATGGAAATTAGACTCTGATTTCTCCTTGTGTCAGCACAAATCTTTCCACTGACATCAGTCAGACTAAGATTTCACCACAGATCTTTATCTGCTCTTTAGAACAATCATGGCACTAGGAGAGGCTTTTAAGAAGAAAAGGTTTCAAATTACAAAAGAGAATTTATCTGCATCCAAAATGTGAAAGACAAACACATGATAACTTGAATTTTCTGCATGGCTCCCTAGGGATTTAGCACGAAATTCACCAAGGTTACTACCACAGAGCAGCAGAACTGTCCCAGCTGTTGGAGTTTCTCACTGTCCCAGGCCTTCTCTGCTTCAATTTCTACTCACAAAACCAAGTATTTTTTTCACCAGTCTCTAGGTTCTTCTGTGTAATTCACAGGATCCCAGGATGTTAGGGGTTGGAAGGGACCTCTGGAGATCTTCCAGTCCAACCCCCCTGGAGCAGAGAATCCAGCACAGGTCACACAGGAACACATCCAGACAGGGCTGGAAAGGCTCCACAGT
>VXBD01004949.1:140579-151781 GCA_013399975.1 Indicator maculatus | reverse complement strand
CAGCCAGGATACCTTTGGCTTTCTTGGCCACCTGGGCACACTGCTGTCTCCTCTTCAGCTGCTTGTCCATTAGCACCCCAAGGTCCCTTTCCAGCCACACTGCCTCAAGCCTGGAGCATTGCTTGGGGTTGTTGTGACCCAAATGCAGGACCTGGCACTTGGCCTTGTTGAAGCTCCTCCCTTTGTTTTGCTTGGTTTTGTTTCAACTTGTGCTGAATAATGACCTGTTATTTTCAGACTTTCTGCAGCTGTGGTACCTCTTTCTAGCATGTTAGTATCTACACAAGAGTTTATCATGTAATGGTTAAATTGGCTTTTCCCTGAGTGCCTCCCTCAATGCCTATCTATACTAAAGTCCATCAGTTCATTTTTCTCCCAGTTGTTATCATCTGCCCATGGCAGGGGGGTTGTAACTAGATGATCCTTGAGGTCCCTTCCAGCCCTAACAATTCTATGATTCCATGATCAGTTCCTTCTACTGCACTTGCAGTTCACATACACTCTGCAACAGCAAGGCCACTCCCACCATAGTATGCAGTAAATAAAGCATGTTTCTGGATTATCCACAGAATTCCATTGTCATCTGCTACCAGTACAACCCCTACTGATTTCAAATGTGCCACATAAAATACCCAGATGGTTGAAGAGAGTCAGGCAGGTTCCTTGGAGAGAGCAAACTCTCAGCTGACTCATCTTGGACTTGGTGATCCTGAGGGTCTTTTCCAAGCTGAATGTTTTTGTGATTCTGTGATCTCTCTGCTTTAGTTAACCATCTTCTATTTTCATAGAACTGCTTTGAAATTAAATTATTTTCCTGAAACTCCCACAAATCTGGAAGTCAGTCTGGAAGTGCAAATAACTATCACAAAAAGTGTTGCTAAAGTGTGCATTGATCCCTAGGGATAATAGCAAAAGCCTAACAATGACAAGGGTATCAAACTGCCCAGGCAGGGTAGAGTCAAGATGTATTGGTTGAGAAATACACTGTGGTGAACATGCTCTTCCTTTTTTGTGTACAAAGAATTTCCACCAGAATGCTAACATCCTTTCACAGGATCCCAGGATGTTAGGGGTTGGAGGGGCCTCTGGAGATCTTCCAGTCCAACCCCCTGCCAGAGCAGGACCACAGAATCCAGCACAGGTCACACAGGAACACATCCAGACAGGGCTGCAAAGGCTCCAGAGAAGGAGACTCCACAACCTCTCTNCCCCAGGGCTCTCAGCCTCTCCTCCCCAGGCAGTGCTCCAGTCCCTTCAGCATCCTTGGAGCCCTCTGCTTATACATCCAATTCAGCCAAATAGGGCCATGAGGATGATCAGAGGGCTGGAGCACCTCTCCTATGAGCACAGACTGAAAGAGTTGGGGCTGCTCAGTCTGGAGAAAAGAAGGCTCTGAGGAGACCTTCTTGTGGCCTTCCAGTGTCTGAAGGGGGCTACAGGAAAGCTGGGGAGGGACTTTTTAGGATATCAGGGAGTGACAGGACTGGGGGGAATGGAATAAAGCTGGAAGTGGGGAGATTCAGGCTGGATGTGAGGAAGAAGTTGTTCCCCATGAGAGTGGGGAGAGCCTGGAATGGGTTGTCCAGGGAGGTGGTGGAGGTCCCATCCCTGGAGGTGTTTAAGGCCAGGCTGGATGAGGCTCTGGCCAGCCTGATCTAGTGTGAGGTGAGGGGTTGGGACTGGATGATCCTTGTGGTCCCTTCCAACCCTGACTGATTCTGTGATTCTATGATGCTATGAAAATCTGAGGAGCAGAATTAATGAAACAGAATTATTTTCATCAAAACTATGTCACCTGTGTATGACTTAGCACCACACAGACACACATTATACTGAATTAGCTCCCAGCTTCCTTTGTCAGCCTTCAACATTTACCTTCTTACTACACAAAGCATTGGTTAAAGTTTCTAAAAGTGAAACAGCCCTAAGGATTAATTACCTGATAATTGTTATTTGGTCAGTGCCTTTTTTTTTTTTTTCCCTTTATTGACCAGACACAGACTGAAATATCTCAGCCATATGCTTTTGAGGTTATAGTTCTTTCCTTTGATCTTTGAAAAAGTCATGAGACAATGCTGGTCTAGTGACCATATTAGATTTTCTTTCTGCTAAACAAACAAAAAAAAAGTCTTGCTGAGATCACATCACTCCATACACATTCTGGACCAAAACATGATAAGTGAAGCAAATAAAGAGTTCCTTTGTTGCTCTGAAAGAGGCTGCTGGATTTTCAGCACAGTTTCTAAACAAAGTGACAGTAGCACTCAGGCTTTCATTGCAAGGATTTTCTTCCTCAGGTGAAGAAGTTGAGGAAGAAAACCAAAGGCAGTTTGTACAGCCTGTGTGAAGGGCTGATACCCTGTGGCAGAGTTAAACAAGAGAGGAGAATAGGAGTGGTCAGTGGAAACCTTTAGACAGCTGTGTAGCAGCCCCAAGATGGAATGATAGGGGTTTGTGCAGGAAAGCTTTCACCTGAAATGTGATCACCAGCCAAAGAGATCTCTTTGAGGAACAGAAAACTATTCTTCTTTTGTTTGCTTAAGTGAGGTTGTGCCTGTCAGATAAAGGTCTGCACAGATTCAATTTCTTCTTTCATACAGTCTAGGAATGTTCTGTTCACAAGGTGGTTCTTGCATTGCTTTCTGATTTACAATAGGAATTATTTCTTGAGCCTTTTGAAATAGCAGGAGTCTTTTCAGGAGTGTAATTAAGAGGTTAAAAGCCTTCAGAAAAGCAACTGCTCTAAGATAGCAACTTCTTGTGTTTATTGTGTTGAACTGTGCAGGTGGCATAATTTCTGCAAGCCTCATTAACCCTATGCTTTAAGTGACTGTGGATGGGAAAAACTGAGAACTGGTCACAGCACTCAAATGTCTGCCTTTTGTGGGTTTGCTCAAAGCAGTCTTCCCTGAATCACAGAATTATTGAGGCTGGAAAAGACCTCTGAGATCATCAAGCCCAGCCTAACATCACCACATCAGCTAAACCATGCCACCAAGTGCCACATCCAATCCTGCCTTAAACACCTCCAGGGATGGTGACTCCACCACCTCCCTGGGCAGTCCATTCCAGTCTCTAATTCCCCTTTCCAGCAGGAAGTGCTTCCTAACATCCCACCTAACCCTCCCCTGGCACAGCTTCAGGCCATGCCCTCTCCTCTTCTCCCAAGTTGCCTGGGAGCAGAGCCTGACCCCCACCTGACTACAACTTCCCTTCAGGTACTTGTAGAGAGTGCTAAGGTCCCCCCTGAGTCTCCTCTTCTCCAGGCTGCACACCCCCAGCTCCCTCAGCCTCACCTCATCACTTCCCCTCCAGTCCCTTCCCCACTCTCATTGCTCTCCTCTGGACCTGCTCCAGCCCCTCAAGATCTCTCTTGCAGTGAGTGCCCAGAGCTGCACACAGTGCTGGAGGTGAGGCCTCCCCAGTGCCCAGCACAGGGCAGAATTCCATCCCTGGTGCTGCTGGCCACACTATTCCTGATCCAAGCCAAGATGCCCCCTGGGCACACTGCTGGCTCATGTCCAGCAGTGTTCAGGTCCCTCTCTCTGCTGCTCTCCAGCAGTGACATTTTACAGCCAACAGCAATGAGATGCTACTTTGGTTAATAAATGGGTTCAGCTACCAGAGCTTGGACAATGATTATGTAGGACTCCAGCTCCCTTTGTGGTAGGAGGATTTATGGAAATAACCAGAACATGTTGATTTTGATCTCCAAATTCAGCAGAAGGGTATCTTCAGTTTACTGTGTGGACTGTGATGTCCCTCTGAAACCCAGTGTGAAGAGAGATTCTCTGGATTACTGCTCCTACCAGCTCAAGTGGTGTGTGTTTGTGTTTTGCCAGAAAGCATAAAAACTCTTCATAGGTACCAAGATGGAAAGGAAGGAACACACTGATGTGTCACAACTCCAATCCTGGCAGGAGGGTTTGGAGTCTCATTTCACAGGTTCATAAAATCACAGAACCACAGAATCACAGAATGTGAGGGGCTGGAAGGGACCTCCAAAGCTCATCCAGTCCAAGCCCCTGCCAGAGCAGCAGCACCTAGAGCAGATCACACAGGAACACATCCAGGCAGGTTTGGAATATCTCCAGAGAGGGAGACTCCACAACCCCCCTGGACAGCCTCTTCCAGTCTTCTGGCACCCTCACACAGAAAACATTTTCCTCCTGTTTCCATGGAACTTCCTATGGCTCAGCTTCCACCACTGCCCCTTGTGCTGTCATTGGGCATCACCCAGCAGAGCCTGGCTCCAGCCTCTGGGCACTCCCCCTGCACATCTTTATCACCAGCAATGAGGTCACCTCTCAGGCTCCTCCTCTCCAAGCTCCAGAGCCTCCAGAGCCTCCCTCAGGCTCTCCTCCTAAGGAAGATGTTCCACTGCCTGCAGCATCTTTGTGCCTCTGTGCTGGACTCTTTCAAGCAGTTCCCCTTCTTGACCTGAGGGGCCCAGAACTGGACACAATATTCCAGATGCAGCCTCAGCAGGGCAGAGTAGAGGGGGAGGAGAACCTCTCTGACCTCCTAACCACAGCCCTTCTAATCCACCCCAGAATGGTGTTCCACTTCTCTAATCATTCTTGTGGCATATCTGATGCATGTCCAGCATTTGATTTAACCATGAATGAATGAGCAAGACACTCCAACAAGACAATTGAGGGATTTCTTGATCACAAGGTGCATCCAGGTTGTAGCTGGGCTTCCTCTTNGAGGTCCCTTCCAACCTCTAACACTGTGATTCTATGCTTCTGTGAAACCTTCCAGTAGCACAAAACTGCCTATCCAGTCATATTGAATTGATTAACAAATGTAACTCAAATCCTTTTTTGCAAACCTCTGCCTCATTGTTTTGGGGTACCAGTGCAGGAGTCCTGTTTGCAGTTCTGTCTGAATAATCTCTTTTCATGATTGCTGTCCATGGTTGTAGCCTTCACAGCATGTCATGGGAAACACCAGTGGGGTACAGTCCACACAGCTCCAGTCTTTGCTTTGAAGGGTTTGGAGCTTTTAAGTGGAGCTCATGGTGAATTTCATATTGGCTGCTTTATTTACATGCTGCCTATCAGAAGAGATCAAGCATTTCTTTTTATTTTTTTCCCCTCTCAGTTGGCTCTCTCTGGAATATAATAGCAGCTTTCAGACTCACCACATGTTATCTCTGTGTTTTCAGTGGTAAGCAGGGCCATGTTTGGGAGTTAATGGGAGTATTTCTGGAAGTGCCAAAACTTTGATCACCACATGTGAAATCATTGGCTGAAAACAAGGATTTTGATCAGTGCTTTATACATCAGTGTGCATTACCTACAGCATGACAGGAAGCACAGCCACAGCTGAAACCTTTTAATATCTACAAGAGGGAAAATGGGACTTGGAAATTTGAAAGAGATTAGATTACAAAAGAGCACTTGAGGCAGTACTCCTTACAAGCACTTGCAGGTTTCTTAACCCAGTTACAGGACCTGCAGCACAAATCATTGTAGCTGCTGGATTTCTTGCAAGCTTTCTTTAAACAGTAGTTCAGCTACCTAGGATTTCACAGAATCACAGAAAAATTCAGGCTGGAAAAGCCCCTCAGGACCACCAAGGCCAACCCACAACCCTACTCTGCAAGGCTCATCCCTAAACCACAGCCCCAAGCACCACAGCCAAACCACCTTCAAACACAGCCAGCCTTGGGGACTCCACCACCTCCCTGACCACCACATTCCAGTCCCTGACCACTCTTGCCCTCAAAAAAGGTTTCCTACTGTCCAGTCTAAACCTCCCCAGTGGCAGCTTGAGGCCATTCCCTCTTCTTCTATCACTAATGACCTGGGAGAAGATTGATGATTTAATTTATATTACAGCAGTCTTGGTTTTTCTTTCTATGTTGTTATTTATTTTACATCAGTCTTGGCTTTGTTTCTATGTTCTTATTTATTTTACAGCAGTCTTGGTTTTCTTCCTATGTTGTTATTTATATTACAGCAGTCTTGGTTTTGTTTCTATGTTCTTATTTATTTTACAGCAGTCTTGGTTTTCTTCCTATGTTGCTATTTATATTACAGCAGTCTTGGTTTTCTTTCTGTGTTGTCATTTCTGTTACAGCAGTCTTCGTTTTCTTTCTGTGTTGTTATTTTTATTTACATTGCCAGTGGTGGGTTTGTATTTGGAAACTTCAACTGAAAAAAAGAATCACTTCCTTGAGTGGCTACCAAATATTGGTGAGAGAAACCCCCTGGTCTTACAACAAGAGCAGAAGCACCACCATTTCAGCCACAGGATCACATGCAAGCAACTGACTGTTGGCTTCCCCACTCACCCAGGCATCCTGTAAGCAGCTCCTGCAGAGCTCAACAGGGAGGTCAGAGCTTTCCTACTGAGCAAGATGCCAACTGCAATCCAATAACACATCCAGTTTGAATAAAGCCTCCATTCTTTAATCAGTGTAACTGTCAAACTGAGGCAGCTCTAACTTCTTAGTTTACATGCCACCATCACCCAGGGAAGAAACTGGCTTCTGACTGAACACAAAGAAGCTTCATCTACTCGCTCCAATCAGACCTCCTTGGAAAACACAGGCATGGCGTGGTTGTTGCCCAGGGAATGGGGCAGGGACAGCCAGGAGCATTTCTAAATATTTCCAGCCTCACCCATTTGTTGACAGACAAGTTATTTTGGAAGCTGTGTCTCTGCTGCTTGCCATGTCAGTTGTTATTTAGAATTTAATTGTCCAAGGGCTTTGACACTGAACTCTATAAATTTGTTCCAAGTGACCTTGTCTCAGTTATTTGCCAGCCTGGCATGGAGCCTCGGCGGTCACTGTTTGTTCTCATGCAGTAGGTAGGAGCAGCTTGCAGCAGAAGATAGAATGGACCTGACATTTTACATGAGGGAAAACCAGGAAGCAGCTTTAAATAAAGAGATTAGTGTGCCTGCCACAAAGAGTATTGCCTTTCCCTCAAACAGACCGAATTTGGGGTGTACAGAATTGCTTCTTTGGGCAGTGGGGTGTGGCTCTTGGTTCTGTAGGGTTTTCAAACATCTATTCAGATTTATTCCTGTTTTCACCATTCAGTTAGTTGCTCCTCTGTTCAGATCTCCTCAAGAAAAAAAATGGTAAAGCATGGCTTTCATGTTCTGAAAGAGGTACAACTATTTTCCATGTTCTGAAAGAGGTACAACTCTTTTCCATGTTCTGGAAGAGGTACAACTCTTTCCATGTTCTGAAAGAGGTACAACTCTTTCGTGTTCTGAAAGAGGTACAACTCTTTCCATGTTCTGAAAGAGGTACAACTCTTTTCCATGTTCTGAAAGAGGTATAACTCACTACAACAAAGGCAGAGAAAGGCTATCAGAGTACACAGAGCTTCACTAAGCTGAAGCACACTGCTCCAAGTCTTCCCCTGAAAGCATCACAAGGGGAAGGCAAAGCAGAGTAAAAGCAAAAGCCAGTGAATAGATGACATAGCATTTTGAGTGCCACAGCTGCAAAAGGCTCAGTGGATTTAATCCTTATTTACAGAAATGTGAGAGCAAGATACTGCCTGCAGACTCTGGGCAGGTACCACAGGCAGCTGAGCTCCCTCTGTTGGTTCTGCAGCAACTGAAGTGGATTTGTTAGCTTCACAGAATGGTTGAGGTTGGCAGGGACCTTTGGAGATCATTAAGTCCAACACCCCCTGCTCAAACAAGGTTACCTGGAGCCAGCTTCCTTTCCAAGCTAAATTGCACTGGCAACACCAACCTCTAACAAATATTGTGATCCACTGCTGAAAAATGTTAACTTCCAGGCTCACTCTAATCATTGAAACAAACAATATTTAAGAGAAAAGAGAACAGGGACTGAGACTCAGAAGTGAGTTTCATTTTTGACTCTTAGAATGGGTGTCTTGTGTCTGGAAATCCAAACCCTAAAGGCTCCAAAAGAGAATCCTTGGCTGAGTCAGGTCAGAGCACTGGAACAGGCTGCCCGGAGAGGTTGTGGAGTCTCTTGTGGAGCCTTTCCAGCTCTGTCTGGATGTGTTCCTGTGTGACCTGTGCTGGATTCTATGGTCCTGCTCTGGCAGGGGGGATGGACTCAAAGATCTCCAGAGATCCTTTCCAACCCCCAACATCCTGTCATCCTGTGAGTTTCTTGCACTTTTTAGTTCCATACTTCTAAATTAGTGGAAAACAAAACAAGTTTGTACCCAACCTGTAGAGATGCTCTGCTCAAAAAAATCAGTGTGTCCTCTCAGTGAGTTGATGGCTCTGAAGGAGAGCTGTCTGCAGTGAGCTAGCTGACACAGAGACCTGTAAACATGATGTGAGAGCTGAGGGGTAAGGCTGCAAGCAAGATGGAAATGTAGATTCTCCAGGAAATTAAAAATAGCTGTGGCAACCCATGCCACAGAATCACAGAATGTTAGGGGTTGGAAGGGGCCTCAAAAGACCATGGAGGCCATCCTTTGGGGTTGTGTTCTTGGTGATAACATCCAGTAGCCAATGTGTATGTTTAATTTTCTCTGTTTCTTTTTCTCCTAGACGTCTGGATGCCAACCACATCAACTATGTGCCCCCCAACTGCTTCAATGGCTTGGTCTCCCTCAGGCACCTATGGCTGGACGATAATTCTCTGACAGAAATTCCTGTCCAGGCTTTTAGAAGTTTACCAGCACTGCAGGCAATGACCCTGGCACTGAATAAAATCCATTTCATACCAGACTACGCTTTTGGAAACCTCTCTAGTTTGGTAGTGCTGTAAGTTCCATCGATTGGTTTTTAGACACAGTCTCAGCTTCTTTGCAGGGCTCTGGCCTCTCGTGGTCAATTGCTTGAAGATGGCAATGTTTAATTTGGATGTTTCTGGAGACAATCTTTCATAATGAAGTGTTCTTCTCTTCCCTCTTCAGCTGGCAAATGATAGGGCAATAGGTATATAATGATAGGTCAACAGGTATATCATGATGTGCACTTGCAGCCCAGAGAGCCAAGCAGAGCCTGGGCTGCATGAAGAGAAGTGTGGCCAGCAGGGCAAGGGAGGTGATTCTCCCCCTCTGCTCAGCTCTGGTGAGACCCCACCTGGAGTACTGCATCCAGTTCTGGAGCCTCTGTTACAAGAGGGATCTGGACATGCTGGAAGGTGTCCTGAGAAGGGCCATGAGGATGAGCAGAGGGCTGGAGCACTTCTCCTATGAGGACAGACTGAGAGAGTTGGGGTTGTTCAGTCTGGAGAAGAGAAGGCTCCGAGGTGGCCTTCTTGTGGCCTTCCAGTATCTGAAGGGGGCTACAAGAAAGCTGGGGAGGGACTTTTTAGGCTATCAGGTAGTGATAGGACTAGGGGGAATGGAATAAAGCTGGAAGTGGGGAGATTCAGACTGGAGGTGAGGAAGAAGTTCTTCCCCATGAGAGTGGTGAGAGTCTGGAATGGGTTGTCCAGGGAGGTGGTGGAGGCTCCATCCCTGGAGGTGTTTAAGGCCAGGCTGATCTAGTGTGAGGTGTCCCTGCCCATGCCAGGGGGTTGGAACTGGATGATCCTTGTGGTCCCTTCCAACCCTGACTGATTCTATGATTCTGTGATAGGTTAATAGGTATATACATGTGTTAATTAAAAGCCTGGGGTTTTTCTTCCACTCTTAGTGTAAAATTGATACCTTGGGGCTGTCAATCTGCAGTTTCCCCTTGTACTTTTGCACTAGGTTTAATGATAGTCCTTCTGCCACGAGGTCAAATTCATTTGTTCTAGAAAATGATCTTTTTGGAATACAAATTAAGTTTTCTGGCTTGTATATGCACTACAAACCCAGAAAGAGAGAGGGAGACAGATGGATGGATGGATGGATGGATGAATGGATAGATAGATAGATAGATAGATAGATAGATAGATAGATAGATAGATAGATAGATGGATAGGTGGATAGATGGATGGATAGATGGATAGATGGATAGATAGGGATAAATAGATAGACAGATGGATGGATAGATAGATGGATAGATAAATAGATGGATAGATAGGTGGATGGGTAGATGGATAGATAGATGGATAGATAGATATAGATGTAGATATAGATAGATAGATAGATAGATAGATAGATAGATAGATAGATAGATAGATAAATAGATAGATAGATAGATAGATAGATAGATGGATGTAGGAGAAGCAGGATTTTTACATATCCCTACGGACAAACTATCATTTGCTAAATCACTTGTTTTGATGCAGCTTAAAAGCTTCCTTCTCCTATAAAGAGCTATGTAAGGGAATTCAAAGCTCCCCCTATCTGCTCAGCCAAACAGGAAGAGATGAATTGTGAACCATCTAAGACTTGAGGCTGAGTAAGAGAAAGATTAGAAACAGGAAATGAACTGAAAGCTTTCTGGGTGACTTGGGAAGAATGCCATCCAGTAGAAAAAAAAGTGTGCAGTTCCCTTCATAGAAAGTAGATGGAATTCTGTGTTTTGTTGTATTGCATACCAGGTCCAACCAGATGAAACATGTAGCTTGCACTAAAGTCTGGAAGGTGTGCTGTGGAGCATGGTTTCAGCTTTCTATCTGCTGGAAATGTACCAAGTAGGAAAAAAAATCTAGACTGGCTGGAGAGACTGAGGTGCAGTAGTTATTTCAAGATACTTTGGAAAAACGTTACTATTGTTAAAGACAGGATAGCATATTCCAGCTTTACAGGCTGTCTGAAACCAGCCTGTAAGACACTCAGCATGTTTTAGCATATCTAGTCATAGAATCATAGAACAGAATCACAGAAGGGCTCAGGTTGAAAGGGATCTCAGAGATCTTCTACTCCAACCTCCCTGCCACAGGCAGGGACACCTCTCAGCTAGACTCAGCTGCTCAAGGCCTCATCCAGCCTGGCCTTGAACACCCCCAGGGAGGAGGCAGCCACAGCCTCCCCTGGGCAGCCTTTTCCAGAGTCTCACCACCCTTGTGCTGAAGAACTTCTTCCTCAGCTCCCCTCTATCCCTGCTCTGCCTCGGCTTCAAACCATTCCCCTTTGTCCTGTCTAGCACCCTGATGAAAAGGCCCTCTGCAGCCTTCCTGTAGAATCCCTTCAGCTATTGGCAGACAGCTCTAAGGTCCCCCCAGAGTCTAGTCTTGTCTTCTCCTCTCCTCTTCTCTTCTCTCCTCTTCTCTCCTCTTCTCTTCTCTTCTCTTCTCTTCTCTTCTCTTCTCTTCTCTTCTCTTCTCTTCTCTTCTCTTCTCTTCTCTTCTCTTCTCTTCTCTTC
>VXBD01004949.1:118216-140472 GCA_013399975.1 Indicator maculatus | reverse complement strand
CTCCTCTCCTCTCCTCTCCTCTCCTCTCCTCTCAACTGCCTCAGCCTGTGCTCACAGCAGACAGATTTATTTTCTGTTGATTTTACTTCAATGATGGCAGTCCCAGGATCTCTTTGAGTGCCAGTATTAAGCACCAATTGTACCTGGCACACCCCAGGGTTCTTTATCAACAGTTGCAATCACCATGTCTGCCTAGTGATGAATATGTTCAGATAAGCATATGGAGCACCAAAAGTGGGGGGTAACAGCTGCCTTGTGCCCCAAAATCTTTGCCTTCTGGTTACATTAAGTACCAATCCCATTCAAGTTAAAGTGTTAAAGACTTGTCATTCAGTTGGGCTGCTACACCTATCTCAGTACCAAAGACATGAACCCTTCATGACCACTGATCTCTGGATCCATGCCAGAAATGCAAGGACAGGAGGACAGTTAAGAAGTGCAGGAGAAAATTCTTTCATTTAATTTCTTTTTCTTCTGCTCCATTGTGTTTCCTTATTTTAGACCTGCCTTGCTTGTTTCCTGAATCATTCCTCATGATCTACAACACAGTAAATGTTTGGCTCATCAAAACACTTGTGTGAGGTTTCCAAGCCAGTGCAAAAACACCTGGTCAGTTGGAGCAGGTTTGAAAAGCTCTTAGCATTAAAGATCCACATCTAATTGCAACTTAAGATGCACTCTGCAGGCTAACTAAGGCATTAAAGGTCAGTGTAGTCATTAACAAAAAAATTAATCCATTTTTTTTCCTAGGAAAGGCAAAACCCCCAGAACATTTGCATTTTGCTCTCAGAATCCCTGCTTTCTGTGGACAGGGAGACTCAGTTCCTGTAGTTTCTGCAGAACATTGAGGAGTCTCTGATCTTTAACACTATTTTCAGAGCATAGTGAAGCACTGAAGGGATAGTGCCTGGCAGCCTCCCATTCATAGCCCTTTTTCCCTTTTAGAGTGCTACTCCTGTAGTTTCCCTTCACTGTAGGGGTAGAGTGTCAAGAACAAAATACAAGGAAAAATCTGTTGGGAAAAAGGCATCTTTATTGAAAAAAAGGAAAAAAAGACCTGAAGTGGCTCCAACTTGTATCTAGCCACATTCATGAGCAGAGCGAGTTTTTCCATGTCAGTCTGAAAGGCTTGGAATAAGGCAGCACTCTGAGCCTTCACGCAGGAGGGTTGTTTGAAACAGATAGCAGAATTACTTTCCATTTCTAAACATCTGAGAAAGCATTGGTTGGTTTTCATAGTCTGAAAGGATCACAAGGTACAGCATTTTTAGCATTGGTTGGATTCCTCTTTGCAGTGAAGCTCTGTTTTGTCCTATTGCTTGCTTTCCTTCCATTCCACAAGTCTAATGCCCCTTTCCTGTCTGCTGGGTTATGCATCTCCTCACCTGCTCCTGTTCTCTGCCATGCCCTCTTAACATCCTTTGAATGTACAGTGCCAAAAACATGTTCATTTACCACCACTCTCTACCATTCCCCAATATTCAATGTACAACCCCAACCTGGAACCCTTTTTGAACACTCTAGGTGGTCTTGAAACAAATCCCTTCTGGGAAACCAAATGGAAGCCTGTGTGACTGGGGAGATATCATCAGGGAGAAAGGGGAGAGGGCAGTCAAGGTACCTTCTATGGATGCTCTTTCCAAACCATGACTTGCATACAATCAGTGCGTGTCTGGAAATGTTGCTTTTGATTTAACCATCAAAATGTTTTTTCCTTAAGTCCACTGTGTGCAGTGTGTTTTCCTGACTGTGTGCTTAATGTTCCCCTGCAGACATCTCCATAACAATAGAATCTACTCCCTGGGAAAGAAATGCTTTGATGGGCTCCACAGCCTGGAGACTTTGTGAGTTGACCTCTTATTTGTTTCTTTTTTTCTGTTCCTTTTTTTTTTTCAGAGTGTTTTCATTAATATTCCAAAAGAATAAGACCAGCCTAAAAGCTAAGTGTGGATTTTTGGCTTCCCTAATTGCTACAGGATCTAAGTGATGGTTTACAGTGACAATGTAGCAAATCCTAGTTTTTGGCTGTAAAGTTAGTTTGCCTTTTTGATAATCATTGCCAGCTGATAAATTGTTTGAAGGAGAGTTGAGAACTGTATTGAGCACTGGAAAAAGAAGTGGTTGCAAATGTTGGCCTAGTTTAGCACTGTTGAGTTGTCCTTATTAATCAATGATGCTAATAGCTAGGTGGAGAAATTGTCACCATGAAAAGCTTTAACATTAAGAAACTGCTTCAGCGTAGAGGAAGGTTATAAAATTAGATTTTTTTTTTTTTTTAACCCTGGGAAAAAAAAATGCCAGGTAGCCAAACTGTGCATATGTGTTACAAGGAGGGAAGAGGAACATCTCTGGCAGGAGGGTTGGACTGGATGATCTCTTGAGGTCCCTTCCAGCCCCTAACATTCTGTGATTCTGTGATTCTGTCTCACTTGCGTCCAAGATTTTGTCTTCAAAATGCTCTGCTGAAGAATGGCACTGGCCAAGACTAAACTTTCCTCAAGTTTTCACTATTGTTTGGACCAATTCAAATTTTCTTGAGTTTTCTAACAAAAAACTATGGTGCAGAATGCCAAACAGAAGGGCAGTGCTGATGGTTAGTGCCAAGCATTTAGCCACACAGTTGAATCAAGAAGTTGTCTGCTAGAGTAGCCCACAATCCCCCAGGGAACTTTGCATATCCTTCCCCCTGCCACCTGTCACAGTCACTTCCATCATTTTCAGAGATTTTAGATCTTTCACCCAACCAGGATGAGGCTAAAAGACCTGCTATGAGGAACAGACAGACAAACCATCAGGCATGGATAGTGCCAGTCAAAAGTGACTGTTGGCTTTCTCACCCACAGAACTATGTACTGCCCACCTGCATCTTTCTTTAAGATCACACAGCAAGAACTTTGGGGCTTTGGGGTTTTTTTTATAATCACTGGTTTTTACTACATTGATTGTTAGATCATAGGCTGGACTTGATGATCTCAGAGGTCTAGTCCAGCCTCAATAATTCTGTGATTCTGCAGAATCACAGAACATCAGAGGTTGGAAGGGACCTCCAGAGATCATCCAGTCCAACCCCCTTGCCAGAGCAGCAGCACCCAGGGGAGTCCACACAGGAATGCAGCCAGGTGGGGTTGGAAAGGCTCCAGAGAAGGAGACTCCACAACCTCTCTGGGCAGCCTGCTCCAGGGCTCTCTCACCCTCACTGCAAAGAAGTTTCTCCTCATGTGGAGCTGAAACCTTCTCTGTTCAAGTTTGTCTCCATTGGTCCTTGGCTTATTGCTGTGCACCACCCAAAAGAGCCTGGCCCCCTCCACTTGACCCCCAGCCCTCAGCTCTTGAGAGACATTGATCAGATCCTCCTCCAGACTAATCTCTTGCCACTGAATGGCAATTTTACTTTGAGGCAACTGGGAGTTGAGAGGAAGTCCCTTAGCGCAGCACTGGGAAAGAGGATGGGAAAGGAAGAAGGGAAAACATAATGGTTTGGTTTGGTTTGGTTTGTTTTTTGTGAGATTCACAGGACACATGATCAGAAGTAGGGAAAAAGAGAACAATGGAATAAGTAATTGCAAACCCAGTTCCAGCCACCTGGAATGAAAGAGATGGAAACATAGAGGACAATCAAGAAAAGTGTGGCCAGCAGGGCTGGGGAGGTTCTGCTCCCCCTCTGCTCTGCCCTGCTGACACCACAGCTGCAATCCTGTGTCCAGTTTGGGGCTTCCCAGTTGAAGAGAGACAGAGACCTGCTGGAGAGAGTCCAAGGGAGAGCCAGGAGGATGCTTAGGGGACTTGAGCATCTCCCTGGGAAGAGAGCCTGAGAGCCCTGGGGCTGTTTAGTGTGGAGAAGAGAAGGCTGAGAGGGATCTGATCAATGTCTCTCAAGAGCTGAGGGGTGGGGGTCAAGTGGAGGGGGCCAGGCTCTTTTGGGTGGTGCACAGCAATAAGCCAAGGAGCAATGGAGACAAACTTGAACAGAGAAGGTTTCAGCTCAACAGGAGGAGAAACTTCTTTTGAGTGAGGGTGCCAGAGCCCTGGAGCAGGCTGCCCAGAGAGGTTGTGGAGTCTCCTTCTCTGCAGACTTTCCATCCCCATCTGGATGCATTCCTGTGTGGACTCCCCTGGGTACTGCTGCTCTGGCAGGGGGTTGGACTGGATGACCTCTGGAGGTCCCTTCCAAGCTCCAACATTCTGTGATTCTCTCAACCTGGTAACAAGTGTAGGTGCAGCCACTTCAGTGCAGTAGGAGGGTGCAGCCCTTGCCTCAAGCACAGTAACTGCATACAGAGCAGTCTGCAGATCATTTCAAGATAATGTGAAGAGATCTCTGCAAGTGATGGACACCAACCTTAAGGTCATTGGTTTACATGGGTCTGGAAATGATGTTATCACTGGAGGGCAAAACTAAACTGTAGGTTCCTGTAATCTCTTCTTGTCAATAAGCAGGAGAGAGAGAGGTTTCCAAGCAGGAAGGAAAGCCTCATTGAGTTCAGACAGTAGTTTCCTGCCTGCATGACTTCAGCCTGATACTATTTCAATGTCAATTTGTTGTAAACTGCCATTTGTGGGGTTTTTTCTGTTCAAAAAAGGGGGTTGTGCTGATTTTTCAAACTGCATTCTTCACAAAGCTGTGCCAGAGAGCACCACAGCAAACCAGCATAGCTCAGCTTCAGTTCCAGGTGTCTCCAGAAGAAGGTACCAGTCATGCTAAGGGCAGGAGTAGGCTTTCAGGCCATTTGTCCTACCATAACAGAGTCTAATTACTGCTGCAGCATAAGCAGCTCTTACAGCAGAGCTCAGCACCCAAGCTGAGCTACCTTTTTACAATTCCTGTGGTTAGAAACATTCTCTGCACGAGCATTGACAAATCTTGTAGTTAACAATATGGTAATTGTGAGCTACCTCTCTGCTTTCACAAATGTTTTAGAGAAAGATTCTTTCCAACCATTTTACCCATCCAGACTCCAGGATCTCTTTTTCTTTTCTCCACTAATACAACCAGACAGTGAATCAGGCAAATGAAACCTTGATCACAGAGCACAGGATGTTAGGGGTCTCTGAAGAAGATTCTTCCAGTCCAACCCCCCTGCCAGAGCAGGAACAGAGAATCCAGCACAGGTCACACAGGAACACGTTCAGACAGGGCTGGAAAGGCTCCAGAGAAGGAGACTCCACAACCTCTCTGGGCAGCCTGTTCCAGGGCTCTGGGACCCTCACAGTCAAGAAGTTCCTCCTCATGTTGAGGTGGAATCTCCTGTGCTGGAGTTTCCATCCATTGCCCCTTGTCCTGTCCCAGGACACAAGTGAGCAGAGGCTGTGATGGTGAGATGCATTACATACAAAGTTCCTGAATATTCTGTTTGAAAGGTATTTTTCCCCTGTTAATACTTTCAAGCAATGAAAAGGAAATGCCATTTACAAAACAGTAGTGTCTGAATCCAATGAATGTTTTCTTTAATGCAGAATAGCTAAGATATACCTAAAAAGAGGATGCTGATAAATAATAGGAATGATAATATGCCCTAAGCAGAGCTTCCTAATTCTAGGCATAAGCTTTTATCACAGACAGAATCACAGAATGTCAGGGGCTGGAAGGAACCTCCAGAGCTCATCCAGTCCAACCCCCCTGCCAGAGCAGGAGCACCTAGAGCAGATCACCAGGAACACGTCCAGGTGGGGTTTTGAATGTCTCCAGAGAAGGAGCCTCCATACACTTTTGAGGCTTTCCTGGCTTCCCTCTACATATTTATGCAGTGCTTGGGAGATGCAGTTTGATTGCAGAGGCCAAGAGCCCTCTGTGGCCTGCTGTGCAGTGCACACCCTGACTAATGGAATGCTCTTTATTTTCACACAGAGATCTGAATTACAACAGCCTGGACGAGTTCCCCACTGCTATCAGGACACTAACAAACCTCAAAGAACTGTAAGTACAGAACCCATGTAGGGAAGGAGGAGGTTTTGTCTGGCATCTGATGGGGTTTTCATTTGATGCTGGTGATTTGATCAGTAATCCTTAAAAACTGATATCCTAGGGAAAAATGTAATAAACAAGGAATCACAGAATTGTCAGGGTTGCAAGGGACCTCAAGGCTCATCCAGTTCCAACCCCCCTGCCATGGCCAGGGACACCTCACACTACAGCAGGTTGCTCACAGCCACATCCAGCCTGGCCTTGAAAACCTCCAGGGATGAGACTTCCACCACCTCCCTGGGCAACCTGTGCCAGTGTCTCACCACCCTCATGGGGAAGAACTTCTTCCTAACATCCAATCTGAACCTACCCATTTCTATTTTTGCTCCATTCCCCCCAGTCCTATCACTCCCTGACACCCTAAAAAGTCCCTCCACAGTTTATTGTGGCCTTCCAGTATCTGAAGGGGGTTTACAAGAAAGCTGGGGAAGGACTTTTTAGGGTGTCAGGGAGTGATAGGACTGGAGGGAATGAATCCAAGCTAGAGGAGGGGAGATCCACCTCTCAGTATCAGACTTAAAATCCTAGGTGCAAGAAACCTTTGAGTGAGAAATTGCAACCAAGTCCATCACAGAGGAGGAGCTCAAATGCTTCAGAGCCATTTCAGGGCCCTGGCAGCCAATCTCACAAGCTCAAGGTGTCTCCCATGAGGTTGTGCTGTCTCAGCTAAGAGCTCAGGCCCACATGGGTTCAGTTCACTGCAGGACCACCTTAGTAAAGATGTTTCTGGTTGGGACCTTATTTCTCTCTCAAAATTTCTGCCTTGTGCTGGAAACAGCCAGGCTTGGGCACTCCACCACCTCCCTGCCCACCACATTCCAGTCCCTGACCACTCTTGCCCTCAAAAAATGTTTCCTACTGTCCAGTCTAAACCTACCCAGGGGCAGCTTGAGGCCATTCCCTCTTCTAGCACCAATGACCTGTGAGAAGAGACCAGCACCAACCTCTCCACAACCTCCTTTCAGGTAGTTGTAGAGAGCCAGGAGGTCTCCCCTCAGCCTCCTCTCTTTCACACTAACCATCCCCAACTCCTTCAGTCTCTCTTCATCAGATTTCTTCTCCAGGCCCTTCCCAGCTTCCTTGCCCTCCTCTGCCCTGGCTCCAGCACCTCCACATCTCTCTTGGATTGAGGTGCCCAAATCTGGACACCACACTCACTCCCTCACTGTCAGCTCAGAATGGTGATGCAGGGAGAGCTACTGCCCTGGGAAGTGCCATTGCCACAGCTCTTCTTCAGCACAGCCACACAAGGCCTCTGTTGCTGGTTCCAGACTCATTGTATTGCTTAGAGTCTGCACCTGCAGGGATGCAGTTCTTACTGCATGCAGGGGAACTAGGGATTGAGAGCCTTGCTCTGTAGCACATCAGCAGTGCCTAGACGAATAAAATCAGTGATGTGGGACCTGTCCAAGTGACAGCCAAGTGCACTTGCACCAGTGAACAAGCTGAGGCTTTGTACGTGCATAAATTTAAGCTAGGAAGCCTTTTTCATACCCCACTGAACTAATGGGAGTTTCCCACACAAATCATCATTGTTCTTTGGAAATCTTACTTGTTTCTTTTGTTTTTCACAATGGAGAGCTACTCATATGAATAAAATCCAGTAATTAATGATGAGACAAAGATTCAGCTGCCTGTCCAGCAGGCACAACTCCACTGCATAGTTTGTTCATGCCCTCATTTCAAACATTTCAGCAAAAAGGGTGGTTGTGGGAAGCTCAACATGTCCCAAGGTGATCTCTGTAATCAGTTACATGAGAAACTCCTGCAATCCACTATTATCCCAGCAAAAGAAACAGCTGCAGTTTAACAAGTACAGGAGGAAATAGAGATCTACTCCTTTAGTGCTCTGTAAGTACCAATACTTAACTCTTCAGGTTATTAGTTCCTCTCTGTGTGTGTATTTGCATTATAGCTATACACATTGGGCTGAGTTGAAACTACCCCCAAAATAAAATTGCCAGACCAGCTCAGCTGGAAGCTAATGAAGCTCTGTTTACAAGCAAAACTACAATCTAGAAATACGAAATGAATATGTACAAAATATACAATATTTACAGTTTATAAGCAACACAAGAAGCCCCCTGGGCAAAACCAGGAGGTTACCAACAGCTTCCTCCTCTCTGCTCTCTTTACCCCCCTCCACCATGTACAAGAGAAAGAGAAAAGTAGAGAGCAGCTTGTTAGTACTCCACAGAACCACAGAGACATTCAGGTTGGAAAAGCCCCTCAGGAGCACCAAGGCCAACCCAGANAGAGAGCCAGGAGGTCTCCCCTCAGCCTCCTCTCTTTCACACTAACCATCCCCAGCTCCTTCAGTCTCTCTTCCTCAGATTTCTTCTCCAGGCCCTTCCCAGCTTCCTTGCCCTCCTCTGCCCTGGCTCCTCCAGCCCCTCCACATCTCTCTTGGATTGAGGTGCCCCAAACTGGACACAACACTCCAGGTGTGGGCTGAGCAGAGCTGAGTCCCAGGGGACAATCCCCTCCCTGCTCCTGCTGGACACAGCATTGCTGATCCCAGCCAGGATGCCTTTGGCTTTCTTGGCCCCCTGGGCACACTGCTGGCTCCTCTTCAGCTGCTTGTCCATCAGCACCCCCAGGTCCCTTTCTGCCAGCAGCCTTCCAGCCACACTGCCCCAAGCTTACTTAGACACAACAAGAACTGAGCCAAGGTCAGCAAGCCAGCAGAAGCAACCTGCCAGTATCTGCTGGAGCAAAGAGACCAAGAAAGAGAAAAACTGAGTTTATACAACTAATGTTGTGTTAGTTATCAGACCAATGGGATTATTTAGACCTTATCATTATTTTTCTTTTGCATCCAATGGTAATTTATTTCCATTCTACCACTTTTACTCAAGATCTGTGGAAAATTTCCCAGGCATCAGCCTAAAACTGCCACACACATCCAGAGAGATTCATATATTGCATACAGCTGTGAGGCAATTTCCTGCTGTGAGCATCTTGATTTTTCTTTCTTAATGCCATTTTGCAGTATGGTTTGGTTCAGCCAGAGATTGATCCCAGCCATTTTGTTGCTTTTCCTTTTTTCTTTTGCTTTCTTCAGCTCTGCCTTATTCCAGAAAACAAGGACATACCTTTACATGCAGATGCCTTTCTTGCTATAAGCACAAAAAGCCTGTTGTGCATTGTGAGTACAGATTGTGCCTTCACTCCTGTTTGGCCTTTTCCTTTTCCTGACTGTGTAAACCATTTTTGCTTTTGCAGGGGATTCCACAGCAATAACATCAAGTCAATACCTGAGCGTGCCTTTGAGGGCAACCCATCCCTGATCACAATGTGAGTGATGAGAGCCTGACCAGGGACTCTTCTGGGTAGGGTGGGCAACTAAGGATAAGAAGGACATGGACCTGATGGAGCAGGTCCTGAGGAGGGTCATGAAAATTATCAGGGGGCTGGAGCAGCTCTGCTATGAGGACAGGCTGAGGGAGCTGGGGGTGTTCAGCCTGGAGAAGAGGAGGCTCTGGGGAGACCTAATAGCAGCCTGCCAGTACCTGAAGGGGGCTACAAGAAGACTGGAGAGAGACTGTTTGCAAAGGGCTGCAGGGACAGGATGAGGGACAATGGCTTCAAACTAGAGAAGAGCAGATTGAGATTGGATGTGAGGAACAAGTTCTGTACTATGAGGGTGGTGGAACACTGGAACAGGTTGCCCAGGGAGGTGGTTGAGGCTCCATCTCTGGAGATATTCAAGGTGAGGCTCAAGGAGGCCCTGGGCAGCCTGATCTAGTTGGGGATGTCCCTGCTGACTGCAGGGGTGGTTCACCATCCCTGGAGGTGTTCAAGAGGGGATTGGACGTGGCACTTGGTGCCATGGTTTAGATAGTCATGAGGTGTAGGGTGACAGGTTGGACTCGATGATATTGAGGTCTCTTCCAACCTTCTTGATTCTATGATTCTATGATTCTATGACTGGATGAGCTCTGGAGGTCCCTTCCAACCCAGCCCATTCTATGACTCTATGATAATACTTGTGGCTAAATGTCAAATCTTTTTTCCTGTGCCCACAGTGTGTAGCACATCATTGTACAAGCCAACAGGCTGAAGCCTTTCCAGCTTTCTGGAAAGAATTGCAGCTTGCATGCCCTGTTCAAGGGAAGCAAGCAATGGGCTCTGGCCTGTGACCTTTTATCTGAACTATTTCTTCTAAGCCTCTTAAGCATTAGAGGCATTGTAGAAGCTAGGAAAAAATATTCTTCATGGACTCCAGTCTGAGTTCACAGAATCACAGAATCAACCAGGTTGGAAAAGACCTTTGAGATCATCAGGTCCAACCTATCACCCAACACCACCTAATCAACTAACCCATGGCACTGAGTTGTCTTCATAAGAGTGCATTTAATGGGCAAATCTCAGAAAAGAATCTGTGAAATAAATGTAAGAAAAGGAGCAACTCATCTGGAGCAATATCTCTCCATGAGCACTTTGAAAGTGCAAGGGAACCTCTCCTGAGCAGGTGACCTAATAACCTGCAATTTGTCTCAAGTCATAAGGCTTGGCTGAGACACCTGGAGGCTGTGAGGCCATGCAGCAAGACTTGGACAGACTGAGAGCTGGGCAGAGAGNAGGATGCTGAAGGGCCTGGAGCCCTGCCTGGGGAGGAGAGACTGAAAGCCCTGGGGGTGTTTAGTGTGGAGAGGAGAAGACTGAGAGGGGATCTGATCAATGTCTATCAATAGCTGAGGGCTGGGGGTCAGGAAGGAAGGGACAGGGACAGCCTCTGCTCACTTGTGCCCTGGGATAGGACAAGGGGCAATGGATGTCAACTCCAGCACAGGAGGTTCCACCTCAACATGAGGAGGAACTTCTTGACTATGAGGGTCCCAGAGCCCTGGAGCAGGCTGCCCAGAGAGGTTGTGGAGTCTCCTTCTGTGAAGCCTTTCCAGCCCTGTCTGGATGTGTTCCTGTGTGACCTGTGCTGGATTCTCTGGTCCTGCTCTGGCAGGGGGTTGGACTGGAAGATCTCCAGAGGTCCCTTCCAACCCCTAACATCCTGGGATCCTGTGATAATAAAGTTCTTCATATTTGGGTTTTTATCTTTGGAAATCTGTGAGGGAGAAGGAATATTTTGTTGGCTGTCTTTAGAACCCAATAACCAATGACTGCTTGACCATTAAAGAGTGCAGTGTGGTTGATGGATACAGGCCTCTGCTGCAAGCAATTCATCAGAGAGAGTCTCTGGATTTGATGATAGCACAAACTTGTAATAATAAATTTAGAGTCTCTTAAAATACTTTTCATGAAATGAGTTTTTATCCTCTTTTTTTGCAGACATTTTTATGACAACCCCATCCAGCTGGTTGGAAAATCTGCTTTTCAGCACCTGCCAGAACTCAGAACTCTGTATGTATTCACTTCTTTCTTTTAGTGGTCTTTAGATGTGGCAGTACTGGAGTTGTCCCACACTCCCCTCACCACCCTTGTATTGAAATGATGCTTCTTTAAATTCCAGGACTTTAAATGGTGCTTCACAGTTAACTGAGTTTCCTGATCTGACTGGGACCACAAGTCTGGAGAGTTTGTGAGTGCTGGAGAAGTAGTCTTCCTTTGTTCTATTTTGGGGGGTTTTTTGGCTGTTGGGTTTTTTTGGGGTTTTTTTATACTTATTGTAAATAATTTGTTTTGCAATCTTTGAAAAGTAATCTTTTTTTTTTAATCTTTTTTTTTTTCTCTTCCTGAATGCTTACAACAGGACACTCACAGGAGCACAGATCACCTCTCTCCCCACATCAGCTTGTGAGCAGTTGCCTAATCTCCAAGTGCTGTAGGTTTCAGTAAGATTCTTAATACTGCATTCATGCAAGGGATTGATGGGGAAAAATACATGAAATTGTTACCCTGTTAAAATTAGCCAGATCCTGCTCTCACTCTGTATCACTGCTTAGGAATTTCAGCTCAGGGAGTGGAGCCCTCCTCATGTTATCCAAAAGTTGACAACCAGCTTATCAGTCAGGATTTCCCCTAGGTTGCTGGCAAAGAGACTTGGCAGGGTTTTAGGAAGGGGCAAAGCAGTTCTTGATTTTCTTTAAAAATAACAGAACTGCCTTCTCATCCATTCCACCTCTCCTGCAGCAGGCTGGGGTTTTGCCCTCACTGAGGCAGAAAATTCAGTGATGTGGGTGTCAAGTGGAGGGGGCCAGGCTCTTTTTGGTGGTTCACAGTGATAAGACAAGGAACAACAGGTTCAAACTTGAACAGAGAAGGTTTCAGCTCCACATGAGGAAAACCTTCTTGCCAGTGAGGGTGAGGGAGCCCTGGAGCAGGCTGTCCAGAGAAGTTGTGGAGTCTCCTTCTCTGGAGACTTTCCAACCCCACCTGGATGCATTCCTGTGTGGACTCCCCTGGGTGATGCTGCTCTGGCAGGGGGGTTGGACTGGATGATCTCTGGAGGTCCCTTCCAGCCTCTGGCATACTGTGAATGGAAAATGCAAGTGAGGAAGGAGTGCAGTTTTGAGTCCTTGTTATGCTCTTCTTTTAGTTTCTTTTCCAACCAGCTGAGTGAAATTCTAACAGGCTATTCCTTGGCCAGGCTGGGGCATAGTTTTTAGGCTAAATAGCTTAATATTATTTTACCTTGGAAATTTCATTACAGTTTGCTTAATCAGTAAAGGAAAGCAATCATTGTGCCTGCATCTCTGAGAAGGAGCCAACAGCACTTTCCTCTGTGTATGACATCACTAGGAATGTATTTGGAATTAGTTCTGCAGCCAGCATGGAAATAGCACTAATTACAACATAGTTGTTGAATGCCAGCCTGGCTGCCATGAACACTGCCAGAAAAAAACTCAGTTTCAGTTGAAGGACTCAATGTAATCACTTCCACAATGACAAAAGGCAGAAAGGGAAAGTCTGTTCATAGGCTAAGGCTTAAATCTGTTCTGTAGTATCCCAAAGCAATAAATGATCTCAAAACAGGAGGAAAATAACTGCTATAGTAATTACTGACTTACGCAGTTGGTAGTAGAGTAGGAGTGGCCATTGGGAAGTCAATTTTTTTTTATCTTTTAATATCACAGAATCACAGAGTGTAGGGGCTGGAAGGGACCTCCAAAGCTCATCCAGTCCAACCCCATGCCAGAGCAGGAGCACCTAGAGCAGATCACACAGGAAAACATCCAGGCAGGTCTTGAGTGTTGCCAGAGAGGGAGACTCCACAACCCCCCTGGGCAGCCTCTTCCAGTCTTCTGCCACCCTCCCAGGGAAAACATTTTCCTCCTATTTCCATGGAACTTCCTATGGCTCAGCTTCCANCCTCAGCAGGGCAGAGTAGAGGGAGAGGAGAACCTCTCTGACCTCCTAACCACAGCCCTTCTAATCCACCCCAGGATGCCATTGGCCTTCTTGGTCACAAGAGCTCATTGCTGGCTCATGGTCAACCTCCCATCCACCAGGACCAGGTGGTCCCTTCCACCAGGGAAGTAAATGGGTGGAGATAAACTAAATATGAAGGATTTTAAAATGAAAGTGAAAAAAAATTCTTGATTTGCCTGATAATGTGGCAAAGGACATTTTTCCTAATTATAGGCATAGCTTTTATCACACAATCACAAAATCACAGAATGTTAGGTGCTGGAAGGTACCTCCAAAGCTCATCCAGTCCAACCCCCCTGCCAGAGCAGCAGCACCCAGAGCAGATCACACAGGAACACATCCAGGCAGATCTTGAATGTCTCCAGAGAGGGAGACTCCACAACCCCCCTGGGCTCCTCCTCTCTAAGCTAAACAGCTGCAGCTCCCTCAGGCCCTCCTCATAAGGGAGGTGTTCCACTGCCTTATCATGTTTGTGGTTCTACACTGGACTCTCAAGCAGTTCCCTGGGGTCCTTCTTGAATCTTTTTTTTTCTGTATTCTTTCCACTAGCAAATTTCCCATTCAGTTTTCCCTGAGCAGCATGTAGGATGTGACTGCTGGGTTGGGTGGGGGTTGGTGTTTGGTTCCCTTTTTTTTTTTTCCCTTCTCCAGTTTCTGCAAATTGCCCAGGCTTGGTTTGGATTAGTTATATTATACCATAAACCACTCCAGATGTTTCAGTTATTCTGTAATTTGTTGAGTTTTGGCTCAAGTCTTTTTCAAGGGATTTTTTTCCACCATGTACTGATTGATTTCAGAGTTGGTTCAATTTTTTTTTTTTTACCATTTCCCTCAGTTATAAGATGTAACAGCCCAAGGATCAGAGACAATGATGTTTAATTAAAGGCATAGGATGGAAAGCAGATTACGGTCCATTATGACAATGCAGGACCTTCTCCGGAAAAAAATATGAGGATATATATTTAATAGATTATTTTAAATATTTGTCACAGCTTAATCCTGATGAATGTGAAGTCTGTGATGGAAGTGCAATGTGCCATATGAGCAGATGGCCAATCCCATTACTGTAAAACAGCATCACAGAAACACTCAGGCTGGAAAAGCCCCTCAGGAGCACCCAGAACCCTACTCTGCAAGGCTCACCCCTAAACCACAGCCCCAAGCACCACAGCCAAACCACCTTCAAACACAGCCAGCCTTGGGGACTCCACCACCTCCCTGACCACCACATTCCAGTCCCTCACCACTCTTGCCCTCAAAAACTGTTTCCTACTCTCCAGTCTAAACCTACCCAGTGGCAGCTTGAGGCCATTCCCTCTTCTTCTGTCACTAATGACCTGGGGGAAGAGACCAGCACCAACCTCTCCACAACCTCCTTTCAGGTAGCTGTAGAGAGCCAGGAGGTCTCCCCTCAGCCTCCTCTCTTTCACACTAACCATCCCCAGCTCCTTCAGTCTCTCTTCATCAGATTTCTTCTCCAGACCCTTCCCAGCTTCCTTGCCCTCCTCTGCCCTCCTCCAGCACCTCCACATCTCTCTTGGATTGAGGTGCCCCAAACTGGACACAACACTCCAGGTGTGGGCTGAGCAGAGCTGAGTCCCAGGGGACAATCCCCTCCCTGCTCCTGCTGGACACAGCATTGCTGATCCCAGCCAGGATGCCTTTGGCTTTCTTGGCCCCCTGGGCACACTGCTGGCTCCTCTTCAGCTGCTTGTCCATTAGAAGTCCACACTCACCAGAAGTCTACAGTTCAGGTAGGCAATCTTCAGACAACACAAGGAGTTTGCAGATGTAGCATATGAAGTTAATAATACATCTTGCCTGTTCCTCTCCTCTCTCCTCCCTAGGCAGCAATCAGGCTGACAGGTGAGGGATGATAACCCAGTTTACACATTCCTGTTCTTGTGGGAGTGTGGTTAAAACCAAAGTGTTTCAAATTGAGTATGAAGGTAGAGAAGGAAAAGTCTTTTTCTTCTCATGTTACTTTAATCTTCTCTGTTCTTGTATGTTACAGAGATCTGTCTTACAATCTGCTGGAAGATTTACCCTGCTTCACTGCTTGTAAAAGACTCCAAAAAATGTAAGCATCAAACTCTCCTAAAAAGCCTAAAATGAAGCATCTGTCTGCAAATGTGTTTGAGCATCATTAACTTGATTTTTGCTGCCCAATCTGACATATCCCAAATACAAACCCTTACACTGTACTAAAACAGGTCATAAACACTCTGAAACACCTCAAAATCTCACAGAATTGTCAGGGCTGGAAGGGACCTCAAGGCTCAGCCAGTTCCAACTCCCTGCCATGGCCAGGGACACCTCACACTACAGCAGGTTGCTCACAGCCACATCCAACCTGGCCTTCAAAACCTCCAGGGATGAGGCTTCCACCACCTCCCTGGGCAACCTGTTCCAGTCTCTCACCACCCTCATGGGGAAGAACTTCTTCCTCACATCTAATCTGAACCTCCCCTCCTCTAGCTTGGATCCATCCCCCCCAGTCCTATCACTCCCTGACACCCTACAAGTCCCTCTCCAGCTTTCTTGTAGCCCCCTTCAGATACTGGAAGGCCACAAGAAGGTCTCCTTGGAGCCTTCTCTTCTCCAAGTGTCCCCCAAGTGCCTTTGAAGCTGAGGGCTTTCTGTTTGCTGTTTCAGTGATTTGCATCACAATGAAATCGGAGAAATCAAAGCAGAGACCTTCCGGCAGCTGGCTGCTCTTCGCTCCCTGTGAGTACAGCCCCAGCAGCCCTTCCCTCAGGCTCCCAAAAACCCTGGGCACACACTGGCTGCTCACTGGCTGTCCCAAAACAGCCTTCTCTGGGGAAAGATTTTTCTTTCTTTTTGGTTTTATTTTTCTTGATCCTTCACCCTTTAGGTGATAATTGTGCAGGGAGGACAGACAGTAAAGTTCAGCATCTGCAGCAGGGAGTTCCAGGATGTAAAGTGAGGGCTCTGAAAGCTTTTACTTCTAAATGCCTCGGAGGGAGGTGAAGAGAGATACTAAGCCAGAGTTGGTGCCTACTGGCAGGTTCATTTAATAGTCACTTCTGGGGAGTACAAATCTCTTTACACAGAACAGCATCTTTGGAACCCAGCCATGTGCGAGTTCCCCGTTGGCACTCTGACACATGTCCTAGCAGAGTAATTTGGCCAAGAAGTTACTCCTGGTTGTAAGTTTCAGGATCAAGGCCTTTTTCTTTTTTTTTTTAAGAGTTGCTTTCAGTCATTTTGATTTTTTTCAGGGGCAGTGAGAAATGAGATTAAGAAGCTAAACCTATTGACCAGGGATTTGCTGCTCTTAGTCACATCATGAGGACCTTTTAGAAGCAGTCCTTGTGCCCTGCCCTTCTTTCTGCTGCCCAGGAAGCTGTGAAGCTGGCTGAAAATAACTGCCTTCAGTTGTAGAAGGCATTAAGCTGTTTGAATAAAGCTGTCAATTTAATCTAAAAGCATTAACTGACTAACAGAATTTCATAGAATTGTCAGGGCTGGAAGGGACCTCAAGGATCATCCAGCTCCAACCCCCCTGCATGGGCAGGGACACCTCACACTACAGCAGGTTGCTCACAGCCACATCCAGCCTGGCTGCAAAAACCTCCAGGGATGAGGCTTCCACCACCTCCCTGGGCAACCTGTGCTAGTCTCTCACCACTCTGATGGGGAAGAATTTCTTCCTAACATCCAATCTGAATCTCCCCACTTCTAGTTTTGCTCCATTCCCCCCACTCCTATCACTCCCTGACACCCTAAAAAGTCCCTCCCCAGCTTTCTTGGAGCCCCTTTCAGATACTGGAAGGCCACAAGAAGGTCTCCTCAGAGCCTTCTCTTCCCCAGACTGCACAACCCCAACTCTCTCAGTCTGTCCTCATAGCAGAGCAGCTCCAGCCCTCTGCTCATCCTCATGGCCCTTCTCTGGACAGGTTTAAAAATAGGAAAAGGATTTTACACTGTGAGAGATACAGAAGTTTATTAGAAATAGTTACATGTAATTAATACCTTTTTTATGTTTAGGCCTCCTAACCAAGTGTATGAAAACTTCCATATTCACTCAGTGGGTATGTAATTTTCCACTCACTTTTCTTGTAGGGATTTAGCTTGGAACAAAATTAAAATAATTCACCCCAATGCCTTCTCCTCTTTACCATCTCTGATCAAACTGTAAGTATTTTGTATATCTTTTACTTTCAGATTTTCTTTTTTTTTTTCTTGCAAACAATGTGATAACTTAGCTCCCCAGCAGAAACTGAGGCTTTCATTGTTCTGATCTTCTGGTCTGTTGGATCAATATCTAAGTGCCTGCTTGCTTGTATTGCCCCAATTCCCCTAAGTATTATGGCACAGCTGCATCATAAGACTGTGCAAGCAGAGTGACTTGGGGCCCATGGAGAATATCAGTGCATCTGCCTTTCCTATAGAATCACAGAACTGTCAGGGTTGGAAGGGACTCAAGGATCATCCAGTTCCAAACCCCCTGCCATGGGCAGGGACACCTCACACAGCAGGTAGCCCAGAGCCACATCCAGCCTGACCTTCAAAACCTCCAGGGATGAGGCTTCCACCACCTCCCTGGGCAACCTGTGCCAGTCTCTCACCACCCTCATGGGGAAGAACTTCTTCCTAACATCCAATCTGAATCTCCCCATTTCTAGTTTTGTTCCATTCAAATTTTTGTTCCATTCAAGTCAATTTGTTCTTCGTTCAATTTGTTAGCACTTTAGTCTCCTGTAGCAGCAGGGAAGATTTCCTGAGATGCTGAGGGGCTGGAGCAGGTCCAGAGAAGGGCAATGAAGCTGGGGAAGGGTCTGGAGGACAGGGCTGGGGGGGAGCAGCTGAGGGAGCTGGGGGTGTTTAGTGTGGAGAAAAGGAGGCTGAAGAAGACCTCATCACCCTCTACAACTACCTGAAAGGAGGCTGTAGAGAGGTTGGTGTTGGCCTCTTCTCACAGATCACAACTGATAGGAAATGGCATCAAGTTATGCCAGGGGAGCTTTAGGTTGGACATTAGGAAAAGTTCTGTACTGAAATGGTTCTCAAAGACTGGCAGAGGCTGCCCAGGTTGAATGGCCATCCCTGGATGTGTATAAAAGCCATCAGATGTGGTGCTCAGGGACATGGTGTAGTAGCAGCCCTGGTAGAGTTAGATGATGGTTGGACTGTGATGATCTTAAAGGTCTTTTCCAACCATGGTGATTCAGTGTGTGCCATTCTGTGACTCAGGACTAAGGAACTGGACTCAAGATGAAGTAAGAAACATTTTACACACACACACACAGACTAGCATGGCAGGAAATACTGGAAGAGAGAGGGAGAAACAGAGAACAGAATGCTCCTGGATTTCCTCCTCTGATTACTTTACCCTGGCTCCTTGATTCCTCTCACTTTTTTGTTCACCTGTTTTCCTTTCCCCAAGTTACATTTTCATGTTCATCTGTGCTGCCTTCTCACAGCCCCCCAGACAAACCTCAGCATGGATCTGTCCCTTTCACCTGCTCCAGCCCAGACTCACCCTGCCCTGAAATCCACATCTTCTCTCTCCACCTGATCTGCTCCCTGTGAAGCTTCCAGGGCAGCTGTGCCCTCTAGCATCCCACTGAGCTTTTTCAGCTGAGGGAAGCTGTTGTGGTGCTGGCTGCCTTTAGCTCAAACAATCTACTGAACAGATTTTTAACCCATTTGCTGCTCTCCAAACTGGCACTGTGCTTGCTTGGAGTCCAGGCTATTACTGTTAGTGTGCTGCTGGACACAGAGGTGGAGACTCCTGAGCCATGATGCAGCTTTGCTGTGCTGAGTGGGGCCTCTGTCTGATGCAGTCACTTTGATTGAGCTAGGAAGGTCTAAGCTGTTTCTCCAGTGTGACACTTGTGTTGCTGATCACTCCTGAGCTGACTTTCATTTGCTGTTGTGCAGGGATGTGTCATCCAACCTTTTGTCCTCTTTTCCTGTGACGGGGCTGCATGGCTTAACTCATTTGAAATTGACAGGAAATCGTGCCCTGCAGAGTCTGATATCATCTGAAAGCTTTCCAGAGCTCAAGTGAGTATATCCTTAGAGCAAAGAAGCCACATTGTGTCTGTGTGCAGGGGAAGGTGTGCAGTGGGTAATGTGTGGGTGATGTGTGCTACATCAACATGGTCATTCTTTGATCTGTGCTCCTGGAACTAAAGCAAGTGTGATGAAATGATAGACTTCTTTTATTGTGCTCACTTTCAACTGAAGTTAGCTATGAAGACTTTTGAAATGTTAACCCCAGTTCTTGCTTCATGTGAGCCACAGCTGCTTGCTGCTGATATGTTTCAAAACCAGGATAGCTGGCAGCTTAGTTAAATGTCCTTCTTCACTTACAGGACCTACATTACACTTAACGAGGGCACAGCTAATATCAAGGGAAGAACAAACTCCTGAAGTTAGAACCATAGAATCACATAATTGTCAGGGTTGGAAGGGACCTCAAGGATCAGCCAGTTCCAACCCCTCTGCCATGGGCAGGGACACCTCACACTACAGCAGGTTGCTCACAGCCACATCCAGCCTGGCCTTGAAAATCTCCAGGGATGAGGCTTCCACCACCTCCCTGGGCAACCTGTGCCAGTCTCTCACCACCCTCATGGGGAAGGATTTCTTCCTAACCTCCAATCTGAATCCACCCATTTCTAGTTTTGTTCCATATGTTCCACTTGAAATTGCACAAGGAAGCTTCATTGTACCAATACTAAAATTAGTCTGGAAACCCTCTGCATTTCTGTTGTGGAATGCTTTTTGTGACTCCTCATTTTGTATTATCAGGACTGATCTTTACCCATGGATGATTCTCCTTCAGTCGTGGTTACTGAGTCAGGTTTCTTTGTGCTAGCAGTGGGGGAGCAGTAGAGTCCAGTGACTGCTGCTAATCCGTGTCCTGCCATGCTTCCTTGTTCTTCCACAGGGTCATGGAAATGCCTTATGCTTACCAGTGCTGTGCCTTTGGAGCGTGTGAGAGCCACTACAAACTCCCCAGCCAGTGGAGCAAAGATGGGAACAGCAGCATTGATGATCTGCACAGGAAGGATGCTGGCTTGTTGCAAATTCAAGGTGATTGCCATCTTTGGGCTTCAAAGCTGCCTGCAGGCTGTCAGCAGCCTGTGATGTTAAACCAATTCAATACCCTCAAGAGCCTCTCCCTCTCTCTTGCCTGGCAATATGTTTTTCAAGCATTCCTATGCATAGCAAACTCATTTTTTGGAGTCTGCCTTTCAAAACTCTCACTCCCTCATCTTTCCATCCAAACAATAGCTGCAGGAAGGGAAATCCTACACAGTCTCAGGTTGTGCAGGGGAAGTTTAGGCTTGATCTTAGAAAGAAGTTCTTCACAGACAGAAAGATTGGCCATGGGAATGTGCTGCCCAGGGAGGTGTGGGGTCGACATCCCTAGAGGTGTTTAAGCAAAGCCTGGATGAGGCACTTAGTGCCATGGTCTGGTTGATTAGATAGGGTTGGGTTGGACCTGATGGTCTTGGAGGTCTCTTCCAACCTGGCTGATTGTGTGAAAGACAGGGAAGTGAGGCTTGTGTGGAACCCCAGACAAGAGCAGGCCAGCAACGAGCTGGTTTCTTGCCAGCCTTGGAAGGAGCAGTGCAGCCTTGGCTCTCCTGCACTCCATATACTTCAGGATGAGGCAGGATGGCTGCTTTGGCACAGCTGCCAATATTTTTGCCAGCACTTCCTGGGTACCAGAGAGTGTATCTGCCCTCCAGGACAGAACACTACTGTATTTTTCTTCCCTTCAGTACAAGGTCTGTCACTTGACCTGTTCCATAGGTGCAGACACACACATGTCTGCTGCTACAGCCTGCTGCTTTCTGTGCTGACTCTGCTCCAGTCAGTCTCAGAGTTCAGGCCTGGCCTCAGCAAGAACAGAACCAAGAACACAGGGCAGAACAATGACATAGGAACACAGAAAACCAGGTTAATTCCTAGAGGCCTGGCACAGCAGCAGAAGTCTGACTTTAAACCTCCCTAGGCAGTCATCACCCTGCAAATCAGGTAAGAGAGAATGAAAGCAGTTGTCTGTATGTGATTGTTGTCAGGGAAGTGATGGTGCCAACCTCTTAAAAACTCCAAGTACAGTAATTAAAAACCAAGCAGGCAAATGTCTGCTCCTGCTCAGTTTGGCAGGTAAAGGGACAAGCCCAGGCCTTAAATCAGAGAATGACAGAACCATAGAATGGTAGGGGTTGGAAGGGAGCTCTGGAGAGCACCTAGTCCCCCCCATTGCTAATGCAGATACACCTAGATCAGGTTGCACAGGAATGCATCCAGGTGGGGTTTGAAAGTCTCCAGAGACAGAGACTCCACCACCTCTCTGGGCAGCCTGCTCCAGGGCTCCATCACCCTCAAAGAAGTTTCTCCTTAGGCTCAAGAAGAACCTAAGGTTCTAGTTCATGCCCTTTGCCCCTTGTCCTATCACAGGCCACCACTGAAAGGAGCTCAGCCCCATCCTCATGACCTCCACCCTTTAGATATTTCTATGGACTTCTAAGATCCCCTCTCAGTCTTCTCTTTTCCAGGCTAAAGAGCCTCAGGTGTCTCAGCCTCTCCTCCTAAGAGAGATGCTCCAGTCCCCTACTCATCCTCATGGCCCTCTGCTGGACTCTCTTCTCTGTCCCTCTTGAACTGGGGAGCCAGCACTGGACACAATACTACAGGTGTGGCCACACCAGGGCAGAGTAAAGGGGGAGAAGAACCTTCCTCAACCTGCTGGCCACACTCTTCTTAATACACCCCAGAATACTGCTAGCCTTCTTGGACATAAAGGCACATTGCTGCCTCATGGTGAACTTATTCTCCACCCAGTTNAGAGAGATGCTCCAGTCCCCTACTCATCCTCATGGCCCTCTGCTGGACTCTCTTCTCTGTCCCTCTTGAACTGGGGAGCCAGCACTGGACACAATACTACAGGTGTGGCCACACCAGGGCAGAGTAAAGGGGG
>VXBD01004949.1:102315-118094 GCA_013399975.1 Indicator maculatus | reverse complement strand
TGCTTAGAGATGACCTCTAGATTGAGCTGTTTCATCACCTTTGCAGGACTGGAGGGGAGGCTGACTGGCCTGTGGTTTCCTGGGTCCTCCTTCTTGCCCTTTTTGAAGATTGGTCTGATGCTGCCTTTCCTCCAATCCTCAGGCACCTCCCCTGTTTTCCATGCCTTTCCCACAGACACTTTTGCAACTTACACTAAAAGAAGTTTTCCTAAAACAAATCTTGGTCTCTTTTCCCACACAGACGAGCGTGACTTTGAAGATTTTTTCCTTGACTTTGAAGAAGATTTGAAAGCTCATCACTCAGTGCAGTGCTCTCCTTCTCCAGGTATGAAGCTGCCAGACACAGGCTTACCAGAGGTTCTAGATGCAGAGCAAACTCTGACTCTAGGACAATAACCTGATGTTCTGCCATGAGATTAATGCAAATGCATATAGCAATGTAACATTTTTACATTGAAGTCCAGAAAACTGTTCAGCTACTAAATTCATCTATGAGTGGAAATAAGTTTTACCCAACCCTCAAGAATATCCCTGCTCCAGGCCCCTCTGCACAGGAATTGATCCCCTTGTCAAGGGAGTGAGAGGGCAAAGATTCTGCTCCACCAAGACACAGATGATGAAAGGGAGCAGAGTCTTTGCTCTCTCAGTCTTCTGCAAAGCTGAAATAATTCTCCTGACTTGTTCTTGTTTTCTGACTTGTTCACTTGACTTTCTTGGACAGCACAAAGTTCAGTTTGATGTCTAGGAAAGGCAAACATTACTGTCATCATGCAAAGGACCTCCAGCACTGTCATTTGCTTCAGAGAATGGTGCATCCCTGGCTTTGCAGTGTGACAGGAAGGACAAGGAAATCTAATTGATTGAGTTGCAAAGCTACAAGGCACCATTGAAAGCTTTCTTTAAGGCAAGGGCAGAAACCTGGCTTGGGAAGGTCACTTGCAGCATTAACAGTTGTGGTCATGAGTTTTCAGAGAGTCACAGAATGTTAGGGGCTGGAAGGGACTTCAAAAGATCATCCAGTCCATGCTTGCTGGATCAGGCAAACATCTTCCCTAGCCATGCTCTCATTGTGAAATATGAATACGAACCCGAAGTGTACTTCAGCATTCATTCCAAGCCAAGATTCTTGTCTGTAACAGCAAATAATAGTAAATTTTTTAAGGTTATACAAAGAGGAATAGAAAAGGCAGGAAGCCAAAGAATTTAGACCCATTTGACCATCACATATTCTCCTGTGAACTAAGTATAACTACAGAGGTCATGAAAACATTATTGTCTTCAAGGTAAGTTATCACCAGACACAGGAGAAAATTCAGCTTATGTGATGATCTTCCAGATGATATCTTAGAGATATCTACTGACACAGTAGATGCTTCTGCCCACTTGATGGCAGCAGCTGTAGTTACCACAGAATCACAGAATGTTAGGGGATGGAAGGGACCTCAAAAACTCATCCAGTCCAAGCCCCCTGCCAGAGCAGGAGCACCCAGAGCAGATCACACAGGAACACATCCAGGTGGCTCTTGAATATCTCCAGAGAGGGAGACTCCACAACCCCCCTGGGCAGCCTCTTCCAGTCTTCCCTCAAAGGGAAAACATTTTCCTCCTGTTTCCATGGAACTTCCTATGGCTCAGCTTCCACCACTGCCCCTTGTGCTGTCATTGGGCATCACCCAGCAGAGCCTGGCTCCAGCCTCTGGGCACTCCCCCTGCACATCTTCATCACCAGCAATGAGGTCACCTCTCAGGCTCCTCATACAGAGCCCTCAGCTCCCTCAGGCTCTCCTCCTAAGGAAGATGTTCCACTCCTTTCATCATTTTTGTGGCTCTGGACTCTTTCAAGCAGTTCCCTGAGGTCCTTCTTGAATGGAGAGGCCCAGATTTCCTGATACACAATGGCTGCCTCTTGTTTGTTTCCCATGCTGCATACATTAGTGTAGATGCACCTCAGTTTTTCTAAAGTTCTTGCTGCTTTTGTGGATGAAGAATTCCTAATTCCTACCTGTCAGTTCTCAGGTGCTCCCACAGTTGCTAATTTATCAGTGGCCCTTGCATCTTTCCTGCCCCTTGCCTCCACTGATGTGGCAGATCAACAAGCCTCCCTACCACAGCATCCTCAAGGGAAGAGCAAATTCTCAGGTCTCCTTTTTAACCAAAATTCACAGCTTGGCTGCACCAAGAACCTGCAAGAAGCACAAAATGTGATGTCTTAGAAAGCACAACATTATCTTTTAGCTTACCTGGATGCAGGGGGGTTGAAATTCCCAACCAACATAAAATTGCCAGAGCAGCTCAGTTGGAAAGCAAATCCAGCTCTATTTACAAGCAAAACTACAATCTAAAATATGGACTGCAATGAATATGTACAAAATAGACAATATTTACAATTTATAGACACCACAAGAACCCCTTTGGGTGAAACCAAGGGGTTACTAATAGCTTCCCCACTCCCTGCTCTTTTCCCCCCTGTACATGGTAAAGGAGAGAGAAGAGCAGGGAGGTGCTGTTAGTACTTAATCACAACACACAGCCAAGGTCAGCAAAGCCAAGCAGAAGCCAGAAGCCAGAGTGAGGAAGCCAAAAAGAGAGAAAGAAAGTTAGTCTGAACCAGCTTTGGTAAGTAGTCTATCCAATGGGACTGTTTAGAACTTATCATTATTTTCCTTTTTGTATCCAATAGCAATTTATTTGCATTCTAAAACTGTCTGTTCAGGATCTGTGGAGAATTTTCAAGGCAGAGCCTGAAACTACCGCAAATAGTAATTTGCTTACATCCTGTCACTTTCTGTTGAGGATCTGTGGAGAATTTTCAAGGCAGAGCCTTAAACTACCTCAAATACTAATTTATTTACATTCTATCACTTTCTGTTGGAGATCTGTGGAGAATTTGCTGGACACAGCCTCAAACTACCACCCTGGATTTCCCTTGCCCTGTGTTGCTGTTGTCGTTTCAGGTCCCTTCAAGCCCTGTGACCACCTGTTTGGCAGCTGGCTGATCAGAATCGCCGTCTGGGCCATCGTGGCTCTGACCGTGGTGTGCAACGCGCTGGTGTCCGCCACCGTGTTCCGATCTGCCTTGTCTACGTCCTCCATAAAGCTTCTGATAGGCCTGATAGCCGTTGTGAACGCCCTGATGGGGCTGGCCAGCGGGGTGCTGGCGGGCGTGGACGCGGCCACCTTCGGCAGCTTTGCCGAGTACGGAGCGGAGTGGGAGAGCGGCGCCGGCTGCCAGCTGACTGGGCTGCTCTCCAGCTTTGCTTCACAGGCTTCCATCTTCCTCCTCACGCTGGCGGCGCTGGAGCGCGCCGTCTCCGCGAAGCAGGCTGCCAAGTTTGAGAGCAGACCCTCCGCTGCTGGTGTCAGGCTGGGCGTTGTCCTTTGCCTTGCCCTGGCTCTGACCGTGGCGGTGATCCCGCTCCTGGCGGGCAGCCAGTACGGCCTCTCGCCGCTCTGCCTGCCCCTGCCCTTTGGAGAGCCTCCTGCTATGGGCTACATGGTAGCGCTGGTGCTGCTCAACTCCCTGTGTTTCCTGGTGATGACTGTCGCTTATACAAAGCTCTACTGTAGCTTGGAGAAGGGAGAACTGGACAGCATTTGGGATTGCTCCATGGTCAAGCATATAGCCTTGCTGCTTTTTACTAATTGCATTCTTTACTGCCCCGTTGCCTTCTTATCTTTTTCCTCCTTACTAAACCTCACTTTTATCAGCCCAGAGGTGATTAAGTCAATCCTGTTAGTGATTGTCCCACTGCCTGCATGTCTAAACCCACTCCTTTATATATTTTTCAATCCACACTTCAAGGAGGACTTGGGAAGCTTGCAAAAGCAAACTCTCTTATGGAGGAGATCAAAACACACCAGCCTGATCTCTGTGAATTCAGAAGACATAGAAAAGCAGTCCTGTGACTCAACCCAAGCCTTGGTAACCTTCACAAGTGCCAGTATATCATATGACATGCCCACCAGCAACTCACTGATGCCACCCTCTCACCACATGACAGAGAGCTGCAAGCTTTCAGCAGTTGCATTTGTTCCCTGCCGCTAGCCTTAGTGGCCACGCAGAAAAGACCTACGTTTACAAATGGTTTTTAACCCCAAAAAGTAAGTATGGATGTGGTGCATACAGGCTGGAGAGTGCCTCTGAGTCTTTGTCACACAGAAACTGCAGCAGGCTGAAAATCCAACCCTTGAGCCTTCTCAGCCTGCTGTTGAAATGCTGGGGTGGAGAGAGAAACTGGGAGCTCTTCTGGTTCGTGCCCTTTGTATCAGCTGCTCTCTTTTAAAGTAGCAGTACTCAGAGAGGACATCAGTTGGTTGAGAGCCAACATACCATGGTAAAGTGGTCAGCTTTTCTTTTTTTTTTCCAAGTATCACCTGGTACAGGATGTTTTCAGGGATCAAAGGGGTTTGCCTGGTTATTGTCGTTTGGGTTTAGCAACAGTTAGTCAGTGCCATGATGATTTTCATAAGTGCCTGTGTGTGGCCCTCATTCAGCAAGGTGTCTAAATGGAAAAGTAGACCTTTTCAAGTCCTAAAGGCTTCTGCAGAATAGTTCCACGCTTGATAAAGCTGATTTGATAATTTGGCACTGAGTTTGGTTTTTAGAAGTCAGCTGATGTGGCAAAACATTTTCGGTGGTCAACCAAACCTACAAGATCAATGTGGCGTGAAAGAAGCTAATCAACCTCAATTAGCACTTGAACTGTAAATGGCAAGTCATTGCCATATGGATATTTCACTGGTGAGGTTCTGCAGAGGTTGGTCCTGAATTGCTACTGTGCCAGTGGAATTACTTCCAGAATTACTGCTGCTGAAGTTGGCAGAAGGTTCATAGAATTTGAAGGTGAAAGATACTAGATAGAGAGTCACAAATACAAAGAGACTGGAATGCTGAGGGCAATCCAAGGGCACCAAAGACACTCACATAGAAACATGCACTTAAGGCAATTTGTTTAGGAGCAAAAACTGTAGTCCTGCCCATGGCATGACCTCTGTCCTGTGAGAAACTGATTGTGGAAAGCTTCTGGTTCAAGATCACCAGTCGAAGATTCAGAGGTCACTGTGTCCTTTTGGCTAAGGATGGCAAATGTCCTCAGCCAAGGCAGCATCAAGTAGGAGTGAGGAGGTTGTATAATCTGTGTGCTTAGCACTACTGGGATGTTTCAAACAGTTCTTGCATTCCCTGGCTGTAAAGATAATTGTGACATTGAAAAGGATACAGTTTATAAGTAGCTGCTTCTGGGAAACAGAAGCTTGAGAAAAGACTCACTCAAGAGCAGAAAAATCTGATAAGCCCAACTCGAAGTTGTCATTAGGGATTATGGAGCATGGAAATAAAGGTACAAATTGTTGACGGTGATGGTCTGTCATTATACATCTCTACATTCAATTTTGATATTGCCAAAAAGCAGCATTGGAGCAGCTATTGGAATTCAGGGACTTCAGGTGGCTTGAGCTGAGGAAAAGGTTGGATTAAATTAAACAAGTTCCCCTCTGTCTTTAAATCCATTAACACTTTGCTGAATCAAAGCATGTATCAGAACACATCAGAAGCATCCCAGTTGAGAAGAGACTTCAGTGCTTTGCCAAATCTACTGCCAAAACATCTCAGACAACAGAGCCACCTTCACTTCCTTAGAGCATCAGTCTTTGACCTTGGCCAAGCCACCAGGGGCTATTCTGGTATTCTTTTCTCAGAGCTGGCAGCTTTTGCCTGAAGGAGCTGATCATTTCAAACACAAAAGTTCACAGGTTTGCTTTTGTTGTTGTTAAAAATAGCTCCCTGAGGAGTGACATTTAATAGCCCCAAGTACTCACTGCTCAGCTAATGGCCGTTCAACCTCCAGGTGAAGGAGGCTAATTTTTTAACATTACCAAGGTCAGGCTAGCCCAATAATTAAGATAATCAGTCACAGATGATCTCTGTTGTTCATCTGATGTAAAACTTCTGGGACTCAAAGAATGACTTCTGGATGTTCGCAATGAAGACCTTTTTGCCACCAATGGATATACCTTGAGTTTCTTGTCCAGCCACACTGTTTTGCAGTTATAGATGGCATCAGCTGACTTTGGCTGACATGTTCATCCTTCAGAAAAACAACAAAAAATGAACCAATGCTGCCCAAAGTCAGCTGAGTACTTATCTTGATCCTCTGTCCCTTGTGGCTTTTGAAGCAGTGCAGCATACAGCTGGAGAACGGTGCCTGAAACCACTTTGGATTAAACAGCTTCAGTCAACCGTTGCACAACACCTCTGAGATGTTTACTTAGCCTGGATTGAGCTCTTGAATTCTTACTCTTGAATTTGCATCTCTGCTGCACTGCTCAATGTCAGGCAGATTCCTTTCAGCTTGCTGTATTTGAAAAAGTCTGCAAAGTGATTTGAGAAGCAAAACAATAGTTCTAAAGTCTAGGTAAAGAAAAGCTTCTTTTATGGGAACTTTTTTTAGCTTGCAGGAAGCCCTAAAGGCTTTTGTGTCTTAATTTTGTAAGCATGTTTGAAATATTTTGATCAGATATTTGAAACTTGAAATGGTTCAGATTAATTTGATAGATTTTTTTTTTAAGTGAAATGTGTAAATATAGAGCTGTATTTATTACTACAGTGAAAGACAACAGTAAAGGATGGGAGATTAAGCCCTGTACAGTTTCATATTGATATTTGCTCTATTTTCTGCTCATATATATTACTAAATTCATTATCTGTAAATAATATAATGTAAATGTGTAGTAATTGTAAATAGGTGAGGTGCTTTCTTTTCTATCAGTGTGCCAGACATATGGAATGTGTAATAAAATGTGACCACACAGTAAAGAGCAGTTAATGGGAGCCTGACACCTCACAAAGTGGCACACACCCTCCATTAAGCCTTCATGAGTTACAGCAACACTTAGCCTGCCCTCCCTAGATGTCCACAATTCTTGGCAAAGTAGAAATTCCAGATTGCATCCTCTCATTAGTGCACATGGAGCAAAACAAAACCAAACAGAGACCAGCATTTCATTTCATGGTGTCACAGAATCTATCTGGTTGGAAGAGACCTCCAAGCTCATCCAGTCCAACCCTCAACCCAGTGCTGAAGGGCCAACACCAAACCATGTCCCTAAGCATCAGCTCCACACACTGCTTGCACAACCCCAGGGATGGTGACTCCAGCACTGCTCTGGGCAGACCATTCCAATGTCTGAGAGCCCTCTCTGGGAAGAATTATTTCCTAGCATCCAGCCTCAACCTCCCCTGGTGCAGCTTGAAACCATTTCTTCTGCTCCTGTCCCTTGCCACCAAGGAGCAGAGGCTGCCCCCTCCTTGCTCCAACCTCCCTTCAGGGAGCTGTAGAGAGCAATGAGGTCTCCTCTCAGCCTCCTCTTCTCCAGTCTGAACACCCCCAGCTCCCTCAGCCCCTCCTCATAGCCCAGGTGCTCCAGGCCCTTCTCCAGCCTCATTGCCCTTCTCTGAACACACTCCAGCACTTCTATGTCCTTCCTATAGTGTCCTTCCTACAGTTCCAGAACTGAACACAACGCTCAAGGTGTGGCCTCACCAATGGGATGATCACCTCCCTGTTCCTGCTGGCCACTGTGCTTCCACACAGATGAATTAAAGACAGGCAACAGCTAAGCACAGTCCTGAAGGAAAGGTAAGACAATGGCTGCCTTCCTGTGGGAGGCACAGCAGCACAGAGCTCTTCTATGTGCTTGGGTTTTCAGAGATCTTGACTGAAGGTAATTTCCCTGAAGTACCTGAAAGAAAGAGGCAAAATACCAATGAGGTAAAAACTCTGAGAAGGCAGCTGTTGAGTCAGGAATTCACTCCCTATGGTAAGTAGCAAATTACAAAGATTTAAAAAAAAAAACCAAGTTCCCTGACCCTAGATGTCAGTTGGTTTTAGCAGGGATTGTGCAGGTTCTAAGCATACATAAGGAGGCTAGAGTGGATCAAGTCTTTTCAACCAGAAGGGCCAGTGGAGAAGAAGTAATTTTGGTACATGAGTTTCACAGAATCACAGAATGTTAGGGGACCTGAAAAGCTAATCCAGCCCAACCCCCCTGGCAGAGCAGGAGCACCTAGAGCAGATCACACAGGAACACATCCAGGTGGCTCTTGAATATCTCCAGACAAGGAGACTCCATAACCCCACCCTGGGCAGCCTGTTCCAGTGCTCCGTCACCCTCACAGGGAAGAAGTTTGAATCAAGTTTAACTGGAACCTCCTCTTCTCCAGCTTGCACCAATTGTGCCTTGTGCATCACCCAGCAGAGCCTGGCTCCATCCTGCTGACACTCACCCTTCCTTCACATCTTTATAAACATTAATGAAGTCACCCCTCAGTCTCCTCCTCTCTAAGGTAAAGAGTCCCAGCTCCCTCAGGCTCTCTCCATCATCTTTGTGGCTCTGCATTGGACTCTTTCAGTCTTAACGAGGTGGGAGAGAGCAGCACTGAATGGGGATGAGAAAGATATTAATTGGAACAGACCTCTAAGATCATTGAGTCCAACCATAAAGCTAACACTGCTAAGTCCACCACTAAACACCAAGGTGCTAGAGTAGATCCAAAAAAGGGAACAAAGGCCTGGAGAAGGGCCTGGAGACCAGGGCTGGTGAGGAGCTGCTGAGAGAATCAGTGACATCTCCTTTGAAGCACTCAGGCCACAGAGCTGCAGTAACAACTGAAGGAGAGGTCGCTGCAGGCTCATGCAGTGCCACCTGCTCACCTCTCACCAGATCCATTCTTGAGTTTTGTCTGGGAACTCAGTCCTCAGGGCAACTGCACACATGTGAGAGGCCAAAGGGAAAGAACTAGTCAGAGACACAAATGAAATCCATGAAGCAGGTGAGATCAGCTGCAAGGAAAACAGATGGGAGTGCAGGCCAAGCCGTAGCAGCCAGCAGCTGAGCAGCATGGGAGAGTGACACTGCAGGAAAGTGACACTGCATGGGAGACTGACACGTGGCTTCAGACCTTGAGCCCAAACTGGGGGAGATCCCTGAGTCATCTGGTGGTCATTCTTGCTCTTTGCTTTCTGCCTTAGTGGCCTACATAGACTGGACAGTAGGGAAGTTGCCTTTATACAAAGTATCAAAGCATTTCCTCTGATAGGATCACAGTAGCACAGTGCATCAGAGGTTGGAAGGGACCTCCAGAGATCATCCAGTCCAACCCCCCTGCCAGAGCAGCAGCACCCAGGGGAGTCCACACAGGAATGCATCCAGGTGGGGTTGGAAAGGCTCCACAGAAGGAGACTCCACAACCTCTCTGGGCAGCCTGCTCCAGGGCTCTGTCACCACCACTGCAAAGAAGTTTCTCCTCATGTGGAGCTGAAACCTTCTCTGTCCAGTTTGTCCCCATTGTTCCTTGTTTTATTCCTGTGCACCACCCAAAAGAGCCTGGCCCCCTCCACTTGACCCCCAGCCCTCAGATATTGATAGACACTGATGATCTCCCCTCTTTCCATATGGTCTGTAACAGGAATCTCAGCTTTACAGTCCTGGGCACCACTTATTTCCTCAGACTGTTGTATAAAACACTGAAACAATGATCTCATAATCAGACATTTCTCTGTAATCAGTTTAGGCTGCTGAAAGTTCAGGTCTTCCTGAAAAAAACCTCATTACTCAATCACTTAAGAAGGCTCAAATAATTGAAAATGCTTTTAGCAAAGTTAATGTTTTTCCTTCAGGAAAACACTGGAAGACAACAAAGAGACAGCAGAGTAAGGACGTTAATATGAGAAGATAACAGCAAAAGACCAGAATTAGGATCACAGCAGCAACACAGTGCTAGAAAATCTTTTCCGGGTCCACGAGCCACGGTAATTCTGCAGCTGCTCAGATGCTGCAGGAGAACATAGCTCTAAAATTCCAACAAAGCTGCACTGCTTCTGCCAGCAAAGAATGGACCAGCATCTCCACCACCCACAATTAGCACCTCATGTTCTCCCTCCATAACATGTGCCAAGCAAGAGACACATCTGTCACCCTGCAACAATCTTAGTGTAAAAAATAATCATAGAATGGGCTTGGAAAGGACCTCTGGAGAGCATCTAATCCAACCCCCCTGCTAACACAGGTTACCCTAGATCAGGTTGCACAGGAACACATCCCGATGGGTTTTGAAAGTCTCTAGAGGCAGAGACTCCACAACCTCGCTGGACAGCCTGCTCCAGGCCTCCATCACCCTCAAAGTAAAGAAGTTTCTCCTTAAGTTCAAGGAAGCCTCCTGTGTTCTAGTTTGTGTCCATTGCCCCTTGTCCTATCAGGATCACCACTGAGAAGAGCCCAGCCCTGTGCTCATGACCTCCACCTTTTAGTTATTTCTGTGCATTTACAAGATTCACCCTCAGTCTTCTCATTTCCAGACTAAACAGCCCCAGGTCTCTCAGCCTCTCCTTAGAAGAAAGATGCTTCAGTCCCCTAATCATCCTTGTTGGACTCTGTTGGAGTCTCTTAGAAACCTGACCCTCTTGAACTGGGGAGCCCAGAACTGGGCACAGTACTCCAGGTGCATCCTCACTAGGGCAGAGGAGGTGGTGACAAGAACCTCTCTCCACCTGCTGCCCACACAGTTCTCGATGCACCCCAGAATACTGTTGGCCTTCTTGGCCGTGAGGGCACATTGCTGGCTCACAGTGATCTTGTCCACCAGCACTCCCAGGTCCTTCTCTGCTTCCCAGCAGGTCAGCCCCTAATCTGCATGGGTGCATGGGGTTATTCCTGCCCAGGAGCAAGGCTCCACACTTGCCCTTGGTGACTTCATGAGGTTCACCTCTGCCCAATTCTCCAGCCAGTCCAGGTCACACTGAATGGCAGCACATCCTCTGGTGTGTCAGCCACTCCCCCCCAGTTTTGTACCATCAGCAAATTTCCTGATGATGATGATGCTAATGTGGGTGTTATTGTACACTATCTAAACCAAGGAAATTGATTCATCTCATTGTCTGTCACTGCTTGAGCAGAGTCCCAGCTACATGAGATCAGAAAATGTAAATTTACTCCTGTTAATAAGTGAAGTAGAAGGAATGTCATGTGTGATACCTAATGCTTGCAGGCATCCTGGAAAGCAAAGGCAGCATCAACACTGAGAGCATAATGAGAACCACAGACTCGTGCTCTAGTGGCTCTGGAGACATAGGAAATATGAGCCTGCTCCCTCCATAAAACAATTTGTTGTGCCATTGTCAAAATTATCTGAGGATCCCATCTCAGACAGAGGGAAAAACAAACATTAAGACTATTCCTCTTGAGAGCTGGCCCACAGCCAGGGTTTCCAAAACCTCAGCTGCAGACAAAGAGTCCACTCAAAGTCTCCATTTAATCTTTTCACAGGTGCCAACATTTTCTACTTGTCAAGTGAAAAATATGCTTCCTTAATAAGGGACAAAGCTGCCCATCTGGGAAGCTAAAGACTTCCACCCAGCAGTGTGCATACACATACCAACAGTCTTCTCCAAATGGCCTTGGAAGTCTCAGGATTCCAAAACCAACAGCTAATGGAAGTTTCAAATGCCTTTTTCAGCTGGTATCATTCTTGATATGCAGTCACTGTTTGGACAGGGGTCTGCAGTGATTAATTCAGTTGGTTCCATGCACAACAGCAGCTTCTCAGGACTATCCCTAGAGGTCGTGCCAGTTATCAGCATTTCCAGTTTAGAAGCTCATCCTTTCCTGGAGGAACCAGCTCACCTTTTCCTGGAGGAACCAGCTCACCTTTTCCTGGAGAAAAGAGCTCACCTTTTCCTGAAGGACTGACCTCTCCTGGGCTTTTAAGGAAAACCTCACAGGGGAGACTGTTCTGCTAGGTTTCATTTCATGTAGGAGGTACCACAGCCTTCTGTGAAATCCTCCTAGGTCTCTTTCCTGTGAACAATAAAAATAAACCCCAGACTCATAGAAGAGTTTAAGTTGGGAGGGACCTTAATGATCACCTAGTTCCAAACCTCCTGCCATGGTCCCCTAGCCCAGGTCACTCAAGGCTTCATCCAAGCTAGCCTTGAACACCTCCAGGGAGAAAGCATTCACGACCTCCCTGGGCAACTTGTTCCAGTGTCTCACTACCCTCTCTGTAAAGAATTTCTTCCTAATCTTCAAGAAGGATAATGGATCCTGGAGTGCAGCAAGAAAAATGTGGCCAGGAGGGCTAGGGAGGTTCTTCTCCCCCTCTGCTCTGCCCTGCTGAGACCACACCTGAAACACTGTGTCCAGTTTGGGGCTCCCAAGTTCAAGAGAGACAGAGACCTGCTGGAGAGAGTTCAAGGGAGAGCCAGGAGGATGCTTAGGGGACTTGAGCATCTCCCTGGGAAGAGAGACTGAGAAAACTGGGAAGGCTGAGAGGGAATCATATTAATGTCTATAAATATCTGAGGGGTGGATGTCAAGAGGAAGGGGCCAGGCTCTTTTCAGTGGTACCTGGTAATAGGACAAGGAACAATGGATCCAAGCTTGAACACAGGAAGGTCCACCTCAGCATGAGGAGAAACTTCTTTACTGTGAGGGTGTTGGAGCCCTGGAGCAGGCCACCCAGAGAGATTGTGGAGTCTCCTTCTCTAGAGACTTCCAACCCTACCTGGATGCATTCCTGTGCAGACTCCCCTGGGTGCTGCTGCTCTGGCAGGGGGCTTGGACTGGATGATCTCTGGAAGTCCCTTCAACCCTTGACATTCCATGATAGGTAGAAAACAAACCAAACAATAAATCCTTCTGTTTACTGTGTTCATCAAGTGTTAGACTTGGTGAATTAAGAAGCTATTCAAAATTCAGATTCTTTTTTTTCTTCTATTGGCTCCACTTAAATAGGAATTGGTGACACCAGCTTGTACAGAACTGAAACACAGGTCAAAGTAAGTGACCAGTATCAATTACTGACTTCTCTCCCTGAACATTGCTTTTCTACCTGCAAGGACTGAAGGCTTGCCCCTGAAAAACATTCTCTCTGCCTTTCCTATGCTCTTGACACTACTCTTTACCCAACACTGCTGATCTACACAGGCCTTTCCAGCTCCTTAAGTACTTTTTTCCCTCCTCAGAGGGATTTACAGCAGTAAGAAATCAATTTTGTGAACCATAGGTGAACTGTTCTCAGTATTGATCTCCCTCTGCTTTTATTGTTATCTCTGTTAGGAGAGTACTTGGGAGCTTTGATCACAGACCTGCATCTCACTGTTCCAAGTGCTGCAGAAATAGAAAAGGGAAAAGGCTGCTTGGAAGCACTCAGAGTCAAATTCTGGGTGCAAGTAAGACTAAAGAGAAAGGGAAAGACCAGGTAGGAGAGGCCACAGGTCTTTCCAGTGTGGAACTCAGAGGTTTTGCAACAACCTTCTGCACTTCAGTGAATTTTCAGCAAATTTTTGTTTCCATACCAGATATTCCTTTTCTGCACTGTGGAACTTTTCACATTGACAGGCAGCAAACTACAGCATAGTCCTAAAAACTGTTGCTTTATGGTGCAGTGAAACATTTCTCATGAAACCTGAGCCTTCATAAGCCATACACTAGGGCTGGTTTGTTGGGTTTTCTTAGAAGGTAAATAAATGGCAAACAATGGAGCCATTGTCCACTTAAGTACCATTCTTACACCAAAAGCCTTTCATAATGACAGCAGCATCATAAAAGTGCTTTGATCTAAAAAGGCTCAACTATCTTTGTTTCCTATTAGCATAACTTTCTTTCCCAGTGGAGCACAGAGCATTTCTGATAATGGTACTCTATTAGGATAATTAGAAAAAGATTGTTCAGCTCCAGTTCCTCCTTAAAGCTCCCTTCGTGTCACTCAGATTTTTCTACTTCTCCCCCCCCTCCCAAATACCTCTCTCATAAGGAAAAAATTTAAAAGCTTCCCATTTTATGGCTCAGAAGTTTAGGCTGCCAGTGTGATGCTAACCAGCCATTCAAAGAGTCTGAAGAAGGCTGAAAATGAAGCCACCACCTTTTAAAAAACCTGCTCTTTGGGTTTCTTTAATGTGAGCATGGATTTGGATAACTATGTCACAGAGCTTTTAATAAAGTAGGAGGAATGTGCCCTGGGCTGGCTTGCAAGGGAAGCACGAGAAAGCACTAGAGGAAAAGCTTGCCCAGGGCATTTGTGGGTGTAATATGACCAGAAGCAGGATTCTTATGACAGGTGACAGAAAGAGGAAGACACTTGCTAAGAGAGTATTCCCAGACATCCTCTTGGAAACACAGATTTCTTACTTTGTCTTGCCATGCAATACTCAGGCTTCTGCCTCTTCCATGAGAGGTGCAGATGTGAGGTCACAGGCAGTTGGGGCCAGCTGGAGACAGTTTAGTTTTGCCAGGCACTTAGTGCCACCATGTGCTCACTGCTGCAGTGAAACAGCTGCTTTTCCAGTTCCTGCTTCACTGAGTCATCCTTCACTAGTTACCTGGGAGAAGAGACCAACATCAGCTTCACTACAACCTCCTTTCAGGTAGCTGTAGAAGAATAAGAGCTCCCCTTAGCCTTCTCTTCTCCAGACTAAACAGCCCCAGCTCCAAAGCCTCCAAACCCCTCACTGGCCCTGGTGCTGTTTCTCTGGACATGCTCCAGGACCTCAATGTCTTTCCTTTACACTGGCACTGAGAACTGAACCCAGCACTGAAGCTGAGGGTGAGGTGATAGAAAGCATCCCCAGAGATGACTTGAGCATTCTGGCAGATGAGAAGCTGGACAGGAGCAGGCAGTGTGAGCTTGCAGCACAGAAGGCCAATGGCAGCTTGGGCTGCATCCAAAGATGTGAGCCAGAGAGGTGATTCTGCCACTTGACTCTGCTCTGGTGAGACCTCACCTGGAGTACTGTGTACAGCTCTGGAGCCCTCAGCATAGGAAGGACATGGAACTGATGGAGCAGGTCCAGAGAAGAGTCAGGAAAATGATCAGGGAGCTGGAGCACTTTGGCTACGAGGAGAGGCTGAAGGAACTGGGGGTGTTCAGCTGTCACTCTGGGGAGAGCTAATAGCAGCCTGCCACCACCTGAAGGGGCTACAGGAAGGATGGAGAGAGACTGTTTGCAAAGGCCTGAAGGGATAGGATGAGAGACAATGGCTTCAAACTAGTGAAGACCAGATTTAGATTGGATGTTAGGAATAAGTTCTTTATCATGAGGGTGGTGGAACAATGGAACAGGTTGCTGGGGTGAGGGGGTGCATTGAGACCCCATCCCTGGAGATATTCAAGGTGAGGCTGGACAGGGCTCTGGGCAACCTGATCTAGTTGAGGATGTCCCTGCTGACTGCAGAGGGAGTTGGACTGATGAGCTGTGGAAGTCTCTTTCAGCCCAGCCCATTCTCTGATTCTATGAACTGCATCTCTGCATTTCTATGCTATTTTCAGCTCGCCCAGGCCCTCCTGTCAGCATTGAAAGGCTGCTTCCTGTTTGCTCTTTGTCAAGATTCTACTGAGCCGTGGTACAGCCACTCAGCCAGAGCCCCAGGTGCGGCACTGCAAGCTTTACAGTTGAATTCTGTGCTCCCATTAACAGAGAGCAAACAGACACAAAGATAATTCCCTGCCAAGGATTTTACAAGATTAAGTTTCAGTTACAGGCCATTCTTTGCTTTATCTGCTACTCAGTTAAGACAACAACAAATAGCAGTATGAAGAAAAAAGAAAGAAAAGAAAAGAAAAGAAAAGAAAAGAAAAGAAAAGAAAAGAAAAGAAAAGAAAAGAAAAGAAAAGAAAAGAAAAGAGAAGAAAAGAAAAGAAAAGAAAGGAAAAGAGGAAGAGAAGAGAGAAGAGAGGAGAAGAGAAGAGAGGAGAAGAGAAGAGAGGAGAAGAGAAGAGGAAAAGA
>VXBD01004949.1:71982-100048 GCA_013399975.1 Indicator maculatus | reverse complement strand
AAGTGAGGAGAAAGTTCTTCACAGAGAGAGTGGTTGGCCATTGGAATGGGCTGCCCAGGGAGGTGGTGGAGTCACCATCCCTGGAGGTGTTCAAGAGGGGATTGGACATGGCACTTGGTGACATGGTTTAGATAGGCATGAGGTGTAGGGTGACAGGTTGGACTCAATGATCTTTGAGGTCTCTTCCAACCTTCTTGATTCTATGATTCTATGATTCTATTAATTCCCCTCTCAAGTCTTCTCTTCTCTAGACTAAACAGCCCCAGGCAGTGCTCCAGTCCTTCAACCATCCTTGTAGCCCTCTGTTGGACTCTCCAGTCCCCTGTCCCTCCTGAACTGGGGAGCCCAGAACTAGATGCAATATTCCAGGTGTGGTCTCACCAGGGCAGAGTTGAGGAGGAGGAGAACCTCCCTGGATCTGCTGGACACACTCCTCTGAATGCACCCCAGGTGATGGAGTTCAGTTTGTTGCACAACGGTTCAGGAAGCTAATGGCTATTGGGAAAAAAATAGAAAGAAACACAGAAAGAAAGAAAGACAGAAAGAAAGACAGAAAGAAAGACAGAAAGAAAGTAAGGAAGGAAGGAAGGAAGGAAGGAAGGAAGGAAGGAAGGAAGGAAGGAAGGCAGGCTAAGTTAAAGCACAGAAAGCCATCCAGCAGAGATGTGAGCAGAGACAGCCAACATTAAACTCCAAAGGGAAATGGGTCTTCCCATCTGACCACCACTTGGGAACCTTAGCTTTGAAAACCCAAGAAACATTGCTAGTGGGGAGAAATGAGGGTCTCAGTGTGGTTCGCTGTTCATAAGGGAGAAGCTTGCTCATCATCCTCAAAAGCTGATCAATGCACTCAAACCTCAGCTGAATCTTCTCACTACATGCATTTGGGTAATCAGTTTTTCATTTAGTCACATCAAACAGAAATCTGGTTGCTCTGCAATTCTGACTGGCGTTTCATGGGACAAGAGCTCAAATTATCCTCAGGGATAAAGGGGCTTAGCCAAGGTCCAACTAGCAGCTTAAGGGGAGATGCAAGTGCATGAGCACTCTGGAACTCCAGGGGACACAAAACCATCCCCTGGACGGTCAAATCTTAGAATCATAGAACACATCAGATTGGAAGATCATCTTGCCCAGCACCCCTGCAGTGAGCAGGGAAATCTTTAACTAGATCAGGTTGCTCAGGACCCCATCAAATTTGATCTTGAATGTCTCCAGGAATGGGGTCTCCACTACATCTCTGAGCAACCTGTTCCAGTGTTTTACTACCTTCATTGTGCAGAACTTCCTCCCTATGTCCAACCGAAGTCTACCCTGCTCCAGTTTCAAACCATTGCTCCTTGTCCCATCGCTCCAAGCCCTTCTGAACAGTCCTTGTCCAGCCTTCCTGGAGGTCCCCTTCAGATATTACAATGCCACAATAAGGTCTCCCTGGAGCCTTCTCTTCTCCAGACCAAACAGCTCCACCTCTCACAGCAGGTCTTTGTAGAAGAGCTGTTCCAGTTCTCCAATCATCTTTGCGGCCCCCATCCAGACCTGCTCCAGTTCTCCGATCATCTTTGTGGCCCCCCTCCGGACCTGCTCCAGCAGGCCCATGTCTTTCCTGTTGCTGTGGGTTAAGGCCTAGCTGGTGGGCAGAGGGGAGTTACCTGATCCTGGGGGGTGTCACCAGACCCCAGGTAAGATGCACCAGGTCAGGCTTATCCCCTCCCCTTTCCTGCCTCTATTCAAGGGAGGGCAGTTGCAGTCTGGCTCTCTCAATTCCTGCCTTTGCCTCTGGACCTGCCTTGCCCGAGAGCTGTTGACACACACTCAGGCCTGCTGCCCACGGTGCGGCCTACCTCATGTCGGGGCCTACCCCCAGGTGTCGGGGCCTACCCCCACATGTGGGGGCCTACCTCCAGAGAATCCATTGCCATCCAGGGGAATCCATGGCCATCTGTGATGGGGTTGGATAGACACCTGTATATATCTTCCCTTGTTTTCTCTGTATATGCTTTCTTCCTTAAAACCTCTTTTTTCTTGTTAAAATTACTTTTTTAACTTCCACTTCCATGTACATCGTGCATCTACCCTTTTTTCTTTCCCCTGCCTATTTTTCCCTGTGGGGAAAGAGGGATGGGGAAGAGGAGGGTAATCTGAAATCTGTCCCAGGGGGTTTTGCCCTGGAGCCTCTAAATGGCAACACCTATGTTGAGGGCTCCAGAGCTGGACACAGTACTCCAGGTGAGGTTTCACCAGAGCAGTGGCAGGTTCCCCTCTCTCCATCTCTGACCACACTGCTTTTGATGCAGTCCAGGCTGCCATGTGCCTTCTGGGCTACAAGTGCCCATTGCTGGCTGCTGTCCAGCTTATCTACCAGCAGCCCCAAGGCCTTTGCTGCAGGGCTGCTCTCAACATCGTCATCCCTCAGCCTGTGTTGGGGATTGCCCTGACCCAGGTGCAGGACTTACACTTTGCCTTATTGAACCTCATGAGATTCTCCGCAGCTGCCTGCCCAGGTCCCTCTGGAAGACACCCATCCCATCCCTCAATCTTATCAACTGCACCACTCAGCTTGGTATCATCTGCAAACTTGCTGAGGGTGCACTCAGTCGCACTGATGAAGATATTGAACAGCACTTGTCCCAGTATGGACTCCTGGGGCACACCACTTGTCAGTGCTCTCCATCTGGACATCCAGTCATGGAGCACTACCTTTTGGCTGCAATCATCCCACCAATTCCTTATCCACTGAACAGTCCACCCATCAGATCCCTATCTCTCTCATTTAGAGAGGATGGTGTGGGGCGCTGTGTCAAAGGCTGTAGAGAAGCCCAGACAGATGACATCTATTGAGATTCAGGTATTTTCTCCTATCCTGCTTGATAATCTATTCTGATAATTTCCAGACCCTTCAGGTGATCTTCTTCATGGACCAAAGGAAAACCAAAACCAGGCAACGTAGAAAGTGGCTTGAAAAGAGCAGAACTAACTTCTAATGCACCCCAGTATACCACTGGCAGAGAGAGATTTACAACCAACCAAGTGCAAACAACCTCATGCTCAGTTGTGTCTCAGGCAGCAATGGCAGGAAGGAACTTAGCCTGCTGGCCTGGCTCCATGCTTTCTGCCCTTGACTAAAGGCACATGAAGGCAAGTAGGGGCCAGGTGCGGCTGATGAGACAAAGGTGGGGAAAGTACACAGAGTTACAGTACACCAGGAACATGACACAATCATGGTTCTTTATTTCAGAGTATGTTTGAAACTGGAAGGGGCACCTGGAGGTCATCTGATCCAACCCCATGCTCAGACAGGGCCACCTTGAGGCAGGTAGTCCAGGACTGGTCCAGACAGCTTTTGAATAAGGAGGGAGACTTCACCCTTCTGCTGAGCCTGTGCTTGCTCACCTTGAAAGTATAAAACCGTTTCCTTTCATCCAAAACCTCCTGCATTTAAATTTGTGCTCATTGCTTCTACTGACATCTGATGTGGTGTTAAGAACTAGAGCTTACAAGAAGGACAATTTTCTACCAAGACCTCTAGCTAGAGGAGGGCATCAGTTTTAAACTCAGAGGATAGGTTTAGGCTGAACTCAAGGAAGGTATTTCTTTTATCATGAGGGCAGTGGAACACTGGACCAGCTCCTAGCTAAGCACGTTGCTGGCTCATGGTCAACCTCCCATCCACTAGGACCCCCAGGTCCTTTTCCCTTTCACTGCTCTCCAGCACATCAGACCCCAACCTATACTGGTACATGGGGTGGTTCTTTCCCAGGTGCAAGACTCTACACTTGCCCTTGTGGTATTTCATTCAATTCCTTCCAGCCCAACTGTCAGCCTAAGTCTGGCTGAATGGCAGCATAATGCTCCTGTGTCAGCCACTCCACCCAGCTGTGTGTCATCTGCAAACATGCTGGCAGTGCACTTTCTGTTACTGAAGTGGTACCACTGACAGGAGCAGTTATGGGCCAAACATCTGTGTACCTGAGACAAGCAAAGGAAAAAAAAATCCCACTGAAATATAGTTATTCTACATTCACAATATCACACAGTATCACAGTGAATTAGAGGTTGGAAGGGACCTCCAGAGACCATCAGGTCCAACCCCGCTGCCAGAGCAGGATCACCCAGGGGAGTCCACACAGGAATGCATCCAGGAGGATTTGGAAAGTCTCCAGAGAAGGAGACTCCACAACCTCTCTGGGCAGCCTGCTCCAGGCCTCGTTCACCCTCCCTGGAAAAAAGTTTCTCCTCATGTTGAGCTGAAACCTCTGTGTTCAAGTTTGTATGCAATGGTCCTTGCCTTATTCCTGTGCACCACCCAAAAGAGCTTGACACCCACCCCTCAGCTCCCCTCTCAGCCTTCTCTTCTCCAGACTAAACAGCCCCAGGGCTGTCAGTCTCTCTTCACAGGGGAGATGCTCAAGTCCCCTAAGCGTCCTCCTGGCTCTCCCTTGGACTCTCTGCAGCAGGTCTCTGTCTCTCTTGAACTGAGGAGTCCAAAACTGGACACAGGATTACAGGTGTAGTCTCAGCAGGGCAGAGTAGAGGGGGAGCAGAACCTCCCCGGCCCTGCTGGCCACACTTTTCTTGCTGCACCCCAGGATCCCATTGGCTCTCTTGGTCAATAGGTAGCTCAACCAACTTTGCCTCCCTTCTGATCAAAATAACCAAAGACAATGTTTTTTTTCCCCCCCAACAGGTCAGCTTGTATTGAAAATATCCCCGTAAAAACACCTGCAATGCCACGAGGGAGTACCCAATACAAACCAGAGCAGTGCTAACTTTCTTTAAACTGTTAAACTTTATTATAAATTAAAATTTCTTTACAAAAAAAAAATTGCACATAAGTGACCACTCTTAGGTTCTGATGCACTGGCATTTGCAATAGTTTCTTTAATCTTCAAGTTTTAATAGTCTCTGCCGTGAGTCCAATGCAGAAAAGGGCAGTAAGCAACCCTCTTAGAGCCTTCAAGTGCAAGAAGCATACTTGTGGCCACGGCAGTTACACTTCCCTTAAGAGCGGCTGCTTTTGTTTTAAATCCTGTAATGAAAAAGTCTCAAAAAAAAAGGTTTAAAAAAAAGGAAAGGAAAAAAAAAAACCAAAACAACCCCAAAATGGACTACTTTTGCTTTGTACTGTAAACACAGCCCAGTAAAATTAATCCCAAACACAGATCTCTCAGGCATCAGCGAGAGCGTCAAGTGACTCAGGAACAGCCAAACCAACAGAAAATGAAAAGAACCCATAAAAAAGAAACTCATGTCTGTCATTTGGATTAACCATACTTACGGAGCTGACGTTATCAGAATCTGGCAGGGCCCAGAAGCAAGGCCAGACAGGGAGTTCATTTTCCCAGAGGAGGGTCACGTTCATTGTTTCCAGGTGGAAGGAAAGCAGCTTGGAGACTCGACACGCTCGGCAATACTCATCTGCCTTACGCAGATGTTAGGCATGGCTCAGCCTGAAGAACCATTCAACTGATTTTGGCATTTATTAGGACTTATGGCTGACCGTGCCCAGCGTTCAGTGATTCTTGCTTTCTGTTCTGTAAGTGTTTAAATTTAAAAGCTCATCTAGGCTGACTCCAACCTCTTGGCACTTGGAAACTAGTTTTCTCAGGTTATCAGTTTTACCTCCTCCTGATGCTTCAAACAAGAGTTGCTGTAAGAGATGGGGAAGTAGATATAAGATTTAGCCAGAGCTTGAGCATCACCACATCTATGGATATGGGATATGCAGAGAAATTTAAATGAAACCTCAAACTGAATCATAAAGAGAAAACATTACATCTTTCCACAGTGTTGCACATAGAGGTAACTTCTGAAGGGCTCTCTGATATAAATGATGGACCTGTAAAATAAAAACAGGTATTAAAAGTCAGCACAGCTTGGTGCACTCAGAGCCAGCCATCTGAAGCACAAAACACTTGAAATCATTTTTTTAAAATGTGGTCTTAAAAAAAAAGTTTCCAAGTCAAGCATTAAACTTCTACTAAAAAGCAAAGGCAAGTTTATGTCTGACCTTAATTCTGACCCTTGTATGCACATGATTAATTACATGTGGACATTCTCTTTTTCTTCACAAGACTCTTGCCTCATTCATTGCACAGGATGGAACATGCTCAGGGAATGAAGCAGCTTACTGAATATTTCTGTCACCACTCAATATGGAGTCTCAAGGTCTTGCTTATTGCATATCAGCTCAACCCTGCAATGAAAATAACTGTTTCGTAGGCTTTTTTTTTTCCTTCAACATCTACCTATCTGTGCTTTAATAATCAGTATGTATCTCTAAAAAGAACAAATGGGTTTACCATTTTATGGTTGGAAACAGAGGATCAAAATGTTTAAAGGTAAGTATTTACTCAGGTTTCCTTCAACTACTGGTATCTAAAGCACCAACTTCAATCACAGAGTCATTAGGGGAAGTGTTTGTTGGCATTTTAAATACTTGTGCCCATTTTTATAGTTTTAGCAAACCTTTACATAACCTCTAAAAGGAATGGCAGGTTCTCCAGGAACAGGAAATCCAAAATCAGTTTTAAAGTGATATCCTACTTGTTCATTAGAAAACCCAGTTATCTGCAACACTCCACTGGTTTGTGTAAACAGCCTTAAGCGCTCACCACATCACAAACTAAGACCTATCCCCACCAAAAAAACCAAAACCAAACAACTGCACTTTGTATGCCAACTTAAGTGACTTAACTCCACACCATACAGTTAGTCAGGGGGTTGCAGAAGAAAACCACAAGATTTCTTCTGGGTATAATACAGCTTCCATGTTGTCCATATGCCTTTATTGGAATTAGTTTGTTTTCTTTAAGGACCCTCTTTTTTCAGTCATTTCAAATGTATTTTTCTATCTTTCTAACCAAAGCAAGCAGGGATCTTATTGTCACCAGCATTACTACAGGCAGGGCTTTAAAATGTAGTCCATCTAATACAATGACTGAAGCAGGGATCTGTGACCAATTATAGATTACACCAAACCATCAACATGGAGACAGAATTAAGGTTGAAGAGGCAACCATGCCTTTGATATCTCCTGACTTTGAACTATTTGATCTTACAAAGCAAATAACTGTCTGCTTGGGAGGATGGGGCAGGGGGTGGGTGGGTTTCTTTTTAAACATTGGAGGAGACAGTAACAAAAGAGAAGATTTCAAATGTGAGTCTGACAATAGCCATGATGCCCATTACAGATCAGTTAAAGGTTTAACACTGTTCCAAAAGAAGGGCTACTGACAGCAAAAAGGATGCTGAAAATCAGGCCCTACAAGAATGACAAGATGCAGCACACAAGCAGCTCAGAACACCACAAACAAGTGATGAGTCACAAACCCAGGGCCTCATGACCCCCTAAACACACAGCATCTTTCCAGAGGCAGAAAAATATTTTGAAGGTGACAGCAGCAATACCAAGAAGTCCCTTTCTGTTTGAACTGCAAAGTGACTCAGCTGCTGTGCCAAATACCTCTTGTATTTTTATATAAAGGGATAAAAAAAAAGTTTGTCTCCCTGAAGTACCAGCATAAGCTTGTGACTTCTGAAGAAAAAAAACCAAAACCAAACCCCACAAAAAACCCAAACAACAAACCATCTGATGTCTTTGGTGGGGTCAGGAACTAAGCCTCTCTATGCTGACCCAGCAGACCCCTATTCCAGCTCAAAAATCCTTTCTCCCACCTACTGTATTTCAAGTGCTAGCAATGTCCTCCAGATAAAAACAAACAAAACCCCAAAAAAGGGAGAATGCAAACCTCTCCCTAGTAAGGGGAAGATACACACAAATACTCTGCACAAGTACTCATGACACAAACACAGAAGCATTGGCTTCAAGTGTGAGAAATATCTTTGGCAATGAAGACAGAATAGATTATATGCAAAGTACTTCAACTCTCTAGAAATCTTGGGTTTAAGAGACGACCTTTGCTTTGGAGAAAGCAAAGGTATGAGGTTTTACACACTGTTAGAATTACTCATTGTAGTAAGCTGTGTTGACTTACTTCTCTTTGTCCCATTAGAAAGCATTCGGCAGCAATGGCTCTGAGGAAAAGAAATATATACAAATATTTATTCTTGAATGGTTTTAAATGCCATTAGTGGCAGAATACTGACTGTGGCATGGAATTAGAAATTCCTTGAGGAGAAACTGACTAACTTCCAGTTATGTTAGTCTACAAGGAAAAGATAAAAGTAGCCATTTTTTAAAAACAACCTTACATGAGCAAGACATTTCAGTGGTTTCCCCATTATGAACAAACACTGAAGAAAAAGATCAGTTCAGCATCACTGGATAATGGAGATTACTGCTATTGTGATATATAAAGGGGAGGGTAGAGAGGGGGAGACAGAAGTCAATAGTTGAATTAAAAAGGCAACTGGTAAATACATCATTCATATTTCTCTGCATAATATCCATCCCCACAGGTTTCCCCAAGAGGGAAATACCATTTAATTTTCAAGAAGTGACCGTATCTCTGTCTGTGGTACCAAACCACTACTCCTCGGATAATAAGCTAATGGAAGAGACGCTTCCAGTACAAGCCCAACTGGAAGGACATTTCACATTTACCTTTGTGATGCAAACCTTACAAACAAAAGCAATATCTAGGAAAACAGATGTATGACTGTTGCATTACATTTTCCAGATGGCCAGGCATGTTGGGATATTATATGTAAACATCTTGGCTTGCAGTTTCAGAATCTGAACATTGCTCTCCTCCCAGTATCGCAGCAGCAGTCTGTAAAAGGGATTGACGAGAGAAGAACACTGCTCTAGTCACTGGGAACACACAACCAACCCCAAGATATGGACATGTTACACACAACACCTTTTCACACAACCACAGAAACATTCAGGTTGGAAAAGCTCCTCAGGATCACCAAGACCAACCCAGAACCCTACTCTACAAGGCTCACCCCTAAACCACAGCCCCAAGCACCACAGCCAAACCACCTTCAAACACAGCCAGGCTTGGGGACTCCACCATCTCCCTGCCCACCACATTCCAGTCCCTGACCACTCTTGCCCTCAAAAATGTTTCCTACTGTCCAGTCTAAACCTACCCAGTGGAAGGTTGAGGCCATTCCCTCTTCTTCTATCACTAATGACCTGGGAGAAGAGACCAGCACCAACCTCTCCACAACCTCCTTTCAGGGAGTTGTAGAGAGCCAGGAGGTGTCTCCTCTTTTTCAGACTTTTAACTAAACTTTTAGCTAATCTGAGCCAAGAGCTGCTTGTAGGAAAAACATCCCAAGCTACTCTCTAAAGTATTGACTGATTGTGCTCTCATGACAAAACAAAAACAGTTAAGACACTCCCAGAGAATAGCTAAGAAGTGATAAATTGGAGAAAAAATGCCATCTTGGCACACTGCAAGATCCACTTCTAGCATGCACGAGGTAGCTGTATGTTTGAAAGGAGACTGATTAGTTTTATAGCCATGTGGCTAGGGACCTCATTGAGTCAGTTCTGCTCACCCATTTCATGTAGTATCAACACTGCCTAAGGAAGCTGTGAGTTCCACCTAGACAGAATTGCAGTTTGGTTCAGAATGCAGCGATTCGACTTCACATGCCAGAGGAGCTGCATCATACTCTCCCCACATCCCCAGACAAATCTACTTATTTCAAGCCTTGCTTTGAATTCTTGAGGTTACAGCTGATTAGAACACCAAGTGTTATGGGGACTTTTCCAACTGACTCCAACACTCAGTAGCTGAATACTGTAAGATGTGGACTCCAAGCCAGTTTGAAATACTCTTCAGGTAAGAATCTGTGTGATGCTTACACTAACTGCCTTTGTTTCCCCTAAGATTTTTTTTTTCCAAAATAAAGAATAGTTTCTTTACTAAATAAAAGCCAAGATGAGCACTGTTATATGCTAGTGTGTCCGTTTTTATTTGTTCTGTGCTGGACCTGTATTTTAACAGATCATTAAACAATGAGATTTTTAATATATATCTGACATTTCTGTACACCCTTGACCCTGCAGTACTGCATCCAGAGATGGAGCCCTCAATATAGGAAGAGCATGGACCTGATGGAGCAGGTCCAGAGGAGGGCCACGAAAATGCTCAGGGGGTTGGAGCAGCTCTGCTATGAGGACAGGCTGAGGGAGCTGGGGGTGTTCAGCCTGGAGAAGAGGAGGCCCCAGGCCTAAGAGCAGCCTTCCAGTACCTGAAGGGCCTACAAGGAGAATGGAGAGAGACTGTTTGCAAAGGCCCCTGTAGGATGAGGAGGGGCAATGGCTTCAAACTAGAGCAGAGCATATTTAGATTGGATGTTAGGAACAAGTTCTGCACCACAAGGGTGGTGGAACACTGGAACAGGTTGCCTGGGAGGGGTGTGGTTGAGGCCCCACCCCTAGAGATATTCAAGGTGAGGTTCAACAGGGCTCTGGGCAACCTAGTCTAGTTGAGGATGTCCCTGCTAACTGCACAGGAGGTTGCACTGGATGACCTTTGGAGGTCCCTTCCAACCCAGACCATTTTATGATGCCATTCTGACCATTTACTCCTGTACAAAGCAGAGTGTATTCCTGGATAATTAAACCTTTCTGTAGCTAGACAAGAACCCTTCAAATACCTCAAGAAAAACTGAGATGATATTAGAAGGCACAATATGCCTCAAGCCACATGCAACAATACAGGAAGAGTTTTTTACTTTGGTGGTAGAAAGTTAACTATGCAGGTCTTGCAAAAAACACCCCAGGAGCTAAGTCAGTCAGCTGTTTGTCTTGATTACAAGTATTTGTACATACCTCAGTGCAAGTCCAGGATTAGCAGGCATGGTAGAACAAAACCGTTCCAAGGTTTTGGAATGTTGGGATTTTGGAATGCAGCTCAAATAAAAAAGAATTACCTGTAGAATTTGAATTATAAACATTAATCCACTTTATAGCTGTCTCATTTTGCTAAGAACGATGGAAAGACAAACTAGGAGAGTTATGACTAAAGTCAGTTACCATCTACAAACTTCATCAACTAAAAACTATCTCTCAAGGGTATAAAAAACAATTTGCATAACAAAAAGTTAGTGTCAAGTTGCTAAGGACATATTTTAGCCCTTTTAGCCTACATTTAGTGAGCAAAGAGAAATGCACTGATGTTAACAAACCAGGCCCTTTCTATAAGCTTTATTCAGTCTAAGTGCTTCACTTGTTTTCACTCCTACTTTATTTCTTCTGATTTTTAACCACTGTAATTTCTAGGATCAGGACTGACAACTTAAATACTGTTTCCACCTGCCAGTGTTACAGCCCTGCAGGCCCCTCTTGCTCAGCCATCTCCTCCCTCCAGTACACAGTTTCTCTTCTTCTCTAGTCAAGTTTGTCACTAACAGCAATATTCACAGTAGTACAGCAGGCCATCATAAAAGCTTCTTTGCCTTGCACATCCTTTATTCAAAAGGTCACCGCTAGAGTGTCTTCCGCTCACAACACTACTCTCCTCAGACACTTGCTTGTTTTTCTCATCCCTTATTCTCAGTGTTGCTGTACTTGAACAAGTAAATTAGAGGTACCTGCTGAAAGGTCAGCCTGTTGAATTAAAACTGTCCACAGACACATTTTTACCTTATTATGAAACTCATAATTGGTCCAATAATCAGCAGTACTAAAAGGAATTGGGTATCGTGTGGGGACTGTAACCAGACATCTGTTCACTAGGTCAGTAAAAAGCTTGAATTCTTGAACTTTGTTGTTGGATCCAACAACTTTGCTATTGATAAAAACAAGGTAACTGGAAGAAAAAGAACACAAAAAGAAGAAGAAAAACAGGATGGTTCTGGTAGGCTTCACTCAGTTTTCAGATTAATTTACTTTCCTGCCTTAAGAACTTACTCCAGCCAGATATTCTGAACAATGTCCTGCTGCATCACGGCCCCCAGAGCTGCCTCGTAAGCATCCAGTGCTTCCCCGACACTTGCTTGAAGGGACTGGCACAAACTGTTTGCATTAAGAGATAAAAGTGTTGTGTCTCATAAACAATGTATGTTCTTAACACCTTAAGAGTAATAAGCAATGAAGAATTTCTCACTCTGAGATGCTAGAAAAACAGCGTTTTCAGCTCAGCAACATTATGGATTCATTTATCAGTCAACTTACTAAAATGGGTATGTCTCAGCTGCAGGTCATAAGGAATTGATATAGAAACCAGGGAGTTTAAAATGCAATTACTAAACAGAAATTCAATATTATAAATTGTCTTTTACTCTTGCAAAGACCCAATTCTCTAATCCTTTCAACAGGGATGGTCTGATGCTACCAGAATGAAGACAAGCCTTGAGCTTCTGTTTGGAGAGAGTTCCACAGCAACAAATTTCAAAGTCAGATTAAATCCACTTGAGAAATGGTCTTGGACTGCAGCAACAAAATAACTACTTCTGGAGATCTAGGGCAGAAATATGCTGATTCCATCAGGAGGGAAAAAAACAAAACCAGACAAAAAAAAAATACCCACAACCAACAACAAAACCAAACCAAACCAAACAACCAACCACAAACAAACAAAAAACCCCACACCAAACAAAACAAAACCACCAACCTGAAAGAATATTCAAGAAACTCCTTACTTTTGTCCCACAGCTGTTGGACAGATCAACAAAAGGGACCTCACCAAATGCAAAAGTAAACCTTTTTTGACAAAGATTCTGTGAATAAAGCTTATTTCAAAGAGTAAAGCAACAGTGGAAAAAAAAAAGTAAGACTTCCAGTAAGTCATAAGAGGAAAAATGAAACTGATGAAGAGGAAGGCTACAGAAATGCAAGACATGCTCAGGCTGATGTTGATACCTTGCTACAGAACTGCTGCTATCACAAGCAATTGTGGCAGAAACAAAGCAAGACTGTGTATATGTGACAAGGATCTGTCACTTTGGCAATTTCTTGCAGAGAAAAAGAACACTGCTGTATTGCTTTGCTATGGAGGAGTCTGTGGCTAGTCGCAACCTTTATAGTCTCTTGAGCAGTAGCTCCACGACCAGCTGAAACAATGGGTCAGGTAACATAGGGAGATGAGGGCTACCCAAGTTAGAGTGGGGAAAAACTGTGGTAAAATAAAAGGGAGACAATGAAAGAGAGAAGCCAGAACACCACCACTAACAATGCTAACCAAAAGCAAACAAGAAACAAACCAACAAACATGAACACACCTGTTACTGTTCCAGTAGGACAGAATTTATAGAATATTTCTCAAGTGGAGAATCTAAGTTGATGTGGAATTCACAGCTCCATAAAACTGCCTTTGTTGTGCAGCAGGCAGTTAAGTTCTCTAAGGACTGGCAGATCATTTATTGAAAGAACCCAGATATACCCTTAGGCAAACACTGAAGGTTCTGCTTTTGGAAATGCAACATATTCAGCCTCAACAGCTGTTTCTCAGAAATAATTTAGAAGGTCTCACCAGTAGATCTGCCACAGGTATGGGATTTGCTGGTTTACAACATCATCTGTAAGATGTTCTTTATAGAGAGGTGATGTAAATTCAATTGGCATTGGAAAATTCAAGAGGTATCTACAAGAGAAAGAAGAGGTAGCAGTAAATGAGAACATCCCTCCACATGGAGCAGTTCTGAGTGATCGTAACATTTAGTTCCAAAATTCAGTTCAGGGGACACATTCAAGACACTTTCCCCTAGATATAACTCTGGCCAGGTACAGCTGATGCAGAAACCATTTGCTCCCTCATTATGTCCAAAGTTAAATGCTGGTTTGTATTTCAGAGTTCCTCCCTCCCGTGTAAAATACACCAGGTAAGGAACGGTCACCTGCACACCATCAGCAATGCCAGCACTAGATTTGATGTAGACAAGTGTAAAGGGGACTAAAATCCAACACCTGACTTGGAAATGAAAACATTTCAAAGACTCATCTGTATAAGCTTTAGCAGAGAAGGTCTTCCTTTGAAGTCCTTCAGAAGCATCTGCTTTGACCACAGAGAACTTGCTGGTTTCACAACCTCAGTAAGTCTCTCATTAGGTGCTAAAATCCAAGAGGAAAATCAGAAGGCTGGCTCTGAACCTGTGCCTTTTCAGCAGTATTAATCTGCTGATTAATAGCATGGTGGACCTCTGGAATGAGGTCTTTCCAAGTGCCTTCATGGTGTGAGGGGGAAACAGCATAAAACCCCCAAACCAACTCTGGCATACATAGGATGGATTTTCTTCCCTCAAATCCAGACATTAAGGTTGTTGGCTGCTTCATCTTTCAATGCTTGTGGTTTTACAATTTAATGTATGTGCACAAACAACCAGGAGAAACCTTATGAACACCCATATCATTTTTTCACTTCAGTAAGCATGCCAAGCTAAAAAATAAAGGAGTTCAGCAATTCTAGACTGGTTTGGCTATTAATAAAACGGCAATATTACTAAAATTGAAACAGGAAAAAAAAAAAATCTTCTAAATGTACCTTAAGAGATCCATGGGACCATGCTGTGGGCATGTGTTCTCAAAGAAAGCTGCCACAAAATCTTGCAACAGTGGAAGAATACTGCTTGACTTTTCCTGTTTTGGGTTTAGTTGTTTGGGTTTTTTCAAAAGAAAAATAAAATCAGATAAAAAATGGTAAGTACAATTTTAAGCACAACAAATAACATTGCACTATGTCTATCTCTGCAATGCTCCATTGTGTTGACTCTCTCAAAACTGAAACCTCTCTGCATCAGTTATCAGGTAGCAGAGAAAAGTAGAAAACTTATTACTGTTATGTCTATCACACACAGAATCACACAGAAACACTCAGGTTGGAAAAGCCCCTCAGGATCATCAAGTCCAACCCAGAACCCTACTCTACAAGGCTCACCCCTAAAGCACAGCCCCAAGCACCACAGCCAAACCACCTTCAAACACAGCCAGGCTTGGGCACTCCACCACCTCCCTGGGCAGCACATTCCAATGCCTGACCACTCTTGCCCTCAAAAAATGTTTCCTACTGTCCAGTCTAAACCTACCCAGTGGCAGCTTGAGGCCATTCCCTCTTCTTCTATCACTAATGACCTGGGAGAAGAGACCAGCACCAACCTCTCCACAACCTCCTTTCAGGTAGTTGTAGAGAGCCAGGAGGTCTCCCCTCAGCCTCCCCTTTTTCAAGCTAAATAGCCCCAGCTCCTTCAGTTGCTCTTCATCAGATTTATTCTCTATTCTCTCTCTTATTCTTGCTGATAATAACCCTGGGTTAGAGCACTGAACTGCAAATTTAGGATTTTATGTAATTCCTTTGATTATCTTTAATCATGTCAATACTATACACAATACTATTTTTCCCCATCTATACAAAGGAATACTACTACACATTACACAAACACTGTGAAGGTTAATCAATCTGATAGTTGTTTGCAACAATACATAAACCCCAAACTCTATCAAGCCAGCAGGCCGACAAGTTGAGATTTAAAGCATTACCTGAGAAACAAGGAATTTACACAACTGATAAAAAATTTCTGCATTCTGGGGATTCTTCTCAAAAGCTTCAGTCCACACTTTGTAGGCATTGTCACTCTGCTCCATCTGCAAATACAAGGTGGCCAAACTCTCCAAGAGCTGACAGTTGTTAGGGCAGAGCTCCAATAAAGATCTACAAAGTTCTGCAGCAGATTCCCACCTTGAAGAAAAGTAAAAGTAAGTTTCCAAAAAATCAGAAGTGAGTACTCCAAGTAAAACTGTCTTGAAACAACTTACCTTTCAAGAAGTTTCAGCAAAGCTATCATGTTTCTGTAGAGAGGAAAGCAGATAGCTATTCTTTTGTCAGCCTCCAGACTTTCATCAGTACAAGTTTTGACTGCATCTTTAAAACAAAAGGATTAAAATCAAGCCTTTAGACCTCAATGTCAAAGTTATATGAAACCTTAACATCAAAAAAAAAAAAAGTTTAACACAATGAAAATAGGTAAGTGTGGAAAGATCTCTCTCAGAGTGGTGCTTTTGAAAATTACAAAAAATAAAAGAGACCATAATCATCACAGTGCAAAGACAAAAAAGACTTTCAGAAGTTTGGTCTCTCATTCATTTAAAAACCAGGAAACATCCTACCACTGAAGTGTTAAAGCCACGTTACAGAGAGCAGCATATCACTATGTTTAAAACTGCATTCCAGAGAAGGGCCACAAGGGTGATCAGAGAGCAGGAGCTGCTCTGCTATGAGGACAGACTGAGAGAGTTGGGGTTGTTCAGTCTGGAGAAGAGAAGGCTCCAAGAAGACCTTATTGTAGCCTTCCAGTATCTGAAGGGGGCTACAAGAAAGCTGGGGAGGGACTTTTTAGAATGTCAGGTAGTGATAGGACTGGGGGGAATGGATCCAAGCTAGAGGAGGGGAGATTTAGATTAGATGTGAGGAAGAAGTTCTTCCCCATGAGGGTGGTGAGACACTGGAACAGGTTGCCCAGGGAGGTGATGGAAGCCTCATCCCTGGAGGTTTCTAAGACCAGGCTGGATGGGGCTCTGGGCAACCTGATCTAACAGAAAGTGTTCCTGCCCATAGCAGTGGGGTGAAACTAGATGATCCTTGAGGTCCCTTCCAACCCCTACTATTCTATGCTTCTATTTACAAGAAGTGAGTAATGTCTTAAGCAGTTTACCTCTTTAATCTTACCTTCAAACATAGCTAGGAGCATGTCGGGATCGGTCTTCACATCGTGGATTGTTTGCCAGGGTATCAGAAACGGCTCTTTGCTCACGATCCTTGATGGACTGACGTGAGCTGGGTCATAGAGCTTGCCTGGGAGCAGGCCAAACTCTGTCAGGTGGATGTAAGCCAACCAAGCCAAGCAACGGTCACTTACGGTAAGGCGCTCCGATATTATCTTCTCCTTTGCTGGTTTTAAAGCATTCTGTAAAGGTTAGAACAAATACAGTACATTTCAACCATAAAATCTTCAAGATCTACGAATGAGAAAAGGAAACAGGAAGAGCTAAGTTTTAATGTTCTCATATCTTTTTTCATAGAAAAGATAGGAACTACCTGTTTACATCACTCCTGTCACTGTTTGGCTTGTATGAATGTGAGCGTTCAAACCACATGTGTCACTTCCAGGAACAAGGGTTAGGGAACTGCAGAACATTGTTGGTTTGAAGAGTGAACAGAGAGACTTTGGAAACATGCATCTCTCCACATCTGTTCCATTTTTCTACTGAAACCCTGGACAATTACTTCCAGGTGCATGGAAATAATGCATTAGCTCTAGAGGCAATTCAGCTGCAAGGATTCAGCTTGCTACAGCCTACTGGGATTTGCGGTTTGGGGAATTTGTTTGTTGGGTTTTTTGGGGTTTTTTTTGTTATTATGTTCTAGTTATGCAGCTACTAAGTTAGAGCTATCCAAGTTTACTGAAAGATCCACCAGCTCTGGACACATTGTTTTAAGAAGCATGTTGGAAATGTTACAGATGAGGGATACTGCTTACAACGTTCCTACCTTCCTAGTAACAAGTGATAGAACAAAAGGAAATGGCCTCAATTTGCACCAAAGGAGATTTATGATGGATATTAGAAGAAACTGCTTCACTGAAACAGTTATCAAACACTGGAATAGGCTGCCCAGGGAGGTGGTTAAATCCCCATTCCTAGAGGTGTTTAAAAGACATAATGTGGTGCTAAGGGGCATGGGTTTAGCACCAGGCTTGATAGAGTTAGATAACGGTTGGACTCTATAATCTTAAAGGTCTTTTCCAACCAAAGTGATTCCATGATTCTATAGAGCTAGAATAGCCCCATTAAATTATCAGATCCCAATCAAAATCATTATAGCATGCAATCAAAGACTAAACACGATCACTCCTGAATAGAATCTCATGGCTAGTAACATGCCAATGTTTTTCTCAAGAAATGCAGTACAGTGGAAGAATAAACTTTCAAGGGAATGAAAGCACTTATAAAATGTAGGCAAAATTCAGCCCTCAGAAAAACTCCCGTGTCCTCTGACAAGCAAAAAGTGGTTTCAAAACATTTGACTCTTTAAAACTTCAGAAAAACTGCCTTCAAGTTTTCAAAGACATGTATTGCTACTTATTTTGAAGTAGCACTTACTTAAAAATTATCTTCTCTTAAATATGGTATATAATCTCTCCCCAAGGCATTTTTTTCAGCTACATATTTCAGATGAATATTAAAAAAAAAGATTTAGCTTTGTGATGGTGCTTTGAGGGAGGTTTCTCCCCATACACACTGGATTTCTATATTAATTAGGCACAAACTGATTTTCTTCTCCCTCTGTTCCTTTTTGTTTATTCAGTCAAACATTCAGAGCTATATTTATCTGTACTCCTGTGTTTAGAACAGCTTTTGGAGGGAGTCATCACAGCACTACGATTTTCCTATTTAAACTGGAGCTAGGGAAAAAAAACCACCATGGCCTTAAAACGCTGCTGAGAAAATCGCTTAGGACACGGCAGGCAACAGCTGCCACCTGCTGGTAGGAATGAAACCAACCTGCGACTGGAACTACAGCAGCTTCCATTCCAAGTAGGAGCTGATGTCAGCTCTCCATTTCTCACCTTCATCCACCACTTCTACTGTGCACAAAACAGTAACAGTGATGTAAAATTCTCTCTACAGTCACAATAAAAGCCTGAGATATCACTTTGGAGTTCATGGGTTCCAAAACGTCTGATTTAACAGTCTTCAAGTTTTGGAGCAGGGCAATACTGTTAAGATCACATCACACCATGTTCTTTCCCAACAACTACTAGTTTGTTAATTACTGTAGCATTAAACACTTGAGTACCTGAGGAAATACATCACTTACAGGCCCTTCACTGCAGAAAAGTGGGCTGTAGCTTTCCAGAAACCAAGCAGTCAAACAATCCCCTGGGAATTCTTTTGAGATGTCTAAGCTACCAGCTACATTAGCAAAGAATAGCAGCTTTAAAGACCCCCAAGGGTATATCCAAATTTTACAATGGCATCATGTGTCAAAATATAAGTCTCTAGGAGAATTTCTTCAGCAAATAAAAGAAGGAGCAGTTCTTCTGAAGTTTCCACTATCAGAGTCAAAACCATTCAGAAGCTGAAGGTGTGAAAACAATTACTAGAAGTTACCTGCAGCAGCACAAGAGCATTCTGGTGTCTTCCTGTAAACAGGCTTAAGTGAACCCTGTACAGGAGAGTCTCCAGCAGCTGAAAGGACACAAGATTTGGATTTTCTTCTCCCCCTCTCTCTTCCATTAGGAACTGCAGCATCCTTCCACAAACATAGTCTTTTCCATCAAAGGAATTCTCCAAATTCAAAAACTGGAGAGAAATAATTCCCATTAACAACAGCACAGATTCTAGATCCAAGTTTAAAAAAAAAAAAAAACAAACAACAAAAATCACATAAATCACAAACTTCAAAGAATGTCTTTCCCCACTTCATGAACCAGTTCCCTCCCTCACACCACATTTTTATAAGCCAGACCATTTTTAGATACCAAAAACTAAATAGTTAAAGATTCACTTCATAAGCTTAAGTAACAAAAACATAGAACATCTTCAATTTAAGTCACTTTTACCACCTGTGGAAATACAATGACTTAGAAAAATATACTGCAAATAGAACTCTGAATTACTTCATTTTCTGAGCAACTTCTGAGTTTTCAAAAAGCTGTGATGATTTTTATTTCCCACTCTGTCATGCATACTGGATCTCCACAGCACAAAACACAATCAACAAGTCACATGTGTTTTTCACTCACTGTCCACCAGATTTGGTAAGAGGGAGCATATTCCACTGCTGTTTCACACATCTCCTGTATCTCCTCCTTGGTTCCTCTTTTTGAGAAGAGTCTGAGGTAATGACACCAAATTTCAGGATTTTCTTTGTTGTTCTCCAGGGCTCGAGCCAGAACATTTAAAGTAGAATCTAAACACTCAGATGAGGAGCTGTAAGATTAAAATATGGTCACATCAACTGCTTTAGTATTCTGACTTACACTGTATCAAATATGAAAATGGATGCTTATGATTAGAATGGAAGGCACACAGGCAGCCATGTGTTTAGGGTTTTTTTTAACATATGCTGTCCTTTACTATGAAAGTTTCCATTTCAAAAAGTGTTCATCCTTCAAAGTTTATTAGGTGCAAGTATCACAGTGAATGGAAAAAAAAAAAATCAGTTTTCCAGGAAAAAAGAGCCAATTAAAAAAAAAAAAAAGAGTCCAATTTAAAATGGGCAAAACTCATTTGTAAGCTGAAGACTTAAGCTGCAATCACACAAAGGCATTTACATCATCAGAGACTTAGAAACTTAAGCAGAAATTTGAGACAAAGCAAGTTAAAAATATTTCTGCTACATATTCAATTTCCTTTCTACACTCATAAATAAGCCTTTATTTCATGTTTCCATACATGTCAAGAACATTTTCTCTGTCTATAAGCCATAAAAGTAGATTTTTCTTCTTGAGATAACTATCATAAGATGGTACCAGTAAAGTAACACAAGATTAGCTCAATAACTGTTACAAACCACAGAGCTGAACTGTAACTCATAAACAAGCTGCCACAAAACCACAGAAAACTGCTGAGGTTAACATTTATTGTGAAGACATATTTAGAAATTACTTTGCATAGACATCTACAAGAGAAAAAACCCACCTCCCAAAAGATCAAACTAAAGCAGTTAACCATGTGTTAAGTCTGGAGCTTTTCCAATCCCTTTGATCATCACTGTCCCCTACTAAACCACTCAATTTCTTCTGATGGTTGAGGCAGGGAAGAGGGAAATGAGGGGAAGTGGCTGGTTTAGGAAGAAGTCTTCCGTTACTTTTTCTCCCTTCTTTTATTGCTCTTTGTCCAAGTCCACATATATTTAAAAATTCTCCTGCTCTTGACTGTCACTTGTTGGTAGTACTTTTTTGAGTAATCACCTTTCCAGTTCTATCCCTTCCAGTGCTGAGGTACCTACTGATCACAGAATGATCACAGGATATTAGGGGTTGGAAGGGACCTCTGGAGATCTTCCAGTCCAACCTACCTGCCAGAGCAGGACCACAGAATCCAGCACAGGTCACAGAGGAACACATCCAGACAGGGCTGGAAAGGCTCCAGAGAAGAAGACTTCACAACCTCTCTGGGCAGCCTGTTCCAGTGCTCTGTCACCCTTACAGTAAAGTTGTTCTTCCTCATGTTGAGGTGGAACTTCCTGTACTGCAGTTTATATCCATTGCCCTTTGTCCTATCACAGAATGTGAGAAGAGCCTGTTCCCTCCTTCCTGACCCCCAGTCCTCAGCTATTCATAGACATTGATCAGATCCCCTCTCAGTCTTCCCCTCTCCACTCTAAACAGCCCCAGGGCTCTCAGCCTCTCCTCATCAGGCAGTGCTCCAGTCCCTTCAGCATCCTTAGAGCCCTCCCTTGGACTCTCTCCAGCAGATCCCTGTCCCTCTTGAACTGGGGAGCCCAGAACTGGAAGCAATATTCCAGGTGAGGTCTCAGCAGGACAGAGTAGAAGGGGAGGAGAACCTCCCTGGCTCTGCTGGACACAATGATTCCATTGGCCTTCTTGGTCACAAGGGCGCATTGCTGACCCATGCAGACCTTGTCCACCAGGCGTCCCAGCTCCTTCTCCATGGGGCTGCTCTCCAGCAGATGAGCTCCTAACCTGTACTGATAGAGCTGAACTCATCTTTTGCTATGTTTTTTTTCTCCATTATCCACAGCATACACAAGGATTTTAAGACAGTTGCTCCTCTCCATCTCCTTTCCTTCCTGCTCCAGCTGTTTAAGCCAGCATCTCACTCTACAAATTTAAGTAGGTCACTAGAATTAAGCCACCGTGAAAGAATTCCTACTGAATTTACCCAATTCCCAATAAAACCATAGTACCCTGCTGAATAATTCAAGGGACAGAAACTAGAGAAACTCAGAAATCAAAAAGTTTTAAAATTACAAAAGTAAGAAGCTGAGTGCTGTACAGGGATAAAACCACATAGCAGAACTGGTTTTCTAAGAAAGTTTTCTGACAAAAGTAATTTCAAACATTGTTCCAAACATTCAGTCCCTAGAGCAGAAACTGATTTGGAGATTATTGGCCCGTTACTTTATCACTGGAAGTACAACATTCCACTGTAATCTTGGGAATACATTAGGCTGTACACTCCTCAAACTGACAGTTATTTCTCCTACATTACTTTCCATCGAATTCTTAATCAGAACCTACCCAAAGATAACCCATCAGTGTAATTTATTACTCACATAGTATACTGCATGCAGCAGGAAATCTAAGCTACTTTTTTAACCTGCTTTTAAACAGTAAATTGTGGCATTGGTGAAGAAAGTCGACAGGCCCAAGCCAACCTCATGAGGTCCAACAAGACCAAATGCAAGGTTCTGCATCTGTCTTGGGGCAATCCCAGGCACCAATATAGGCTGGGCAGGGAGTGGCTTGAGAGCAGCGCTGGAGAAAAAGACTTGAGGGTTCTGGTGGATGAGAAGCTCCGCATGAGCCAGCAGTGAGCACTTGCAGCCCAGAGAGCCAAGCAGAGCCTGGGTGAGAGAAGTGTGGCCAGCAGGGCCAGGGAGGTGATTCTCCCCCTCTGCCTCACTCTACTGAGACCCCACCTGGAGCACTGTGTCCAGTGCTGGAGCCTTTATTGCAAGAAAGATCTGGAGGTGCTGGAACATGTCTGGAGAAGGGCCACAAAGATGATCAGAGGGCTGGAGCTGCTCTGCTATGAGGACAGGCTGAGAGGGTTGGAGCTGTTCAGTCTGGAGAAGAGAAGGCTCCCAGGAGACCCCTATTGTGGCCTTCCAGTGTCTGAAGGGGGCTACAAGAAAGCTGGGGAGGGACTTTTTAGCATGTTGGGTAGTGGTAGGACTGGGGAAAATGGATCCAATCTAGAGGAGGGGAGATTTAGATTAAACGTTAGGAAAAAGTTCTTCCCCATGAGGGTGGTGAGATGCTGGAACAGGCTGCCCAGGGAGGTGGTGGAAGTCTCATCCCTGGAGGTTTCTAAGGCCAGACTGGATGTGGCTGTGAGCAACCAGATCTAGTGTGGTGTCCCTGCCCATGGGAGGGGGGTTGGAAGTGGATGATCCTTGAGGTCCCTTCCAATTCTGTGATTCTGCAGAAGTTATTTAACAGCAGAAAGGAAACAAACATAGCAGCACAGGCAAAGCACAAAATCCAGTCTAATACATAGCAGACTTACCCTTCATTTTGATTCAAGTATTTGTAAGCAAGCTTAATCCAAAGCTGTACATCAGAGGGGTTTTCTTGGACGCTTGCTTCCAAGTTGGAAATGTCATCAGTCTCACTGGTAAAATACCGGACGTCGTCCGGAGTCACCACAGCGTCGAGAGCTGGAACTCTTTTCTTATGTTCCGTGGGATGAGCTGCAAACCAAAAGTGACAAACATGTTTCTTTTCAAACCAGAAGTGATCCATGTAAGATTAGAATTCACATAAGGGGTGGCATTTCTGTGTTTGAAGTATATCCTTATTTTGCTCTGGTCTATGGCTGTTGAGTGTCCTCTAAAGCTTAGTGCTGTTTAGCCTGTAGCGAGCTGCTTACATTTCCAACGTGAAGGTGAGAAATAGCTAACAGCAAAAGGCTGCCTTAATCAACATACACCAAATAAGGCTATTCATTGGGCAGCACCAGGAAATAGACACATCTCACAAAGGAAAAATGATCTCAATTCAGAGTCTCTAAACACCCTTTCTACAGGATTTGCTAGCAAATCCTAAAGCTCCCATGGCATGAGTCACATGTGAAACACTGTCAGGTGACCGACACTTCAGCAAGCTTCCAAGTCTCAGATGTCATTTAACAGCAGCTTTTTTTAACTCCTGACCTCAACACCAAACACTAACCCTGTACAAGCTGGAGACAATCAAACACATCAAGTTTTGCTGCTTACGGTTCTGGGAGGGGGAAAAAAAAATCAAAATTATTTAAAAAAAAAAATCTTAATAGTGTATGGGCAAAGCTGAAACAAACACTCTTGAGAAATAACAGCAGATCCAGAGAGGTGATTCTGCCACTTTCCTTTGCTGAGACCTCACCTGGAGTGCTGTGTCCAGCCCTGAAGCCCTCAACATCGGAAGGACATGAACCTGAAAATGATCAGGGGGTTGGAGCACCTCTGCTATGAGGACAGGCTGAGGGAGCTGGGGATGTTCAGCCTGGAGAAGAGGAGGCTCTGTGGAGGCCAAATAAAGACCTTCCACTACAGGGGGGGCTACAAGAAGGCTGTAAAGGGACTGTTTACAGCAGCCTGCAGTGGTATGATGAGGGTCAATGGCTTCAAACTAAAGAAAAGTAGACTTAGATTGGATGTTCGGAACAAGTTTGCACCACGAGGGTGGTGGAACACTGGAAAAGGCTGCCCAGGGAGGTCGTTGAGGCCCCATCCTTAAAGATATTCAAAGTCAGGCTCCAGAGGGCTCTGAGCAACCTGATCTAATGAAGGATGTCCTGGCTGACTGCAGGGAGATTGGACTAGATGAACTTTGGAGATCCCTTCCAACCCAAACCATTCTGTGATTCTATGAAATAATTCTTTATGTTCGTTTTAAGAACAGACAAGTAGAAATTCCACCTTAGCTTCCTGTCACACTTTTTTTCCCTTAAATACAACAGAATTCAGGTCAAACTATACACAAAGTTTGCATGCAGGAAATACAAATTCAAGAGAGCTGTCAGGAGCATGGAGCTCCTTAACAACCGCTTTAAAAGTCCAATGTTGGGAAGAGGCTGGTAGGTGTTTTCCCTCAGTACTCTTTTGTAATGGATGCCACATGTAGATTACCATATTTAATAGGTCCAATGAACTGCTCCTCTTCACTGCTGCTACTGTCTAACAGAGGTTTTCTCCAGTATTTTGGTCTCCATTTCCTTTTATCCTTCCATGTTGTAAAAGGAGGTGCTATAAACAAGCAAAGTGGTAGATATTCTTTTACTTACTGTATTCAAGGTTAAAACATCTTTGCTAACAAAGGTTTTAGATAAAAAACATCCTGTGAGCACAATACAAGTGTGTAAGTTCCAAATATTGTGCTCAAATATCTAAGTCACTTTTCCAAAGTGGACTCCGAAAGTATTTATATTACTGCCTTAACACAAACTCTGCTGCCCATGAGCAGAATTTGTAATAGTGACATAAATAAGAAACAAAACAAAAAAAAAATATTCTTGATCTGAAACAAATCATCAAGGTACTTCTGTAATTAAAAAAAGTGTCTACTGTATTTAATCTGCAAGGTTACTTACTGTGACTTTTGCTCTCGTTGACGTTGCTGGCCAGGAGAACAGCCATCTGATCCACTGACATACGGTCTCTGTTTATACCAAAAAGTTTTTCTATGTATTTTTCTGAAATAAGAATATTTATATCTTAGGTAAATTGAAAAAATTGGGTAACCCCACAGCAATTTAGCACAGCCTATGCTGAATGAATGAAATCCCAGTGGAAATTAACAGACTGGAACAAAGAAACAAAGAGCTGAAGCAGTTCTGTTCAGCATATTGCCTATATGCAACACTGCTGGTTGAATGCAATGAATGGAGTTTGGAAATGAAAGAAAGTGGAATTCAATAAATTCCAGCTGCACTGATATAGACCAGTCCAGCAGCTACAAAAAGAAATGAGGAAGGGCAGAGGAAAAACTCCACATCCCTTGCTTCCCAATCCCCTGAATTCCAGTGATACTTGATTTACTTCGAGTGAAATGTTCTACAAATCAGTGTGGGCTTTTTTTTTTCCCTTTCTGTAAATAGGAAGCAATTATCCACTACAAAACACCAAATGGGACAATGGTAGAAACCTACTTTTTATACAGCTGTATCTTACATCTTGCATTACATCCAAGTCCTTGCAGCACCTACAGCTTTTAATGAAAGCCTCTCACTTCAGAAAAGAATCTTTGTACACAAAGTGACCAAAAGACTTAAACACCTGTGGCAGTGCTGATTTCCTCCTCGGTGCTTTTTTCTGAACAGCCAATCAGCTCTAAATTGTAAGACAGGATATCCTGAAACAGCTGCTTGCGGCTAAGAGTGCAATCTTTCATGTGCTGCCTAAAAGGAACAAAAACAATAAATGCATTTATCACTGCAACAGGTTAACAAGGGCTTGCAACTAGAGAGTTCATGTTCTACATGCTAGGGTGAGACATACAAGGAGAGACTGAGGGAGCTGGGGCTCTTTAGCTTGCAGGAGGCTGAGAAGTGACCTCATTGCTGTTGATAAAGATGTGCAGGGGGAGTGCCCAGAGGCTGGAGCCAGGCTCTGCTGGGTGATGCCCAATGCCAGCACAAGGGGCAGTGGTGGAAGTTGAGGCATAGGAAGTTCCATGGAAACAGAAGGAAAATGTTTTCCCCTGTAAGGGTGACAGAAGACTGGAACAGGCTGCCCAGGGGGGTTGTGGAGTCTCCCTCTATGGAGATATTCAAGATCTGCCTGGATGTGTTCCTGTGTGATCTGCTCTAGGTGCTCCTGCTCTGGCAGGGCACTTGGACTGGATGAGCTTTCCAGGTTCCTTCCAGCCCCTAACATTCTGTGATAAAGACAGTGATACCCTACAATATAGCCCACTTTGATACTTCTGTTAAAAAGATGTGGGTCTTCTCTGCACTTAATCCTGTATTAATAACTTAATCCTAGTTTTAAGAGTAAGGCTATAGTGAAATATGACAAATCTCTTCTCATTTTGCACTAACACAAACCCACAGTATTTATAACTTTGCAGTTTAAATAAGGTATTCTAAGAATTAGACAGCACTCTGTATTGAAAAGAATCTAACTAAGGTTTGATGTTAACATCTAAAAGCTGACCCAGAACCTGCCTGTTACTGAAAAGGGCAAAAGAGGTGAAATCCACTCACATTTTAGCAGTTAGAAGTTTCCAAAATAACTTTATTCCTGATTAATTAATATCCATTTGCTCCTGTACCAATTTCAATGTGCTGTCTAAGAAACTCTTTTTAATATAACACCAGACTTAAAAGCATTACTGACCAGTATTTTTATTACCAGCCAGCATTCTCCCAGAAAACTAGAATTCCACTGCTCCAGCAGCATTATTCCTACATAAACAGATAGCATTTGGCATCTGCTTTATTTTCAGTCAGCAGCATGATACATCTCTAGTATGCATGACAGCATCAGCCACTACCTGAGGTTCCACGATGATCTGAAGTTATGCTGAATCTACAAAGCAAGAAGAGTCTCATCCAAATTGCAAGGTAATTAAGAAGATGAAATATTTCTGCTTTTCTGAACTTCTATCCAAAAAGCCTCCATTCTTCACAGCTTAGATAAAAGGGATTTTTTTTCCTGCCAAACAAGGTGAGGCTCGACAGGGCTCTGGGCAACCTGATCTAGTTGAGAGGTTGTGGAGTCCTTCTCTGGAGACTTTCAAGACCCATCTGGATGCATTCCTGTGCAACCTGTGCTGGATTCTATGATCCTGCTCAGCACGGGGCTTGGACTTGATGATCTTCGAAGGTCCCTTCCAACCCCTAACATCCTATGATCCTATGATCCCATGTCCGAGCTGACTGCAGAAGGGGCTGGACTAGATGAGCTTTGAAGGTCCCTCTTCCAAGCCAGAGCAGTCTCTGACTGATCAAAACCAACTTTGTTTCCTAGAACTCGTGCACAGGATCACTAAACACACACCTCTTCAAGCAATTACCAAGGTGCCTCTTTTGGCGTTTGAGGCAGACATCTAGAAGAGAGCTTTAGGTCAAGCCACCAACAGCCACAAGAACTCACCACTGACAGTCATCATCGTTACAGGTGCCTGTCAAATCAAAGCGGCAGAAGCACTGCCTTGGCTCAATCATATTGCTGTAGGTTACTGAGCTGAGGTGCAGCTTCTCCTTCGTTCGAAAATAGGGACTAAACCTGAAAGGAAAAAGGAATTATTCTGACAAAGCATGACCAGCTAAGACATCACCTGGAGAGGTGGGCACAAGCCAACCTCATGAGGTTCAACAAGACCAAGTGCAGGGTCCTGCAGCTGGGTCGAGGCAATCGCAAGCACAAATCCAGGCTGGGCAGGGACTGGCTGGAAAGCAGCCCTGAAGAGAGGACTTGGGGGTGCTGGTGGACAAGAAGCTCAATATGAGCTGTGACTGTGCACCTGTAGCCCAGAA
>VXBD01004949.1:42837-71935 GCA_013399975.1 Indicator maculatus | reverse complement strand
CCATGAGAGTGGTGAGAGCCTGGAATGTGTTGTCCAGGAAGGTGGTTGAGGCCCCATCCCTGGAGGTGTTTAAGGCCAGGCTGGATGAGGCTCTGGCCAGCCTGATCTAGTGTGAGGTGTCCCTGGCCATGGCAGGGGGGCTGGAACTGGCTGATCCTTGTGGTCCCTTCCAACCCTGACTGATTCTATGATTCTAAATAGCAGTGTAAAATACTTAAACAAGTACAAATACACAGAAGTCCACGAGTTACTACAGTCTTCATACCTGTAGGATTTAAATGCTAGAAGAGGACTATGATACGCTCCAAAGGGAAATGGTTTTGCTTCAGTTTGTTTGTTTTGTGAAGTAATGAAATCCACATCCACTGAAATTTCCTGGGGAAGAGATAAACAGATATACAGCAATTGCAATACCACCAAAAAATAATCTTCATATTCAGTCTGAAAGCATTTACCTGACCACACAAGAGATCTTCCTTAGGTACTATAAAGGCAGTACTTTTCACTAGCAGCTCTTTCAAGCTGTCAGCTTTAGCATACAGTTTTTTCAGTTCCTCAATGTTCAACCCAAGGAACAGTTCAGGCTCTTCTGATGCCTTTTTAGAAAATTTATTTATAGTTTCTTGTTTTGGAGTGTCCATGTGCTTAAGGTTTGGTTTAGTGAAAGAATTGGACTCTCTGAAAGATCTCCTTCGTTCTCGGTTTGAATTGGACAGAACTTCGTCATCAAAGTAGTTTTCTTCACTGTCCAAAGACAATTTATCCTGTGTAAGATCATGAAGTGATGGCTGAGGTAATGCAAACTCAGATTCCTCTTCTGCATGAGGTGCAACATTTGATTGTTCCTTGGTCTGAAGTGCACGGGCCTCTTTCAGCTTCTGAATCTTTAAAGCATATTCATACTCCAGCTGCTGCAGTCGTTTCTTCTCTAGTGCAATCAATTCTGCTGAATGCTTTTTTGGACTTGATGCAGGGGAACTCTCCAATTTCAACATCTTGCTTGGCTGGAAAACAGAAACAAAAAGAAGTCTTTTATTTCATTTTTCAAAAAGAGAAGGCTGAGGGAAGACCTCCTGGCTCTCTACAACTACCTGAAAGGAGGGTGTGGAGAGGTTGGTGCTGGTCTCTTCTCACAGGCAATTAGTGATAGAAGAAGAGGGAATGGCCTCAACCTGCCACTGGGTAGATTTAGACTGGACAGTAAGAAACGTTTTTTTCTGGACAAGAGTGGTCAGGGATTGGAATGTGCTGCCCAGGGAGGTGGTGGAATGCCCAAGCCTGGCTGTGTTTCAAGGTGGTTTGGTTGCAGTGCTTGGGGCTATAGTTTAGGGGTGAGCCTTGTAGTGTAGGGTTCTGGATTGGACTCGGTGATCCTGAGGGGCTTTTCCAAACTGAATGTTTCTGTGATTTTCACATTTAATGATCTATTGACAGACGGTAAATGTGAGATGAGTGTGACAGTTTGAACTAGTACCTGGATTAGACTTTGAAAAGATAAATAATGTTAGGGATTGGACACAGAATGACACTAATAGATAGGTTAACACTCATCCCATTGCTGTGTTGAAAATCTTATCTTTTGTACCACAGATAGCTCTTGCTCTTTTCTGCCCTGTTGCTTCTGCTTGCAAATTCTGTCTCTTTCTATCCATGGCCTTGCCCATCATCTTTGTTTTGACTACACTGTGTGAGGTACCTGGGAGAAGGAAGGAGGAGCAGCAAGAAGGGGTGGGCTGCGTATAGCCTCCTTTGGGGGGAGAAGGGGAAAGAGCTGACTTTGTGTTTATGGGGTAGCTAAATTGTGAATATATGTAAATATACCCAGCAGATGCTTACTGCCTTTTACACTTCTATATTTTGTTCACTTTTTTTTTTTGTTTTTAAGATAGCTTCATTTTGCTTCCATACTTTTGAATTAGTCTGGTGATTTATTCAGGGGGTAAATCTCCATTCTGGGGGTGAATCTCTGATTGGTCGGGGGAGGGTGTGGCAAATTTAACCCTCCAATAGATGAGCAAGATATTTAATTCAGAGTTCAGAAAAGAGCATTTTCAACTCATGCTAAAAAACTTCTACAAACAACAGGAAAACCACAAGACAGTTTACCACAATTCAGCTGGCAGGTTGGCAGGTTTTTCAATAAAAACCACCTACATCAGGTGCAGAGCTTCAACAGAAGTTCCAGCCACATTTAAAAGGCATGCTACAAATCATGTAGTGGTGTTGAGGGGGGACACAAAGATCTGCATGAAAATTTTAGCCTTTGTTTTCTGTATTTTGTTTCAACATAAGACCCGATCCCCTCTTCAGAGTCCTTTCTAGATAGTTTTAATAAGATAACTGATGTCTAGAGACAAAAATATTTCCATCCCTCTTTCACGGGCATGTAGCTCCTCTAATTATTTATCTGTTAAGGACATGCCCCTGGCACAGAAATGCTTTGAACAGTATTCTTCTTTAAATGATTAATGCTTCGTCTGTGGAATTCTAAAAAAAAAAAAAAAAAATGTAATAAACCATCAGGAAAATTCTTACAAGGCTTTGGAAAAGCTTTTCCTATTTTGCTGAAATCTCACCTGAACTAAGTTTCTAATCAAAACTGCTAGTGCTGTTCAGCTCCAACATAGCTTAAATACATGCAGACTTACTCCAAGATGATCTTGCTCCCGCTTCCGTTTTCCGATTTCCTTACTTGCTACTGCTTTTGCTCGAGCAAGTTCTTCCCCATATTTTAATGCCAGAGCTTTTTTCACTGTAACTCGTTGCTGAACTTTATGAATCTGAAAAAAAATATATATATATATTAAAAATAAATACTACAGTAAGATAGATCGTTTCAGATATGGCCACATAAAATACAGTCAGAAAAGACATGGAAATTAATAATGATTAATTCAAAGAAAGCCTACTGCCTCCAAAAATCAAGTGTCCCCTGTCAAGATTTCCAGCTCTAGGGAAATGTTTCAAAATTAATGTTACTTGTTCCTGAAGCTTCTTGAGAAAGATCTTATTAGCATTCAAGATCTTCTCTGTTGCTTGTAGCTGTTCAGTCAGCTTGTTGATTTTGTTTTCAGCAATTCGAACGTTCTCTCTCTTCTTGGCCTCTTGTTGCAACAAATGCTTCAAGACAGATTCATCCTTCATCAACAGAATCCTAAAAGCAGAAAAAGCCTTGTAAGAAACTAGTTTCCAAAGGGAAGTTTCTCAGAGCTCACTGCTCCTCTGAAACCTTAGTTATTTAAGAACCCAGCTCTTTTTCACTTAAGCAACATTCTAAGTTTCTCCAGATAGCCTTAACATCCATGAAGTAATAAATACTGATAATACATGCAGCAGATTTTAGCATCCCAAGTTCAGCATCTCAATTTAAAGCAGATGAAAACATTCTACTTATGAAAAAATGGGAAGTTTGTAAGGCCAGGCTGGATGTGGCTCTGGGCAACCTGATCTAGTGTGAGGTGTCCCCGCCTATGGCAGGGGAGTTGGAACTAGACGATCCTTGAGGTCCCTTCCAACCCTGACAATTCTGTGATGGTAAGCAAGTGGTGCATCTTTAATACTGGTTTAACATTAAGATATCCAAAACACATATTCTTGCTTTAAGTAACAGCCCAATTCTTCCTTGGAGTACTTACACACTTTAGCAGACTGCCAAATCACATCATTATGGCATAGCAGCAGAGTATTTAATTATGAAAAGCTACACATTACAGGAAGCAAGATAAAGACTTTGATATAACAGTGAGTAAAGGAGAGGGGAAGAATGTCCTTCACGGCTGAATCACAGTTTGTGCACCAGACCACACAGAAAATATCAGGTGACAACAGAAGTAGAGAAGGAAGATGCAAAGCACTTTGTTTTTCACAGCAATTTGGAAGAAGTGTGAGATACATGGAAGAGGCCTGGTACAAAGATAACCAGCAAACAGGAAAAGCTTCAACCAGCATGCCTGTTCTGCAGAAGCACTCATTTATAAACAAATGGCACACCCCTCTGAAATGTGCTACCCTCCAACTGTAGTAAGTAGTGAAAAGCACGTTCATTTTCTCGTATTTCAGTTACTAGGTGGCACAGATATTCTAGTCACTGAACAGAAGTACATTTGAAAACAGTCAGCATGCCAAATCATACATAAGTCACCATCAAACACCACACAGGCACTACAACACAATTCCTTTTGTGCAGTTGAATTCAAGGCTGCTCAAGACAACAGAAGCCCAGTCATTAGCTGTACTTTAAATGCTACATATTCAAGCAGATCTACTATTTTCATCCTGCTAAGCACACAACCTGAGACTTATGACAGCAAAATACACACCTGTTTTTCTTAAGCTTTGCTTCTGCTTCTGTGACTTGTTTTGTCACTACTGCTATCCTTCCAATCCCATCTACTTCACCATCAGAGTTTGCCGGGGATGAATTATTCCTCAGTGGATCAGACTTTATCAAGCGTTGCTTCTCACGGCTAAAACAGATGTTAAAGGCAAAGACATTCAGTAGCTTCAACATTCATTTGGATGTGTGCTCCTTCAAAATCTTAAAAGTAGCAGGACACCATTTCAAGTTAAAATGAAAAGCTTCCCACAACCACAACCAACTACTCCAACTCAGTTCAAATCCAGGGACTTGTCTTCAGCCTTCTACAAATCAAGTGGGGCAGAAAACCTGGTAGTTTCCAAACTCACATTTTCCTTCTAGTTACAACAACAGACTACAAAGTATATTAACCATTAAAATCAGTTGTACCTGGCAATCTCTTCTTTTAAGAGTCTGTATTCTATCTTCTTATCTTCTGGTAGAGCCTCTGGAGTTCTCATTGGATCATTTTCTTTTTCTGCTTTTGGAGGTGCTTTGATTTTCGAGGCCTGTTGCAACGAGGTTCAGGTCAATACCAGTCAGACCAGTTTAAAATACAGCTGTTAACTACTATTTTTAAGAGGCATTTCAACACAAACTTAAAAGCTGTTCAAGGCTGATATGATCTTTTAAGACAACATTTTTTGCTAGTAATTAAAGATGCACTGAATTAATTGGGGGGAGGAAAAAAATAAAGAAAGTATCTCTTCAAGATGTCATCTTAACAAAAAAACCCACAAAACCAAACCAAACAAACAAAAACACCACCACCACCACCAACATTAATTATTTTATGCAATCCAAATTAAAAAGTAATGGTCCAGGAGTAATGTGCTCACTTCTTGACCTAATTCTGAAGTTTAACTTCCATACACAAAGCAAAATTACAGAATAAACCTATTAAATGCTGATTGTGTTTACCTCAACGTTTCTCCTTGCTTCTTTGATCATAGATTCTAGTCCTCCAAAGACACTGCTGGTGGAATTAGATGGCTCCCCATCAGACTCACTATCATCAGAGTCATTTAATGTAACCACAACAGACTTGTGCTTTGGAAGCTGTGGGGAGAACAAAAGAAATTTTATAGCAAAAAGAAAAAGTCAGAGACAAATACAACTGAGCACGTATTTCCTAGGAGAAAATAAGGAGGTAAACTCCTTTTGTTATCATGGCCCTCCAATTCCACGTGGTAAGAAAAAAAACTAAGCATTTGTGCATCCCCATTCTTGACACTATTAACATGTAGGGCTCTTTAGCTTGGAGCAGAGGAGCCTGAGGGGTGCCCTCATTCCTGTTGATAAAGATGTGCAGGGCAGTTGCAGGAGGAGAGAGCCAGGCTCTGCTCAGGGATGTCCAATGACAGTTCTTAAAATAAGGACTGTACTAACTACTTCTGAATGTACTACAGCTGCATCATTTTGCACCCCCAGAGCAGAGTAGGGGAAATTCCAATTTATATTGCTTCAAGAAACAGAGCAAGGCACTGGTCCTCTCCTCAAATGTCCTCTGGTTGTAGCTCCATGGAAACCTAAGTTAACCAGGTAAGGCACCCCATCCTTCTCCTCATCCTCAGATGCCCAATATACCCTTTTACCACTGGCTTCTGGCACTAAAAGACCAAGGGTGCCAAGCCAATTTTGGCACAGATGTGTAGGGTAAACTGTCTCCAGCTGCACTCCTTGTTTTTCTTCTAGGGAAAAAGGTGAGAGTGAGGAAGGGGAATGACAGCCTCAGCTGTAGCACAGGATCTCTTCATAATGTTCCAAAACATTTTCAACCTGAGTGTCCATAACTACTACAAAAAAGGGTTACATTGAAAAACCAAAGTAGCATCTGCAGGTTGTTTCACTATGCAGAGATCCTCAACTCCACAGAAGATATACCAGGTTTTGTAAACTCAAAACCTCTTCTGCAATACACTACAGCATACTCAAACCTTCAAAAGCTACCAAGCTGCCCAAACTAAGAAACTTGATTTCAAAACCCTGAGGAATTTATATTTTCTGTACCTTTGTGATTTTTCCATTTCTGTATGCATCCAACAATGCTCACAGCAAAACCATCAGGTTTTGAGTTCAAAATTAATTTTTTGTAAGTCCACTTTTTTAGGCTCTAGTAAGAAATATCAAATACTACAGAAGTTAAGAAAACTCATAAGCATTCAATACAAACTGCTTCTAAGAACAATTAATACTTCCACATCACATTGCTTTCACAGGAAACACAAACACCTATCTTATGTATAAACATTCTACATTCCAAGCTACTTTTAAAAATTATTAAACAAATGCAAAATGCTTTGTTCCATTAAGCCCGTTTGTCAAGGTGACTAGCCAAGCCAGCTGATTCAAACACAACCTATTCACCTGTCTGCTGTAACTAAGCTAACCAGCACCAGCAATGGGGACTGAATGTCAGTTGCAGTGTTTGTAACATTTCCATAATGCCTTTCAACAGCACAGCTGGTAAGAGACATTATGTTACTGCAACAAACCAACACCTCCTCACCTGCTCACCTTCGTTTACACAATAGCAAAAGGACAAATGAATATGTAGTCATTTAAGGTTGGGTTTTTTTCTCAGAACAGCTGTAGTATTTAAACATAAGAACATTTTAAAATGTAATTAATTATGAAGTGAATACAGGAAGGAATGAGCATGCCCGATTTGAACAATGACTATAGTTACACCTAGAATTTAAACTAGGTTGTAAAGATAGGTACAGACAAAATAAATAAAAAAACAATCCACTGAAAGCTGAAGAGCAGAGTTTTCCTACAGAAAGGGAAGGAGGCCTCAGAATGACCAAAAGGGGAACATCCAGATTGCTACCATCTTAACCTTTTTTTTTTTTCCATGATGGCATCAGGTGACCAAGTGATCACATAGTCTGTTAACCAGCTACAGCCAGACTTTATAGCAACATAGTCTGAGGGATAATGCATATTCTTCCCAATTCAGTTTAAAAAATTGGTTTATTAGAGACATCATCAAGTGATAGAAAGGCAAAGGTGTGGACTCAATCACACTGTTCATTAGAGAACCTGCACAGGAAGGAGCTACAACAAACTAAGCTTTGTAACAGGTGGTGTTAAAATAATCACTTACTGTCCACTGTGTATGGTTCACTGCCAGAAACACAACAGATGGGTTTCCAGTGTGGCTCAACACAGGCAAGCATGTACTCAGAACACATTTCCAACAATCCAAGGGGACTGCAGACATCACAGTAAATGCTAGTTGCACATGCCACCCATGACTATTCAAACAGAAGTCAAGCCATGGAATATGGCCTGAGCTCACATAACTAAGCCTGCTGCCTGAACAGAATACTCTCTCCTGCCTTCCCCACCTGCACTCACAGATATGCCATCTGTCACTACTTTTGTGCTAGCTCTGATGCTCACACAGTCTTCAACAAAAGAAAAAAAAATCCAACTCCCAATAGAGGGAAAAATACTTCTTTTCTCCACTCAAGGTTACTCTTCTAAACAGTTCAACATGTTAAGCAATCAGACTGATGCTCCAGATTCCTATTTAAAAGAAGGGAGACACCATTTGGCCAGCAGCAGGAGAAAAAGCAAGACCACCTCTTTTTTGGCAACAAACAATGATCACATTGGCTTAACTACCACTGAACAGCATGCATTAGGCTGTGCTAATCTGGAAAATAAATTAACTGAACTGCATTTACAGTCTCTCTTAGTTCAGATGAATTCTGGTGTGTTTTGATGCTCTCAAGCTGTAAATTCTTACTTCAGTGTCATTTTTTTTCTAGAAGAGCACATGGATTATCAAAGGTACAAATAATTCAAATGTTTAATTGAAGCTCCACCACGCTGTGCTGTATCACTAGAAAACCTCAAGTCTGCTGTTCACTTCACAGAATGGACAGGTTGGAAGGGACCTCTGGAGATCATCCAGTCCAACCCCCCTGCCTGAGTATCATCACCCAAGGCAGGTCACACAGGAACACACCCAGGTGGGTTTTGAACGTCTCCAGTGAAAGAGACGCCACAACTACTCTGGGCAGTGAAAAAGTTTTTTCCTTATATTCTCATGGAACCTCCTCTGCTCCAGTTTATACCCATTGCCCCTTTTCCTGTAAGTATCCTTCTGATACTTTATTTGGCTGTATTTCTGTCTCTGTGGATTCTGTTCAGTCTTCCTGAGCACCCAAGTGATCTGCCAATGTTTTCCACCAGCAGCCCTTGCTATAGCTGTCCTCTTCCTGAGCTGGCTGATTCCCCCTGGAAAGTTGCCGCTTGCTTACTTAGAGTGTTGTTGAACATGGAGATGCAGCATACACTCTGTCATACCCTACATGCTGAGTTACTTTTGCAGTACTTGAACCTTTAGGAGCAGCAACTGTGTTAGTAGGGGTGCCATGATGACGTCTAACCCTGAGAACAAGTTCAACTCACAGCCTTATGAACAGAAAGCACCAAGAGTTCCTTACTGTGATCACTGCTCGAGGAGGCCTCGGCACTCTGACAAACTTTGTATTTTGCACCCGTGGCTGAGACACTGTGTTAATACTGACAGCAGACAGATTGCTTCTTGGCATGGACTGCAAATTATCTGTGACAGGAGGGGAAGGTGGACCACTGTTACTTGAAGTTTCCTGTAAAATAAAACAAAACCACAATCAAAAATATACACTACACAACTATTTTAGAAGACATAAGCATAAACTACATCGTTCCCTACACATGTTGGAATCTGGAATATGGCAGACCATCCAAATGTGTTAGACAAACCCTGACATTCTGCAGTAATAGCAGAAAGGCACACAACAATACGCCAGTTAATCACAGGCCACCTGCAAAAGATCCATCACATTTTCATAAGACCAAAACCACAAATTTTGCTTCTCAACAAAAACCCCAAAACACAAAAAAACCACCAATAAAACAATTAAGTTCACCTCTGGCTCCTTTTGCTAGAAGGCTGAAATAAAGTTAAGTGTCTTGTTTCCTAACTGACAGCTGATACTTTTTTTCAGAAATTGAAATCATTATTCCCATGAACATGCTCAAATTTTCAGTACCTTGAGGTTTCATCTTTGCTTCAGAAACAAAAGACAGGCTGCAATTTACAATTCAATGACTGTTCCTGAGTGCCATTTTTCTTGGTTTCTTTTGGAAGGCAGTGGAAACTCCAATGATTTTTTTTAAGTCAACAAAAAGGCAGCATACAAAAGCCATACAAAAGGTCATAGTTAAGTTCTGAACAAGATTATCACAAAAATGATCAAGTGGCTGAAGCACCTTTCCTACGAGGGAAAAACTGTATGTTGGGGTTGTTCAGCCTGGAGATGACGAGGCTCCAGGGAGACCTTATTGTCACTTTCCACTACTTAAAGGAGGCATGCTAAACTGATGAGGACAATCTTTTTAGCAGGGCCTTTTGCAATAGGACAAGGCACAATGGTTTTGATTTAAATGAGGGCAGATTTAGATTCGATATAAGGTAGAAATTCTTCAGTGAGGGTGGTGAAACAATGGAATGGGCTGCCCAGGAGGGTGGTAGATACCCCACCCCTGAAAACATTCAAGGTCAGGTTGGATTGGGCTCTTGAGACCTCCCTGCTTATTGCAAGGGGATTGGACTAGGTAACTTTGAAGTTCCCTTCTAAGCCAAACTATTCTATGATTCTACTCTATGATTGCTATCCAGAGGTTTACATTCAATAAAGAATGGAGTACCTCAGATCTGAAAGCTCGTTTGTTGGCTAAAGATTTGAGTAGTTCTTCTCTTAAGAGCATCTCCTCTTCCTCTTCCTCATCAGCAAATGGAGGTTTTGGTGGCTGTTCAGGTTCCTCAGGGGGAAGAGGTGGCAGGGGTGGAGGTGGCTCAAGAGACACACAAGAAATACCCTCCATATAAAGTTGGCTCAAAGATGGTACAGGCTGAGATTTAAAAAAAAAAAAAAAAAAAAAAAGAAAAAGAAAACAACCACACACAAGAGTTTGAAACATGACAATTACTACTTTATGTTTTAGAAGACACAGATCTAAATTACTTCATGGTTTAAAAATAATTCAAACTGGAGTAGATCTAGATCACTGTTAAAGGCTGCTGCTAAACAGTAATTACTCAAAGGTATTAACGGAAACAAGGTTACATTTGGACAGCAATGTAGTGCAGACACAAAAAACTAAAAGGTAAGTGAGAATCCAGAACCAGAGATGGCATAGCCACGGAAATATGGCTGACCAGATACGTCCACACTGCTTCTAAAATTAGTCCTTTATGAATTTGTCTTAGCTAAAAAAAAAAAAACCCCAAACAATTTCTCTTAGTCAATAATTCAGAAGCTGTCATGGTAGGGAATGGCAACTTTCTACTGTTGTAAAAAGGATACCAACCATTCCATGAAGAAAAGTGGTGGGATAAAAAAGTCCACACTAATTCAATTTCCATGTGGACTCTTAGGTAAGAAGACAGACAGCATATATTCAAAGTGTACCAAGTTTGAAGGACTGTGATGAACTATGTTTTTGGTTGCTTCCCCCTCATCCCTGGTAACAAGTCAAAGAATAAGCAGAGAATAAGCATACCTAGATCCATGGCCTACAGATAAGAGGCAAAGTTACCTTGCACTAAAAATTCCCATTTATTATTTCTCCTCATATGCTTTAGGCAATTTTTGCTTTCTGTTCCAAAATAGCATACCTCCAATAACTAAGAGAGAATTTTAGTTCAATTGGAGAAAGCTTCCATTAAACAGGAATTTGATCAGCCAAAAAATACTTGAAATAAAGTTTTAAGTAAGCAGCCACAAGTCTATCAGATAGGTCAAGAAAATCACCAAACAGATCAGTATCAAAAAGATAATCTAAATTTAACCCTAACTTTAGCATTAGAAATGAGAGACTTACAAACACTTTCAAAAACACACTCATTTCAAGGTTACTTACTGGAATTGGAGGTGGCAGTGGCAAGGAAATGGGTGGTACTGGAGGTGGGAAATATCCTATTGGACACTCAAAGAAAGGAGGTTGCATTGGAGAAGAAGCTGCAATGAAAAAAAGTCGGGGGTGTAAGAAATCTGGCAGATAATTACTCAACATCAACTCATGCTTATACTTCAACCCCTGTAACAAAGCAGAAGGAAGGGACAAATATTTTTACTATGCACCAGTTTGAAAGGTAACATCAGACACAGCACAGTGCATTTATTTCTTACAGATGTAAATATAACAAGAGTAGTTGCTTGTCCTTTTTCTGTTCTACACACAAAATGTAACTACAGCCTAACAGTACTAGCAAGGTAATGATTCAGAATGATTGAGCCCTCATGGTTAATTTGCAAGAATCTACCTTCTTCAGTTGGGTATCTCAGTCTCTCAATTACTGACTACCAAAAATAGAACATAAACTAGGACAGCAGCAGACCAAATGCAGAGCTGATACTGAATCATGCAACAAAACTAGAGTTTAAGATGCTTTCATGTTGGTAACAGCAAGTGCAGTATTTTAGCAAACTAATGTATATGGAAGGCTAGAAAGAGAGGAGGGGTGGGGGGAAATAAAGGAAGGTGAAAAACATGACTATAGTGGTTTTACACCACACAGAATTTGGAATTCACCCCGAACTGAGTAAATAACCACACTCACTCAGAATTTGGAAATTAAATGAAAATAATGTTTACAAAAGTAGATAGATGCCAAGTAAACTAAATATAAGAGGCAATAAACATATACACACGTATAACCAACAATAGTCCAGACCCTCCTTGTACACAAAGCCCAGAGGGCTGCTGCTGACTAGCAAGTTTTATCTCTTTCTCCTCGCCCCCACTGTTTCTTACCATAACCCAAACAAATGAGCAAGCAAGGTCAGAAGGAGAGACAAGGGGGGGAAAAAGAGCAAGGAGAAGAGAAAGAACAAGCTGTGCTCCAGACTATATAGAAAATTTTCAGACCAATGGAATGGGATAAAGATCTCTCTTATGTTCTGTTCAGCTCCCTTGGGGATCGTCCACCCCCCTCGGATTTTCTCAAATCCTCTCACAGAGGAATGAAAATGGCCAACAGAGTAGTATGCTTATTGAAGTTCTCAACACACCACATTGAGATGGAACAAAGAAACCTGAATACCTTAACTACACATCAAACTCAGAGTTAGGAACTTCTTTAGGCTGGAAGCAACCTCTGAAGGCATATGCCATAGCACAGGCACTCAAAGAAAAGCTGCCCCCGAAGTCAAGTTGTTAAGGGCTTTGTCCAGCCAAGTTCCAAGTATATTTGAGGATGGAGAATCCACAACACACCTGAAACAACCTGTTCTAGTGTTTGACCACTCTGTTAACAAAGTTTTCCCTTGTATCTAACCAGAACTTATTTTGCTACAATTTTTGTCCTTATGTCCCACACTCCCAAGTTTGGTTCTGTCTTCTCTAACTGTAAACTAGGTAGTTGAGAACATCAGCAAAAGTCATCATTAACCTTCTCTTCCTGACAAACTCAGCTCTCCCAGTCTCTTTCCATAAATGAAGTGCTCCATTCCTGAAAGAAATTTAGAAAACCAGGTCTGAAACAGTTTCCTCTCAGTCAAAAAAGCTCTTTGATAAACTCCTAGGATGTCACCATCTTTCTCCTACCATGAAACCAGAAAACTGATGCAGTCTCAGAGCTTAACAGCCCCCTCCAACCACCCATCCATTACAGTCACAGTGCTACAACTGAGGCTGCAGTTTGCCTTTATTACCCACAGCCACACTGCTGACTCACAGGTTTCTTCATGTCCACTGGGACTCCCAGGCCCTCCATTGCAAAACTCCTGTCTATCAAGTCAACACCTTCGGGGCCCTTACTTTTTATTTCTATACAGCTGCTTGGAAATATAAGAGAAACTCTAGAGTACTACAATGGGAAGAATCTAACCTTGAAGGCCTTCAAAATACTACTACAGCAGAGATAAGAAAGAAAGTCAGAATTAAATCAAAATAATTAGCTCTCCTTAAAGTGTTAGTTCTATAACGGGCACATCTTAAAACATCACAGACTTTCCTTCTAAAATGAAAGCTCATTTCCTTTTTTTTTTTTTTTAACTAATCCCCATATAACTTTAATTAAGTCTTACCTGGAGAGTTAGTTTCACTATCTGTATCCATAGCAACTTCATCATAATTGTCATACTGATAGATGCCTCCTGCACTGTCTGTCGACGGCTTATCCAAAGACCATCTCAAATCGGTATCTGAGGACTAAGCACACCAAAAAAGTCTGGTTTATTTAGCTGGCCTTATGCTATTCCTTTAGAGCAAACCAACTGAGACTGGAATTTTAGAAACAGGCCCTCATAATGCTGTCTTCTAATTGCTTTATAAAAAAATAAAGATTACCTTTAAATCAAATCCATTGCAGGCAGTGACTTGAGAAATTATCTCTTGGCAGAGGTGGGGGGTGAGGGAGGGTGTCATGATACATATAAGCAGTTTTAAAGTATCTAAATAGGTCACTGTAAATCTGGTAAATTGCCATGGTTATATATTTGAAACACTGAAAGAATTAAATTCTTTTATTATTTCTGTTAATCTGTCATGGCAAGTAACAAGGGCACTTGGACCTACCCTTGTTCGAAACAGCACAAAATTACACAAGGATCAACCCCACTATGTCAGAGGTTAGGTGTTTAGATTAAACATGTTCAGGTTGCTCTAGGACTGATGTGTCCAGTGGAGAATCCTCTTACAGTCCCAGGAGCCAAACACCACACGGAAACATGCCCAGAGACTGTTAACTAATCAGATTGTTTAAAGAATGCCTAATACTACATGGATGTCAAGAGATGTTTAGTGAACAGTGAAAATACACACAACAGGTAAGCATGACTTCTTCGACTCTTCAGCTCATGCCTTTCAGAGGCATACAGTAGATATTTTGGCAGCACTTGAAACATCTTAGCAGCTGAACTGCTTCCATGATGAAAGAATTAATGCTGACAAACAGTCATTTTTTCTGACATGTACTGTTTTAGAGACACAACATTGGTGATTCCAGTGCCTTCTGCTAAGCTCAAGATGAGTGAATGAAGACAGCCTACCAGTGCAGCATGACCACCACTGCAGGAACTCCATGCCTTGATATATCAATTTGACAAAACTGCCAGCCTGTAATGAGGCTGAAGTAATTATCTTGTGAGCTGGGGCATATTTTGTATGTTGACTAATTAAAAAAAAAAAAAACTACAAAGAAACCAAACCTCAGGTGATACTTTGAAAGAGGCAGGCCACTGAAGTGGTGCAGACACAGAAGGTTTGAAAACATGAAGGCAAAACTCCAATCTAAGAGACAAAAGCCAAGTTTGGTTGACTGGTTTGTGTTATATTAGACTGCTTTTTGATCACAGTGTTCAAAGTATCTTTGGAAGAAAACGCTTTATGACTGACTTGCAAGCATACAAGCTCATGCAAAACTGACCTTACCAAACCCAAAGGGAATGTCTGTTTAGCAAGGAATTAAAACACTGAAATACTTTTGAGCTTTTTTTTTTTTTCCTCTTCTTAGGGGAGAGATTGGAAAGAAGGGATCTAGAACAAAAATTACTCAAGAATCCCAAATGTAACACCCAAACGCCGTAACAAATTTGTTACCCTGCTTCTTGATCTCCTCTTTCCTCCAACTAGCTTCATAAATCGATTGTACTGCTCTTCTTGATTTGAGAGGTCCCTAATTTTTCTGATTTCTTCTTCTCGCTTTCTTCTCTCCTCTTCTTCTTCTTGTTTCCTCAAGTCTTCCTCTTTCTGACGCCTGTCTTGTTCCTTTTGCTGCTGCATCTTCTTTGATGTCTTTGTCTGTTGTTTTCTCAAATTTTGCTTGGCTTCATAAAAAGAAAAAATACACTATTAACTCCACATTACCTAAATGGCTTCTCCTAATCCTAGATTCTTCAAGAGTTTTTAGTAGATGTATGGGGTTTTAAAAGGATTAAAGGCTCAATGCTCAACATTTCACATAACATACTATGGTGGGGTTTTTATGAGGTCATGCCATTGATAGCCAGGTCAGTAACATTAAACTGATTACCTGTAGCACTAGTTTTTTTTGTTGAATGTGCTTTTGTACTGGCTTTGACTTTCTGTGTAACACTTCTCGTTTTTGTTAATTTCTCCTTGCTTTCCTTCATCACCTGTTGTTCTTTTTGCTGCCATTTTTTACTAGCAGACTGTAGTGCAAGAAGCCTAAGTTGCAATTCAGACATCTCCTCCTCATCATCAAGCAGCTTCTTTAGAAGAAAAGAGAAGAAAGGACAATAAGACAAAAAGTCAAGAAGTGTTTAATAACCAAATTGTTTCTGAAAGTTTATGAAGCCTGTCCCAAAGTTATTTACCAAGAGAAAGCTTACGAAATCCTACTACATAGGAATGTGTCACTTAAGAATGGACTGTTTCTATTACTGAAACCTTTCTGGGCTGCAATTAAGGAAAAGCCATAAGAGTATCATAATGCAATCATCTCATCTACACAAGAATACTTTCTTACCTTCTCAGATGTAACATCTGAACTGCTAAATTTTCGTGCTGAACCTTGTCCTTTGTCTTCTGTACCTTCCAAAACAAAACTGTATTTTTAAGTAAGCTGTTTCTCATGAGACAGAAATACATTACAACAACATGCAGAATTTAACCCACACAAACATATTTTGTCAATATCATTGGTGCACACTGTATAACAAAATAGCAGTTGTATGTGCAAGATCACACCAACAAACATTAATACAAACTTGGCAGGTCTGATGAAATGCACACTACCATGGTGCCATAAGCCTAAGGCAAGATTTGTTGGTTTTTTAATGATGTCTTGAGGTTGGGGAATCCCCAAGCAGTAGAAAAACAGAGTTGGAGACAAGGGGAAAAGAAGACTTCTTGCCACCTGTTTCATTCTTCCATCTCATGTCAGCTGCCGTCTTGAGTGTCTCAGATTCCACTGGCAGCTATTTTGAGTAACTGGTCAGCCTTATGCAGAATGAAATATAAAGTTTCACAGCTGCAGTAAGAACACCCATTTTCCTATGGAAATGAATAGTAAACTGTAATGTTTTCCTCCCAAACATTAAGATCACAGAATCACAGGATGTTAGGGGTTAGACCATGGACTTCGAAGATCATCAAGTCCAACCCCCCTGCCACAGCAGGACTATAGAATCTAACACGGGTCACACAGGAACACATCCAGATGGGTCTTGAAAGTCTCCACAGGAGACTCCACAACCTCTCTGGGAAGCCTGTTCCAGGGCTCTGTTAAATATTAATTTATTGGGAGTGTCCAAAAACCTGACAACAAAATGCATATATACTCATGGGCATATATTTCATATATAATACATAATGTGTATTATGTTATTGCATAATTTCATTAGAGCTAATCACGATTAATATAATAGATAACTAAAACATAGTGAAACAGGTTTTGTGTAGCCATACATATAAACGTTTATCTGCATCAGAGGAAGGAAATAAACATTTAGGGAGCAGCATGGAGAGCTTATTTCCCACAATTCAAACTGGTAGAAAGACTATTTTGCTATTTTCTTTCTCCTGCGTTGCAATGCTCTCTTCCTGAAGGCTACTGACTGTTCTTCTGTGGTCAAGATCTGATGTTTTTTCCCTCATATCACCCAGTAAAAAAAAAAGGTATCACCTCTTAAAGAATATCAGCACCTATTTTTTCCTTTTTATTAACAGAAAGGACATAAGCAGAGAAACACACCTAGAACGAGGTGATTTTACTATTATCAGTTTTTTATTTATCAGTTTCTTTGTAGGCTTTGTCTTTCTAAATTCTCATTCTGAAGTTATGTGCCTTACTCCTCCTTTTCTTATATTCCTACTAATTACTCACTGGTACTCCATCCATCCATCTACTACTTTTGTCTTTCCCTTCAAATTGACAGTTGGCCCACATTCACAAATTAGTAAAAATCACAAGCACAGTGAACACTAGATGAAGCTTCAGAATATGAAGTTTAAACTAGCTGCTTCATTTTGCTGCAGACCTAAGGACTTCTACCTCAGGTCAGCTGGACATAGTAATTTGCTAATTCATTCATGCATCTGAGCAGCTATGCTCTTTGACCTGCAGTCCAGAACCACCTAGACAAAACATTTACTTCTACTCTTTGGCTACATGTCTCCTACCCATCTCTTCTATTTCTGGGCCGTCAGTTCATCACTATTTGTAAAAATCAATAATGACTAAAATAATTCTGGTGAAAAATATCTCATAAAGCTTGTTATTTTGAAGACAGCATGTAAGAAAGATGAAATGCAGAAAAAGGTGTTTCTCAGTATCTTTTCAGTTAAAACCTTTTGCTTCTGGGAAAAAAAAAGTTAAAACAAAAAAAAGAAACAACAGAAAACTTACAGTGAAAGCCAGTGATTTCTGCTGTGAATAGCAATTAAAGCCTTCAAGCCTTGTCCTCATGCTTTCTGCCAAGCTACCAGCTGGTCTAAGAAAACCAAAAACATGCTTCCAAGCATGCTTACAGAATTCATGGAATTACCTCAACCAAGAGTTAAGTACATTAAATCTATAATTCATAGTATTTAACATTTTGATTACCATTAGTATTTCAACTGAAGCAGTATCTTCCCCAATACCTAAGAAATATGACAGACAACAGCAAGCAAAAAGAACTTTACAAGCTAAAACAACTCTGCAAGTACTTACCTTGACCAGATTCTGTGCCATCAGATTTTTGTGATGACTGTTTCGTTCCTTCTTTGCCTTTTTTCAATCTGCTCCTCTCAGCTGGAGTAGGCAGTTTTTGTCTGAGTGGTTTCAGTTCAAATGCCTGGAAGGCCATAACTGGATTTTTCTCCTCAGGAGATACTTCTTTTATAGCATCTGGTTTAATACTGTCATTTTCTACAGTTACTTGGTCCTCAGTGTCCACTGGTTTATCATCATTCCGTTGTTCATTTTCTTCCCTGTTGCTCAAAGCCAGTCTTTCATCTTTATTAATGTATTCAAGCTCTAATTGTATCTGCTTATACTTCAAGAGCAAATCCTCAAAACTTTCTTCCACAGAGTTTTCATTTTTAGAAGAGTAGTTCTGCTTTCTAGATGGGGACCTTCCAAATGTTTTGGCTGAATTACTCGTCAAGAAAACAAAATAAGATGCAGAACCTTAAAACAGTGGCAATATTACCACCAAAGACTAAATTATGTCAAACAGAACTTAAGATCATTCTCATATATTTTAATTTTACCTTAAGGCTAGCTTGAAAAACATTCCCTATAAATACAAGTAGTATGAAAAAGATGTGTCCATTATTATATATTGACAACTTAAAATATCCAATTTACAAGAAGAATTTCTTGAGTTACTGAGAAGTCTTGTCTCTTGCTCACACTATCCTCCCAGAAACAACAGCAGTGATGCTGACAATCATGCAAGTGTTTAGGCTGGGAAAGACCATCAAGATCATAGAGTTCAACCACAAACCCAACAGTACCAAATCCATTGCTAAACCACATCCCTAATTCAACCATCTGCCTGGGCAGCCTGTTCCAGTGCTTGATGACCCTTTCAATGAAGGAATTCATCCTAATGTCCAACCTAAACGTTACCTGGTGCAACATGAGGCTACTTCCTTCTGTGTCCTGACACTTGTTACTTGTGAGAACAGACCAACGATCACCTCACTATGATCTCTTTCAGGCAGTTGAAGAGCAGTAAGGTCTCCCCTTAGCCTCCTTTTTCATCAGGCTAAACAATCTCAGTTCCCTCAGTCGCTCTTCAAAGGACTCTCCAGAGTCTTTATGAGCTTCCTTGCCTTTCTCTGGACCCACCCAAAACATCTCAATGTCCTTCCTGAAGCCAGGGGCCCAAAACTGAACACAGTAGGCTCCCTATCACAAAGGATAATTCAGACTTCTAGAGCTTGCAACTCAAGTATTTGCTTCCCACCTGACATTCTGGAAAAAAAAAAAAAAAAAAGAAAAAAAAAAAAAACCAGATTATGTTTATTCTCACTCACTTCATCCTTCCATAAAACGCTGGGTCTAGCCACAGTGCAATTACACGCTTGCTCAACAAATAAGGTAAGGCACAGCCTAATCAACAACTGAAAGAAATAAAGTGACTGAAGAATTGCAATTAAACATTCAAAAAATGTTAAGAGGAGTGGAAATAACCAATTACACAGCAAAGGCTGTCTATGCATGCCCAAGGGATACCTTTTCTTGACATGTTGTCCAAGGCAAGCCATGAAAATATTCTTAGGCAACTGCATAGAGAATAAAAGAGCTCACTACTAGAGGTTCACTGGCTCCAGGGGAAATCTTTTAGGATACTAAGTCAGGTTTGACTCATTTGACTTTCAGTACTAACCCGGCTGCGATAGCAGCTGACTCACTCCCGGTTATGCGAAATGCTTTTGCATCATTGTCATCTCATAAAACAGTAAATGCAGTAAACTAAAAGCGAAAATAGGTGCCCTCTGAACACAGGCAAACTGAATCCAGGGGAAGAGAAGTACAAACTACTGAACTTCGTAAGATCCAGAAGGCAACTGGTCTACAAGTACGCTGGAAAAAATAAGATCTGTGTGCAGTATATTGGCCGAATTCAATTCCAACACATTTTTCCTTCCAAAAAGACAACTACATCAGTGATCTTGCAAGTCACAGTAAAGTCTCAAGCTAATTAAGTGACTTAAGATCATTATAAAATTTATTAGATATTAAAATACAACAATAGCTTCCAATGTCATCTAGAATTGGGTAGTAAGAAAAAGCTTTCAGTCTCCTTCTCTGGAGATATTCAAGACCCACCTGGATGCGTTCTTGTGTGACCTGCTCTAGGTACTTCTGCTCTGGCAGGGAGGTTGGATTGGATGAGCTTTTGAGGTCCCTTCCAGCCCCTGACATTGTGTGATTATTTTTCTGTACTCAGAAAGATACAACTGCTAGAGATCCCATAATGCTATTAATCAGAAATTGTTTCACACATGTAATTCTGGGGGTTTTTTATATGTGAGTCTACACACAGAATGCAAGACTACATGGAGTGCTCTGAAAAGCAGACAAGCACATATACGTTAAAAAAACAGCAGATTCTTCAATCAAATCAAGAGAAACTTCATCCTACAGTCAAAGAAGAGAGACTAGCTGCAGACTCTGGGGAGGTTAGTGACACAATGTACAATGTGAAGAGTATAGAATTCAATGGGAAGTCATGTTTTAGTCCCCTATTTCAGGCTTGGAATTCCACCATTCTCTCTGTAAAATTTTCTGCTTCATGTTAAAGTTGCTAGGAATTCAAAGACAAAAGCCTATCAAAAGCTAATATCCAAAGAAATGCACTAAGAATTCTTTAAACATTCCACCATGTCATTTACTCCATTTATATACATACTCCTGCAAAGCACAATGCAAAGCACTAGCTCCAAGGATAAAGACAAACCGCGATCTCTCCCTTAGCAGACAATCATTTCTCTTTCCTGGAGGAATTCCAAAAAACACTTTTAGCCACAAGACTCCCTGTACCAGTTAATGTTAACACCTCCTCTCAAATCACACACCCATGAACTACATCCCTACTTCATTAATACTAGCAACATGGAGGTACCTTAATATTTAGGAATACTGTAACACTGGCTCTTTCAGGTGGCAAGGATATGAAAAACCCAGAAAACAACTTATACTGAGAGAAAAATCACAAGCCCTTCTTAACTACATGATCCATAAACAAGTGAATGTTATTTATTAAAAGGGCATTAGCATTAGAACTTTTATCTCTTATAAAACAGAAGTGTGCATCTTAACAATCGAGGGGAAATAAAAAAATTCTCATTTTCTGAATGCTCTTTCAAGTAAAAGGGAAGACTGTATCCGAATTAACGAGCATTGCAAGGTCTGTTTAGGATGATGTGCTTGTCCTGACAATTAGACATTACACAGAAAGCAACCATTTTCTAGCACTCAGAGCAACACTGCCAATTAAGAGACTTAAAATCTATTTTCAGCACCAGAACAGTCTCACTGTGTGACCTTGGGCAAATAACATCTTCACTCACTGCCTCTTGAGATAAGATACTTGAATGACAAATTCTTATGAAGATATCAGCAATGCTGTAACTTTACCAGATGAGACTAAATAAAAGCATCTCTATCATTAGTTTATAGATTCCATCCACGTTCAAAAAAAAAAAAAAAAGATATGGATAAGTAACCTTGCATGTATAATATCACAACGATCCAACAAGTAGCTTTCAAACCTCAAGTGCTGGAAAAAGCAGGAAAAAAATCTGTTCCTGTGATTAACCAACACATTCAAGCAAACACCACACATCCTGTCTTATTTGTACAAAAGACAGTAAAACACTGTCAGGCTTTGGAGGATAGGTTTTAACCACTAGTTCTCTCACTTTGAGGCTGGTTTTTGTTGTTGCTGGGGTTTTTTCCTTTGTTTTAATTTGTCCACATTTTCAGTTACAGACAATGCAGTTGCATCACGTTTCAGTAGGAGGCTGCCCCCAAGTTATACTTTGCACTAACTGTTTAAGTTTTCTTTACTATAAAGAATCTGAAGAACGAGAAGAACCTTTTCCAACCGTTTTGCGGTTCCTAATCCTCAAAGGAGAAAATATAGTGAGTCTTAAAAAAAGCAACTGTGGTGAACGATCTGCAAGGAATGCTGAATATGGCTTTACAGACAACTAGAGCTTTCCTATTACCCAAACTCGCATATCAACCACATTCTCTGCATGCAAACACAGTTCAACTTAGATTTAGCTTTAAGGTTAGCTTCGACTATGTGAAAAGAGCCTCTCGAGTGCTGGAAGCAAGAACGAAAAAAGTGTATCCTTTGTTGCCCAACAAGGGAACTTAACAGGCTTAGGGTTTTAGCTTTACGACTGTGACACTTCCTAATTATACACTTTAAAACTGACGCACAAAAGACTGACCCCACTTCACGATATTTGCACTTCGGGGCTAGAAACCAGCCATCTGGGACCCAGTCAATTAAAGTCTTTGTTTCGGGCTACGTTTTTTAGGTTTTTCCCTACATGGGACTGATCGTCCAGGTTGCAAGCCAGGTCATGGCACTAATCCGGCTTCCCAGAAGCCTCTCCTCGAAAAGCAGGGCCTGCTGCTTCAGCCAACCCCTGGGACTGGAAGGGGAACCTCCCTCTCCGTTACCCCTATAGGAGTCCTAATGCCAAAGCAGGAAAGAAAAGCGCCCCTTCCCAGGGCTTTCGGCCACGTAATGCGGCACTGACACACCCAGACCCATTCCTGTCTCCGCTCCTTTTCATGTCTCAAGGATACACTTCCGAGGCGACGGCTCCCTCCAGCCCTGACTGCTACCGAATCCGGCACCGCCTCCCCCTCCGGGTGGCCTCCCGGGAGGGTTGCCTCCCCGATCGCCGCCGCCTTGACTCCTACCCCAGCGCCCTCCGCCCCTGTAGGGCCGGCCTCGGAAGCGGAATTGGTCCAGGGCATTATGGCTTCGCTCCCAGAAGGAGAGCCGGGGGCCCGTATCGGAGTGCGAGCCCGGCGGCATCCGTGGCGCCGGCATGGGCGGCGGATGGGAGCGGAACGAGTCCTTGGGTCGATATCCGCCGTGGCCGTGCGTGTGCCCCATGTCCGGCGGGGGCTGATGCCGCGAACGGGAGAAGGGTCGACCGGATGAGGAGAGGGAGATACCCCCGCGGAGACCAGGAGGCGGCCTGCGCCTTGAGTAGGGCNTACCCGCCCCGCCGCCCGCCCAGGCTCTCGCGAGACCACGCCCTGTGCGGGAGGGGCGGAGAATCGCGCGTTACAGCAGGGATAAAGAGCGGGGAGGGGGACATGCTCCCCGGGCATGGGGCACTCTGGGTAATGCAGTTCTGCCTCAGGAACAGGCTGTGGAGAGCGCGGGGCGGGAAAGCCTCTGAGAGGACGCTAGTTGGGGTTTGATCCGCTGGTTCGCTACAGGGGAAGCGTGAGGCGCCTCCCATCTTGCTGCGAGGAAGTGAGCTGTCTGGGTGAGGGCAGTGGTGAATCGATGCTGATGGTCTGCGTGGCGCTGTCCTGCGCTGTTTTCTACTGCAAAATTGCCAGTGGTCACTTAGCACCGTCGGGAGCAGCACCAACCGCGGCGCTTCTGGGGTGCTAGGCCTCCAGGGTGCTCGCGTGGGTGCTTATTCTCCTGAGGCGCCGACCTTTTCCTCACCGGTGGCGCTTGTTACAATCACAGGGAAGGGTTGGAAGGGACCTCAAGGATCATCCAGTTCCAAAGCCCGGCCATGGGCAGGGACACCTCACACGAGATAAAGTTGCTCAGAGCCACATCCAGAGCCTGGCCTTAAAAACCTCCCAAACGGTACATAGGCTTCTAAAGAAGGAAAAGCAGAGGGTGTTCTGGCAGTGCCCAGCACCCTGTTTGCCATCATGAGCTGGCCACCTCTCGCCCAGCAGTTAAACTACTGCTAGTGAAGAGATTTCTGGGAAGGCTTCTCAGCTGTAACTGCTTTGAAGCTCGGATTGACCCTAATGGCTTTTGCGACAGGAGTGTAAAACGAACATCAGAGATGGTAAAACAATTAATTTCATTTCTCTGACTATATTTGTGCTACCTTGTCTGTTTCAGGGAATCAGACTCCTCCTTGCATGTTGTCAAGTGAGCATGGGTGGCTTTCTTGAGCAGGACGACAAAATTTAATTTAAATAAAGCCTTTTGGCCTTTCTAAAGTCAAATTGGTATCTCCTGAAGTACTTGCAAACCTCGACTTTTAAAACTTAACAGCATAGGCCCTGAGAGTTTCTTTACAATGATCCTGCATGCTAAATGCCTTTGCCAACTTGCCATGGTTCTCAGTCTGCTGATTTTTTGTGTTTTTCTGAAGGTAAATTACGAAGGAATTATTTTTTTCCACAGTGAATAATGTGCTATGAAAGCACAAAAATAAAATTCACTGTCACGTTACTATTTATTTTTCTGCTTTGCCTTTCTCTCTAGATTTTCTTTAGATCCTGCAAGAATAGGGAGTGGGTAATGCATACACTTTGTACAGTCCAAAATTTTGTACCAAACTTAATTTTCTTTGTTTGAACACTTTGCATTGTCTTGTTTTGGTTTAACTGGATGTCCTAATTTGGGCTAGAACAGAACTAGTTATATTCCATGATTTTCCTTTTAAACTCAATCTTTTCTAAGTAATTGCTCTTTTTGAAGTCCATGGCATATTTTTGCAGACAGTATCAGCCTCCAGTAGCAATGACAATTGGTGGTTATAATTAGTACCAAGGACTGGTATGCAGAAAGGCTCCTGCTTATACTTGCTAAATCTTGTGCACCTTGTTAGGGGTGCAGAAAGTAAAAGGCCACACCTGCAGGGAGGATCAGACAGTTCAGGTGACCCTAAACTGACCAAGGAGGTACTGCATTCCATGTACCTCAAGTCAGCCAGACGCTGAGGGATCCAGAGAGTCAAGCTCAAGCTCTCTTCTTCAGTGGCCAGTGTCTGAAGAAGACTCTGTCCATCCTACCTTCAAACCCATTTGGATGCATTCCTCTGTGATCTGGTATAGGTCCCCCTGCACTGGCAGCAGGGTTGGACTGGATGATCTTTTGAGGTCCTTCCAGCCCCTGACATTCTGTGATTGTGTGAATCTCATTATATGCATTCCTGAATCCAGTTCCCATCTGCCACTAAGTCCAGTCTGGAGCTTCCCCAATGCCTGCCCACAGCATCAGTGGTGATGGTGATGGAATTGCCATCAAGGGGCTTGGGTTCCATACTGATTTTGTGTATATTTCATTTTAATGTTATTGTTTTCATTGAAGTAGTTTTAGTTCTATTTCCATAAGTTTCTCTCCTGTAGTCCCTTTCTCTTCCCCTTCTAGGAAGAGAGAGGGGTTAATAGAGAGCATCTTGTCATATGTCTAGCAGTCAGCCCAACCCAAATCCTTGACACTGGACAATCTACGTGACTGAAATAACATTCCTGTGATTTGAGTTCATACCGAACTCAGGGTCGAGTAATGGAATGTGTATATCATGCCCTAAATTTATCTCTTTTTTATTTTTTGTTTTTTTTGAACTAGTATGGATTCTATTAAGATATTTACAGGGAAGAATGAAGTCAGTTTAAAGCAGGAGGAAGGTTTTCTAACAGTATACTATTACCATACTACAGTAGTGTGTTATTTATGTCAGTTCTTTTCAAATGGATATTACCTCTGAAAATCATGTTTCATTGGTGCTTTATACTGTTCTACATATCCACAGTGCTAAAAACATCTACAAATGTGATACAGGGCCTACTGAAAACTTTCTGAAGCAGCAGCTGAAGGTCAGGCAGGTTTCTCAAACACTGCTAGATGCCTATGTCGATGTCTGAAATCCGATCTGCTGTAGTTGCAAAGAAGTTTCAGTATCACTGCATTTAAGTTGCATAAATTTCCTTCCCAGCAGACATTTGCTCTGCATGTATCTGGTCCAGTTTCCTTTCTACAGTTACTTTTATTTCTAAGTGTTTTCTTTAAATAGTAGGAAATCAGGACCAGCATCTTTTGTACTGGGAAGAAAAATATTTGTGTAATTGTAAAGTATTGGTAAAAAACCCCATAATCTCTATAGGAAATTAACCTAATGAGGGTCTCCCCATTCTATTGATTGCTACTGTGTATTTGCCTAGAGTTCATTCAACAACTGTGCAGGACTTATTTAACACTGCTTTATGATCTGTATTATAAATTTCTAGCTGAGGTACTTGACCATCTGAAAAAGAAGATCCTGAGATTCTTCCAGTGTTTTTGTATAGCCTATGGTATCCTATGTCCCTTCTTTTATTTCAGTCACCCAATACTGCCTGCTGTTTTCCCTTGTCTGAGGTTATCAGCAAGTAATTTTGTGTCTCAATTTTCAGGAAAAAGCAGTTTCATTGGTTGTATTCATCACTGTTAATAAACAGGGAAACTGATAGTGTTAAATTCTCTTCTGTAAAAGGAATGAAATGTCATGTGTGCAAAGAATTTGTTCATCTGATTGCTTTGGTATCTGCATGTTTTAACAAGAGGCCACAAACATTTGAAAACTATTAGGAAGCTGCCATGGGTGGAGGAGATCAGTTGGCTCAGGGAGGCTGTAGGATGGTGCTGGTTGGAAGAAAAGCACTTGAGAGGACTCCCAGTTTTGGGGACAAGCTGTTCAATGCATTGCTGCACCCCTACCTCAGTGGTTCCAAGGTCCTGGGACTGGATGTAAGGTGTCATGGATGGTGCAGAGCCTTGACAGGGAGCTGAGGAAGGCCTGTGAAAGTTGAGAAATGCTCAGGTTAGCTCCAGGGAAATGTGGAGTCAACATAAACTGAAACAGAAGCCAGTCTGTTCCAAATGATGGAGCACGTCCAGAGGAGGGCCACAAAAATGATCAAGGGTCTGGAATACCTCTGCTATGAGGACAGGCTGAGAGAGCTGGAGTTGAAAGAGAAAGGTGCAGGGATACCTAATAACAACCTTCTAGTACCTGAAGGGAGCCTACAAGAAGGCTGCAGAGAGACTCTTTACAAGGGCCTGCAGTGACCAGATGAAGGGCAATGGCTTCCAACTAGAGAAGAGCAGATGTAGATTGGATGTGAGGAATAGGTTCTGCACCATGAGGGTAGTGGAAGATTGGAGCAGGTTGCTCAGGGAGGTGGTTGGGGCCCCATCCCTGGAGATATTCAAGGTGAGGCTGGACAGGGCTCTGGGCAACCTGATCTATTTGGGGATGTCCCTGCTGACTGCAGAGGAGGTTGGACTGGATGAGCTTTGGAGGTCCCTTCCAGCCCAGACCATTCTATGATTCTAACTTCTTTGCCTGTGGCATGGGTAATAGATGAGTAACTTTTTGTGAGGTTTCCTTGCAATGTGCAAATTTAAGACAAAATTAAAAACAAATTTTATCTTGGCTTCATTTCAATTCATGCCTTGGGAAGAGATGATATTGCTACTGGAGAGCAAATGTTTGTGTTAAATACTAAACATATTTTCAGTACAGTACAAATGGAATAATTTCAAAGAAAAGAAAGCATAGATCTTAAAACTGGGCCACAGAATTTTATTTATGCTTTATCACATTCCCTGAATATTGCCTACACCTCTAGATATGTGAAATAAAGCACTGGAGGAAGATGTGCTTGAATTACTTTAGTTAGCTTTGCTGCTGACCAATGGGCTTGGGTCCACGACCTGACCTCAAGTCCAGCTGGTGCTCAGGACTAGACCTCTCTCTAGGGACCTCTTGGAAGCAGCTCATTGGAACAGTCTACATACAGCTGGGCAGCTAGTTTACAATTAAGCAGTGTGGATCAGAGGTCAGTGCTTGAGCTGTACCCACGTGCTATTGATTTACTGAACAGTGTAAAATAATTGTTAAACTCTTCTGTCAGTTAAAGAAAGAAAAATTCTTTACTGGTTGTTTCAGTTCTCCTGATGTCAAGTGACTTCAGAGGGGGGAAAACATTGCAGAAATCTCCTCGTGTTACTAGGAGGACAGTATCTTCCACAGGCTGAATGTAGCTTTTGTTTGTACAAGTGTTCTACAAGGAATCCTTGAACATCCATGAGACATTTTGAGTTTCAGTACCTTACCTCAGCCAGCAGCTAGCAGTGGCCTGATTATTGTACAGATAACTTTTCATCACTCTTTATACTTTGGATGTTGGAATCTTCTGGTGAAACTGCGAAGATCAGTTTTCAGGTTAAAAAATTAATTCAGAAGCTCTCTGTGTGGCAGTACAGACTTCAGAAGAGTTGTTGAGTTCCTTATTTGCAAGATATAAATCTTAAGGCTTTTGACAAAAGTTCTTTTGGGTTTGAATCCTTAGGAAAAAAATAAATATTTTTAAAAGTGTTTGTTTGGGGTTTTTTCTATGCAAGTACTTGGCTCACAAAGACTGGAACAGCTCTAGTGTGCCTAAGGGTGCCTGCTATAGCAGGGGGGTTGGACTAGATCATCTTTTAAGGTCCTTTCCAACCATTAATATTCTGTGGCCCTGTGAAGGGTTACTAAATCAGTGGCTGACATAAGAGAAATTAAACATGTAAGATGGATTCCAGATAATTCCAGACTTACAGGTAGAAGGTTCAAATAATAACATAAAAGTAAGCTGGGTGAAGTCTTAAGACAGAAGAATGCAAAATACATTTAAAGAAAAATCATTATACCTTCTACTCAAATCATCATGGATGTTAAAAATATTCACTTTTTATTTCTGTTTTCAGACTTCTTCTGAGAAGGTTTTGTTTCCCCAAGAGTTGTTCTCTTTTCTGCATTCTTATTACCCAATGCCTATGTCATCAAGAAAAAATGTGAGATGTAGCAAGACTTGGCAGCTATGAGATAGCCTCCTGTTGTTATAGCAATGTCCTAGGCTTCCCAAAACTAACATAGGTTTATGTGGAAAAGCAGAGCACCCAAGAGGTTTTTGTTTTTCTTATGACCATGCTAGGGAATGAATTACAGGCTGCTTGCACAGATTTTAGGAACAGGTTCTTTACTGTGGGCGTAGTGGAACACTGGAACAGGTTGCCCAGGAAGGTGGTTGAGGCCCCATCCCTGGAGATATTCAAGATGAGGCTCGATGAGGCCCTGGGCAACTTGATCTGATTGGGGATGTCCCTGCTAACTGCAGAGGGGTTGGACTGGACGACCTTTGGTGGTCCCTTCCAGCCCAGCCCATTCTATGATTCTATAATTTCTATGATTAAGAATGTTTTGGGGTTTGTGGTGTGGTGTTTTTTGGTTTTGGTT
>VXBD01004949.1:19413-42746 GCA_013399975.1 Indicator maculatus | reverse complement strand
TGTTTGTTTGGTGGTGTTTTTTTTGGGGGGGGGGGGGGGTTGGGGTTTTTTTTTTTTTTTTTTTCCCCCACAGCTGGTAAGACATACAAACCTTTCTAGGATTAAACCCTTTGAGTGTTGTGCAGGGTGGTAAGGTGCTCTGAAACTTCAATACCAATTTATGACACTGGGTGGATCTCTGAAGTCAGGAGAGCAAGCAAGGAAATTTTAATTGACACTGGCTGGGCATGAGAACAGTGGACTGGGCTCCACCCTGTTTATTAGGGTTTGATTTCTCCATTTTACATCTACTTTATGAGCAGAGGATTTGCTGTGGCATCACTTTACTGTTTGTTACTGACAGAATGGTAACACATTGTCAGAGCAAAGCAGCAGAACAGGCAGTTAAATGTTCTTTCTGATGAGAAACTTTGGTTGCTGAAACGCTGAGAATCTACATTTCTTCCTCATAGGACTTCAACTCATTTTGCTTGTGAAATACTCTTGCTGCACCAATTTCACTGAATCTGGACTGAACAGAAGTCTTGAAAGGTAAAGGATATTGCTGCTTAACTTTGGAGTGCACATTTGTTATAGCCACCTCTTTTAGCTAAAACTCTCCTGCCTTACTCTGTACTTAGTTTTCCGAGATGTCTTCATGTTTCATACTTAATTATCCAGTTTCTAAAATGAAAACGTCTTCAGCTCCTTAGCAGTGTTTGAAGTTAGTTGTAGAGGTGTTGGTCCTGGATGAACCAGGACTAAAATTCTGTATTGTCAAAACCAAAATTATGGTATTTGTGTAAGTAGATTATTTAATAGTACAAAATTCTTCTTTATTCTAAAGCAAATCTCCTGAAATGCAGTCGGTTGGCCACAGGCTTATTTCATCCACTTACAAACTAGAGTTAAACCTGGCACTTAAACAAATATACCTATTGACATATAGGTATATATTTATTTCTTTGGAGATATATCTGTATATACAGATATATAGGTAGATATATAGATAGATATATCTCCAAAGAAATAAAATTTGTCTGGTTTAACAGATAATAGAATATCTGTGCAGGTTAATTTTTCAGATAAAACCTTGCAAGTACATATTTACAATCTGCTGTAAATCTAAGAATGATGCATTTTAATAGATGTTACAAACTTTGTATCTTTAGAATAATAGCACTTTAAAAACTTATCAGACACCATTGCTGACTACAGCAGATTTTAGTAAGCTACTACTAATGCATGTAGGGTCTTCTGTATCCTGAGAACAAATCAATACAGAGCTTCTACAATGCTTGAAATGTGTGTAAGGTGCCACTCTGCTGTGGATTTGAGTTCGGGTGTATCTCACAGCTGGATAAGCCCCTTATGAACTTTCCTTATTGTTTATTTGGTGGTTGTACAGGTAAGCATTGAAGGATGATTTTATCATTTATTTTATTGTGGGATTCAGAGACTGTGTTTAGAGCTCACAGCTTCTCTTACAAGTGTTTAGTAAAAATACTTCATGTGGCATTTCACTGTGTATGAGAGAACTGGCAGATTATCTGATGTTAAGTTTCCTACGTGGTCTGGAACAAAACGTTTACCAACATTATTTCAGTTCCTTAAACTTTGCCAAAATGTAATGGTTTTGAAGTTTTTTAACCTTTTCTGCTTGAAATGCAAAGTATGCGTTACTAGAGACGCAGCATATCCTCACTACTTAAGCTGTCCCTTCATAATTGATGCCCCTGCCTCATATAAAATCCAGCCATGGTGTTATACTAACAGGGCCTTCATGCCATAATTCATTCAGTTTAACATTCACATTGCTTTTGATGTTTCACTTTCAGCTCTCCTACAGTTTTAGTAACCTAAAGAAGTGAAATAAAATTACTTTGAAGTCAATATAAGAGGCATTTTATATGCTTCACTACGTTTTATATAACAAACTATAAATTTAAGCTAAGAATATATGGCTGGAGAAGAGTTGTGAAAGCTGTTTTTCTATACTTCCTTAGAGTAGAATTTAGCACATATGCAGTGCCTTGTTGCAGGGTGTTCCCCCCCTTCCCTCATTATCTCTCAGCAGAGGTTTGAATGGGGAAGACAGACAAAGGCGTTAAATGGCCTTCCCCTCTTCCTGGGTACAGGGGATTTCACCTATTGTCTCTGCCGGGCAAAGGCCCCCACAGGTATTTACCGATGGGAGGGAAGTGCGCTGGGATTTGAAAATGTTATAAGGGCGATACTTCACATTTTGGCCTGAACAATTGTCTAGGAATATTTTAAATAGGCTAAGCAGGGAGCAGTCAGGGCTCGCATTTTCTGCCGTTCTCGCCCGCTTTCCTGGGATCCGGCTCATTTTCGGCTCTGCCATTTTGGGCGCTCATTTTGGATTCTACTCGCCTTGCCCTGCATTTGTGGCTACCTTGGAGGAAACGGTTTATCTCCGGACCCGCCTGCCTGCCTGGCACCGATCCCGCCTGGGCGCACAGTGCAAGGAAAAGCCGCAGGGCATTGCACGAATTTCCCTCGTGCCAACCGTGCCTACACTTTTGATTTCTGGCGGATCCCCCCTTTTGGATTTGAGCCACGTCACCCACCGAGCTGGATTACAAACCCAGCAGTTTCTGGAGCCTGTCTAGGAACCGTCTTCAAATTCCTATTCCGAACTTGTGAGTAGAAACCGGCATCCCATACTTCCCTAGCAGTTTCTTGGCTGGCCTTTGGTTTATAAGTGGGGGGAAGCTATTTGTGGCTTACCCTTTTCCATTCTCTGAATTTTCCAGATTGTACTAAAATTGCCATAAGCATCTTGTAAGAATTCGCCACCGGATAGAACCTGTAAATAATTATCAGTTTTGTACATAGTTTTGGGGCGGGGTTTTCGGGAAAATAAAAATAGCTATATTTTTATAATTCCCGCCTCGTTAATTTAACCCCAATTAACACCATAATGGCGCAGCTTGGCAAGGGTTATTCAATAGTCGAATTCTTCCATAAAGAAGGATGCATAATTACGGGATATGATTTGTCTTGGGCACATGAAAATTGCAAAAATCCAGATTACAGCGAGATTAGCTGAAAATACTGAGGATCTGCTCTGCGACTCAACAGCTGAGCACTACGCTGTGGTTCTCGGTTCTCTGGTTGTCCAGGCACAGCACCAATTTGCAATTTATGAAAACAAAATTCATATTCTGGAAAAGGAGCTAAAGGACGAAAAGGCTCGAAATCAAATCTGTCGGAAAGTATGGCTATGCAAATTAAAGTTTTTACAGAAGCCTTAAAAGCACAGGCAGAAGCGAGAGTCGTGCTAGGACTAGCCCAGACAAACGACCGGCCGGCGACCCCCTACTCTGCACACGAGTTTAGCGATTCGGAGCCGCGGGAACAGGAACGGGTTTTTGTGTCAGAGAATTCTGGGGAAGAGGACCCTAGTGAATCAGACTCTGTTGCTGTTACCAAAGATCCCGCAGTGTCTGCCCCCGCACCGCAGAAATCTAGGAATAAGCCACTCAAAAAGTCCAAGTCCAAACCAGAGAGGAACCCCCTCCCCACCGTGGCGAGCGGCGGGGAGAGTTTCGAGGAGGAGGACGTTATGGGACACAAAAGCGTGCGCCCACTGGCCAAAACAGAGGTCTTAAATCGCAGCGGCAAGCGCGGTGCCGTGACTACCACACGGAGATGTATCAGCGTACAACTCGCTGACTTGCCAAACCAGTATGCAAGGGAGCCAGATGAATCCGTGGCAGACTACATGTGTCGGGTGTCCCGTACTGGTGGGGATAAAATTTTTCTAGATTCGGAAGAAGCGGCCGGGGACTGTGGCGAGGACATTTTCTTAATGCGAGAGCCAGAAGGTTCACACAGCCTGACCGCGCGGCCAGCATACTGTGCTAGCAGTTTTCGTCCGGTTTACAGGGGGGAACCACTTGAATTGGAGGTTACCAGTTCCTCTGAACTGACCCGGGCGCTCCAGAGGCTTGCCTGTGTGCAGGCAATTTATAAGAGGAAATACGACTCCCCGCTAAGCGCACCAGTGGACCCTGATCGGCTACATCCGTTGATGCCAGGGGCGCGCCTCAGAAAGGATGGAGGCGACTGAGAAAGCGATAGAGAAAAATCACAAATCCAAAGATGCCCGGGAACACGTCATGACATGGACTGAACTTTTGTTGGATTTGTCCACTCACGGCCACAAATTCGGCTTTGACGATCGCGGAAGCAAGCGCTCTGGATTTGAGAGAGACCGGAGCGGCCCCTGGAAAAGCAAAGCCGAGACAGTGTCGCGGGAAAAGCGGGCAGTTCGGGTTGCGAAACCGTTCCCTCCTGCTGTTAGCTCCCCCGACAACAAGCGCCGCTCGGGACAAAACCGGAGAAGGGACATGGGCAAACACAGGGGTGGCCTCACCGCTTCATTAAGGTGTGCCAGTGGTCTGACAAAAGGGAACCTTGCATTTTAATTCCAACTGGACCAAATAGGACGGCTGTGAAATTCCTAATTGATACGGGCCCCCAGATCGGTGTCCTAAACACTGAACTGGCAAAAAGCCTGGGAATCCAGGCATTCCATAGGAAGATTAAAATACTGGGTGTTACCGGAGCACCTAATGTCTGCTGTTTAGCAAAGACAAGGGTGTGGCTTCCGGGAGATAAACGAAGCACCTTGGTGGAAGTAGCCCTTACCCAAGAAACATACTGGGCTTTGATGTGCTGGCTGGGAAAAGGTGGCATCTTCCTAACGGTCTCTCTGGAGCTTTGGCTTCTGTGGGGTGGAGTACAAGAGGGTGAGAGCAGCCCATGTAAACACCCTACAGATGCCTCCAGCGTTACCCTGAGCAGGCATTACTTGTGTGCCTCCATACCCCCTACCTGCAGCAGCCAAGCAAGGTATCAGTGGAGTGGAATGAAGTGGAGAGGAGGCAGATTATCTGTAGGACTCACTCTCCATACGATTCCCCAGTCTGGCCAGTTAAAAAGGCAGATGGGCGGTGGAGACTCACTATAGATTATAGGAAATTAAATGCCAACACTCCTCCTCTCCCAGCTGCAGTGCCTGGCCTGCCATCAGTGGTCACAGCCATACAGGCCGCATCCCACTTGTGGATGGCTGCCCTGGATGTGCGTGATACGTTCTTCATGATCCCACTGAGGGAGGAAGACAAGCCCCAGATTGCTTTTACATGGCAAGGAGTCCAATTTTCCTTCCATCCTCTCCCACAGGGGTATAAGCACACACCCACTATTGCCCACAACGCACTGGCTGCACTTCTGGACACCATCAAGATCCCAGAAGGGGTTGTCATTTACTAGTACATAGATGACAGTGGGGGGATACAACAAAGACCAGGTGGGCTCAGTAACAGGAGCCATCTGTGAATTGCTAACCCAGAATGGGTTAGATATTCCCCCTGCCAAGTGCCAAGGCCCAGGACAGGAAATCAAATTCCTTGGGGCCTGGTGGGTAGCTGGTACAGTGGCAGTGCCAGCTGATGCACTGGAAGAAACGGAGAAGGGCCAAACCCTGGGTAGCAAAAAGGAGCTGCAAAAGCTACTGGGAACCCTTGGGTATTGGAGGAAGTATATTCCTGGCTTCTCAGTGACTGCTAGGCCACTGTATGACCTAAACAGAAGCACAGGGCCTGGGAGTGAACTCCACAACACGCTATGTGATGGTTTTAAGACTGTTTTCTTCTCACAAAGTTCGAGCAGAAAAGTGAAAGAATATAAATAAATCACTATTGGGTGTAAGAAAGCAAAATAATGATTTTTCTAAACACTTCCATTGGAGAGAGAGAAATGTTTAAGAATCACTACTCAAAACAAAGTCAGGCAGTCTTGCAGTCCATCTTCTCTCAGTCTGCCTGCTTCTTTTCTGTCTGAAGATAACACACACACCTGCATGCTGACCTTGACAAGCTAAGTCTAATGAACCTCTCTCTGCTTCTTGGCTTTCTTCCCTTTTGCCTGCTCTGTGGGGGGAGGAAAAAGAAGCACAGTCCCCTCTCTTTTGGGGGGCCCAAGGTGCTTTGTTGTGTTGACTGTACATATTTGTAAATGTTGTGAATGGTGTATATTTGTACATATTCATTGCATTTCATTATAGATTGTATTGTTGCCTGTAAATGCAGCTTAAGTTTGCTTCCAGACTGAGCTAGCCTGGTTATTGTTGATGTGGGAGGGAGCTCTCACACTGTTGCACACTGAGAGCCTTAAGATCCTGAAGGACGAGCTAAAGGCCTATCAGATGTTGGGCAGAATGGGACTTCTCTGAACATGCTTCCTATTGTGGCATTTACCAGAAGGGACTTACAGGCCCAAACAGCCCTCTTGTTTTCTACCACAGCTTTCAAGGATGCTGAAAAGAGGTACTCAGAATGGGAAAAGGGGCTTCTTTCCCTTACAAGGGCTGTTAAGGAAACAGAGAAGCTTCACACCACCCAAGAAATTGTGGTGCAAGGCCTGCAGGCAAGGCCTCAAGCCAATCCTGAAGGGAACCCCTCCTCCCGAGGGGGTGGCTCAGAAAGCCACTGTGAGGAAGTGGTATGCCTTCTTAGAGGGAATTGCTCAGCTCATGCCTCTAAAGGAGGGCCCCACCAAAGTGTCCAAGCTCCAGCTTGGTCCAGTAAATCCAGATATGACCTTACTGGGACAGCCATACAAGCCATCTCCAATAGATGTAGCCCCAGAGGTGACCGCAGACTCCAACACTGAGGGAGTGTGGTTCACTGATGCCCCTTCCCAGGGATCCACTGATCCCACAGAGTGGGATCACAATGGTGCTACAAGGCAGCAGCCCTGGAGATCAGGACAGGCAGAACGTCACTGAGGAGGGTGAAGGCAGCACCCAAGTGGGTGAACTGTGAGTCCTCATGTTGGTAGTGGAAAATAGTGCCAAGTCCATTTACACTGACTCCTATGCCACTTTTAAAGGAGCTGTGGAGTGGATTTGCCAGGGGGAGGCAAATCAGTGGGAAGTGGGCAGCACCAAGGTATGGCGATCTGAAGACTAGCAGAGACTGCTGGAGATAAGCTTGTCAAGGCCCATCAAAGTGGAATCGGTCAAGGGGCACTCAAAGAAAGATACCCCTGCTGCAAAATGGAACCAGCAGGTGCATGGCCTGGCACACATCCATGTGGTGGGCAGTGAGGGGAAGGACTTGCAGAGATTAGCTGAGTGGCTACACCTTAAAAGGGGCCACTCAGGCAAAACTGATCTGTACTACGAGTGCAGGTCTCAGGGTTGGCCAATCTCCCTATCAGCATGTGAGACTATCATTTCAGCATGTCCACAATGCCAATAAGGCTGAGGGCCAACCATCCAAACCTGGCCCCAGCCCAACACATCTGCCAGGATAAGACTCTCTGGAGCACCTGGCAGGTTGATTATGTTGGGCCCCTAAAACCTGGACACCAATGGGAGGACCCACTGCATCAGTGCGTGGTGGATTGTCCCCAACTATTGACTGGCAAGTCAGGCAACTACATTCCAAGAACCTAGTTCCAGCACATCGACCAGTACCTGACCAGCACCTGGAGAAGGAGACCCAGAGCCAGCTACACAGGACAGAGGCACATCACCGGCATGGCCAATGGATGACCGCATCAGCATCGGAGAGCGTGACTTCTGATCATGGACTCAGAGCAGCTAAGGCCCTACCATCAACATTATTAATGCTCTGCCATGGACTCCACAGACAGAGCAATTAATTACTTGCTCATATGACTGTGTAGCATTGTTAAGTATTGTTGTTGCTTGGGAAATGCTAACTCACAAATAGCACACACACTCCACTGAACTGCAAGGGGTAATTACTCATCACCTTTAATTCCTAGACAAATCTGTCCACAGCCACCCGAGTGGAGTATTGCAGGGTGTTCTCCCCCTTCCCTCATTGTCTATCAGCAGAGGTTTAATTAACATCATGCCTCTAATCTTAATATACTGAAACACAGATGAAGACTACATTAAATAATAAGTGAAGTGAGGACTATTTTATTTCTTCTATCAGAACTACCAGGAGCACATCAGTATTCATCATATGATTGAGCTGAAATGCACACACTTATCACTGGAAATATGAACAGTATCACTTTCATCCATGATCTACTACCAGCCTAAACTGTAATGGCTTAGACAACCAAGGCAAAATCTACTAGCAGGGATAGTGCCTTCATCAACTTTTCTTTGCTGTCACCTGTCTGTATCAGCTCAACAAAGGCTGGCTTTGTGGCACTTAGCTTTGCTATCTAGTATCTAAACATAATTCTTCCTTTGGTTTAAAGGAGATAGAAGGTAGAGGTAACTCAATGGTGATTCACCATTCAGCAGCTTTACCACTCTGCCACCTTTTGTCACTAATAAAAAACATCACTTCCATGCCTTTCCCAGAAGCAATTAAAAAATACAAATTGTCAAGTGGAAATTTGATTTGGAACAAGCAGCAGAAGAGCAGACACAAGAAAATAAGTGCATTTGAGTGGTGTTTGAGAACCAATCTTTAAATTAAAAAAAACAATTCTCAGTGTAAGTCTGCTTTTGAAATAATAATCAGTGAGAAAATATATCCACTCGATGAATATGCTTTAACAGCATCTACCTTGAGCTTTTAGGTCAGATCTGTGCACTGTATCACCACATCTTCACTAACAGCATCATGCAGCCATGAAGAGTTCATCCCAGAATTGATGGAACTTTGTTTTGTTACAAAACCATCCTGCCTTCCTTCATGTGGAAGAGGCAGAAAACTGAGGCCACTATAGCTCAGCAACTGGGAAAAAAAATTGGAAAAAGAGAGTAGGAGGATAAATGAAGTCATTACCTGACTGGAGATTTCACAGGTAAAAAACACTGGCAGCTGTTGATGACACTTGGCAGAGTTACCCTGCAAACAGTCATTTTGTAATTCAGTCCTGGTTTATTGCAGATGCACATGAAGACATGATGAGCGACTGCTTGGAAAGGCTTAGTTCAAAGCTATTCACATAGACACAGCGTTTTGGTACTTGAGCTCCAGGAAAGCTTGATTTAGTGTTAAGGAGATTATTTGAAATGTTAGTCACATATTTCACTGTTGCTTTTCATCTTCCAGTGGCTTATGGAGTGGTCTACTTTTTGAACCTCTACAACGAAGCATAACGTTCAACAGTTGGAGTTAACAGCCTGTTGGCATGGTTTCTCTATCAGAAAGAAATGGCTAGGAATTTTGTTAATCATAGAATTGTCAGGGTTGGAAGGGACCTCAAGGATCATCCAGTTCCAACCCCCTGCCGTGGGCTTGCTGGGAGCCACATCCAGCCTGGCCTTAACTTCTGCTGTTGTGTTAAAATCAGAACAACGATTTCAATGTGGGGGAAGCTGCTAAGATCAGGTTAGAGTCTGAACAAAATTCTTGTAAGTAGGGAAAGCCCTTAGAAAAGCAAATAGTCTGATGGCTGGAGTAGTCAGTTAAAAATAGTAAACCCAATTTCTAACCTTGTTCTGCTTAGTTCTGTGAAGACAGGCAAAAAAACCCCAGCAAACCTTTGGTTTTTAGATGCCCAAGCCATTAAATCATTTGAAGGGAAGGCACTCAGGTTTAGGATTTTTTATTAAACTTTCATGTTTGCAACCAAAATCTCTTTGAGCTCAGTTCATTTGATCTTTCTGACAAGACAGGGGAAGAAAAAAAAAAAGGATTCCTGCTGTTTGTATTTAAGTCTGCAAACTGGTGTCAAGCTGTGTTGGAGCATCCACTTTGCACTTGTGCATCCACTCATTATCTTTCCATTTCTACCTTTCTACCTGTGTGTTTCTGTTTGCTGGTGTCATTCAGCAAAGATTTTTTTCCCCTTGTTCTGCCTGAGGGTTCATCCCATGTTCCAGCCTCCTTCATCACTCCCAGGTGCTCTGCCTGCCCTTCTTTTCTTCACAGTCCTCCTTTTAAAGAACTACAGCTTATGTTTTCGGATATTTGGTCACCCATTTCCACACCTAAAATCAATGGGAGCTTGATAAACCTGTAAGAACCTAGGCCTGGTCACTAACAAACTGGAAGATACATTTTTTTTGTTGTTGTTAAGCCTTTATTCCATATTTAGATTTAGCTTTGGTTCATCTCTTATAAGCAATTTTAAACACAGTAAAAAGTTCACAGAATCACAGAATGTTAGGGTCTGGAAGGAACCTTGAAAGCTCATCCAGTCCAGCCCCACTGCCAGAGCAGGAGCACCTAGAGCAGATCACACAGGAACACATCCAGGCAGGTCTTGAATATCTCCAGAGAGGGAGACTGCACAACCTCCCTGGGCAGCCTGTTCCAGTTAACACAATTAATAATCTTAAATATAATAAACACTCTAAAGGTAAATGCGACATAGATCTTCTGCTTAAAATCTTAAAATGCAACTGTTATATATGTAGAAAAAAACATACATGTGCATAGTTCCACCAATTCTGGGTGCAGGAATACTGGAACAGGCTGCCCAGGGGGGTTGTGGAGTCTCCCTCTCTGGGGATATTCAGAACCTGCCTGGATGTGTTCCTGTGTGATCTGCTCTAGGTGTTCCTGCTCTGGCAGAGGGGTTGGACTGGATGATCTCTCACGGTCCCTTCCAGCCCCTAACATTCTGTGATTCTGTGATTCTGCCTAAATGGGTCAAGCTGCTAATTGGAATAATGAAGTATATCAAGTTACACCCAGTTGTGTTGAGGCAGACATGGAAGGATGTGTGTTTTCCCAGGCTAAAAGTATATGAAACTTAATGATTCTGAATCATTTCAAAGTTACCTACCTCTAAAAGCCAGCCAGTCCTGTTCCCCTGCATAGCTAGCATTGTGTCAACGTAGGCTATGAGACCTAACACAATGATACAGAACAGTGATGGAGTTTTGAAGCCACTATGACCACCATGGTTTCGGTGTACATGAGCTAGATTCCTCGTGGAGGAGGAGAAGAAACTCCTAGTTTCCTGCAGACAGCAAAGTTTGTTGCTTTGTGTAGTCCACACTCCAAATCCTGCTCTGAATGGTTTCTCTGCAGTGTTAATCACTGACATTTGGGATTGCCTCAAAAATGTTACGAATTCATCCGTACAGCAACTCCTGTGGCATGAAAATGATTGTTTGCAATGTGGTTGGCATTTTCAGAGGGGATGACTAGTTTTGGGTGCTCTCCTTGGGATGAATATTTGCCTGCAGTATTATGCCTCTCCTGGTTTCTGTAGACTAATGACGCTATCAGCATAAAATTTGACAGTATTGCTGTTTTGTCTTTTCAGAGGTTTCTCTGTTAGACATTCCTAACAAACTAACTGTCATGTTTAGCTAGAGAGATCTGCCTGGGAGTAATACAATACTTATTTTTAATAACCTCTAAGCATCTAAGTGTGCTCCGTGACAGCCATGAGGTCTCCCCTCAGCCTCCTCTCTTCCATACTAACCAGCCCCAGCTCCTTCAGTCTCTCTTCATCACATTTCTTCTCCAGGCCCTTCCCANCAGCTTTCCAACCACACATCCCCAGGTCTGTAGCTTAGCATGGAGTTGTTGTGACCCAAATGCAGGACCTGGCACTTGGCCTTGTTGAAGCTCATCCTGTTAATGTTGGCCATGGATCCAATCTCAATGTGAATGGACATCAGAGGGAGTGGAGATGATTCATATCCATTTGTGGTTGTTTTGCATTTCACAGGCGTAGGCCTTAGTTTGCCTTCTCCCCAGTCTCCCAGTTTAACAAAACATCTATAAATATCTGAGGGTGGGTGTCAAGATGAAGGTGATGCTCTGTTTTTGGTGATGCCCAGTGACAAGGCAAGGAACAATGGGTACAAGCTGGAACATAGGAGGTTCCATCTCAACATGAGGAGACTTTTTTTACAGTGAGGGTGACAAAACCGTGGAGCAAGCTGCCCAGAAAGTTTGTGGAGTCTTCTCTGGAAGCTTTCAAACCCCACCTGGATGCATTCCTGTGTGGACTCCCTTGGGTGCTGCTGCTCTGGCAGGGGGGTTGGACTGGATGATCTCTAAAGGTTCTTTCCAACCTGTGATGTTCTGCGGTTCTGTGATTCTCCAAGTGTGACTGTTATTCAAGCCCCTTGTGTGTAGCCGTGCTTAGTGCACTGGTAACCATTTTTACAGATTTTTAATTTCATATATGCCACAGTATTTTGTCTTCAATCAATTTTTGTTTTTTTGAAAAGACAAGTTTAACAACGAAGAATAAATATATATTTTTTAAATTACTATAAAAGTTTCAAGCTATATTATATTCATAATACAGTCTAACATAAAGACTATAAAGGCAACTGATAAAAAGCAGGAATATTCCTGTAAGTAAATATATGTATAAGTATAAATTCCTGGGGAGTGTTACAAAGAAAATACAGCATAGAAATTCATGTCCAAGTATGGTGTTTTCTCTTGTAATAACCAAGTAAAAGAAAGAAAGTAGTAAAAATCAGGATCATCAAGAAGAAGAAGCTCAGGGGAGACCTCATTGCTCTCTACAACTACCTGAAAGGAGGGTGTGGAGAGGTTGGTTCTGGTCTCTTCTCACAGGTCGTTAGTGATAGAAGAAGAGGACACAGTCTCAAGCTGCACCAGGGGAGGTCTGGGCTTGATGTGAGGAAGAAATTCTTCCCAGAAAGAGAGATTGGCCATGGGAATGTGCTGCCTGGGAGGTGGTGGAGTCACCATCCCTGGAAGCATTTAAAAACAGCCTGGATGAGGCACTCAGTGCCATGGTTTGGTTGATTGGATGGTGTTGGGTGACAGGTTGGACTGCATGATTTCAAAGGTCCTTTTCAACCTGGTTAATTCTGTGATTCTGTGATCAAAGGGGTTGTTTTTCCTTCATTGTCATATTACCTGGGAGACAAACAATACTTGTCTCCAAACACAATTTTAATATCTTCTTCTGTTTTTAAAAGCCAATGGGCAGCTCTTTCTTTTTTCTTCTCCTATAAACAGTATTTATACCCTACAGAGGTAGGTGAAATGAATTATTCCATGGTCACATCAGCATTTCCCTTTGATTTCATACCACTAAAAAAAAAAAAGTATAAATAGCATAACAAAAGCAGAGCTCCCACAAACATGAGTGTTTTAAGCATAAAGACAAATAGAGAGTGCTAGCTCAGAGATCCAAAACTAGAGGCAGAAAAGCAAAGAAGAACCAAAAGTTTACTTCTAAACTCTTCATGAAAATTTGGAAAATTTATTCTATATTATGGCAAATATGCTAAATTCTAGTGTACTTCTAAAAAAAACCCCAAATTACTAATGTAGAAGAGTGATTAGCATGCTGTGGACAGTAGCATGCTATTATCTTCAGTTTGTCATGCTGCATTTAATCATCTCATGTTCCTGTCTCCTATTAAATCATATTTATTTTTCTTTCAGACTCTGCACTGGTTGTGCTTTGCATCCTACAGATCTAGGTAGAAGGTAAGAAGAAACTCTACTTCCAATATTGGGCAGCTTATATTTCTAATTTGTTTTCTTTTCTTTTTTTAACTGAAGTTTCTCAGATTTTTCTTATTTCAAGTCTGTATGGGAAAAGGCAAGTGCAGAGTCTTGCACCTGAGAAAGAACAACCCCATGGAGCAGGATAGGTTGGGGACTGAGCTGCTGGAGAGCAGTGATGGGGAAAAGGCCCTGGGGGTCCTGGTGGATGAAAGGTTGACCATGAGCCAGCAATGTGCTCAAAGCCAGCAATGTGGCCAAAGAAGGCCAAGGGCATCCTGGGGTGGATTAGAAGGGCTGTGGTTAGTAGGTCAGAGAGGTTCTCCTCTCCCTCTACTCTGCCCTGCTGAGGCCACATCTGGAATATTGTGTCCAGTTCTGTGCCCCTCAGTTCAAGAAGGACCTCAGGGACTGCTTGAAAAAGTCCAGAGCAGAGCCACAAAAATGCTGAAGGAAGTGGAAGATCCTCCTTAGGAAGAGAGCCTGAGGGAGCTGAGGGCTCTGGAGCTTGGAGAGGAGGAGCCTGAGAGGTGACCTCATTGCTGGTGATCAAGATGTGCAGGGGGAGTGCCCAGAGGCTGGAGCCAGGCTCTGCTGGGTGATGCCCAATGACAGCACAAGGAGCAGTGGTGGAAGCTGAGGCGTAGGAAGTTCCATGGAAACAGGAGGAAGATTTTTTTCCCTGTGAAGGTGACAGAAGACTGGAACAGGCTGCCCAGCGTGGTTGTGGAGTCTCCTTCTCTGGCGACATTCAAGACCTGCCTGGATGTGTTCCTGTGTGATCAGCTCTAGGTGATCCTGCTCTGGCAGGGGGTTGGACTGGATGAGCTTTGGAGGTCCCTTCCATCCCCTAACATTCTGTGATTCTGTGAAACTGTAGAGAAAAGTTTTCAGGTCTGTGTCTCAAGCAGCTGTTGCAAATTTTTTAATTATCAAGCTTATCAATATTATTAGGTGTGAGCAAAGAATGTAGGGGTTTACAAGTAGAAATTGTTTATGAAATGTAGGTACTGCATGTATTTAATATGCATAATAGTCCTCATACTGGTTCAAGATGGCATTTTAAGTACATGAATTCTAAATTGTAGTATTGTAAATGTCTAGATGGCCATTTCTTTTTAAAAAAATAAAAACAATACCACCTGTGCCTATTAAAATGATTTTATTATTATTATTGCAGGACCTAATAAAATCCAAGGGCAACATTTAGCAAAGAGGACTTTACAGAACCACAGAATTGTCAGGGTTGGAAGGGACCTCAAGGATCATCCAGTTCTTACCCCCTTGTCATGGGCAGGGACCCCTCACATTAGATCAGTTTGCCCAGAACCACATCCAGCCTGGCCTTAAAAACTTCACACATAATATTTGGACCAATGACAATAACTGCTGTAGACATTACTTTAATAGCTTGTCTACTTCATTGAGTTTCTAAATGTAGAAGTCTACCTTCTGGTTCCTTTCTTTTTCATCTTCTAGTCTGTGTGTAACTTTTAATGGGTGCCAAGCAACTGCAGGAAATGTGGTTGGTTTCATGGAAACATTGGAAGAGGGATCTATGAAGCCACATTTAATGAATGACTCAGAGCTGAAAGAGGAGTCAAAGCAAATATTCATGCCACAGTTGTTACCCGTTTCATGACTAGAACCACTTCTCACCACCACCTCACACCAGGTGTTGAGAGCAGTACTCTGTTGTTTTTCTTGCTCATGTAAATTCCAGCAGCAGCATTTGTGGCTTTGGCTAAGCCAGTGCAACAGCCAGGCATGTCCCTCTAAATCAGCACAGGGGCTACTTAACACATATATAGCACCTATGAAAGAAGCTGAAAGGCACTTCAGAGCTCCCCAGACCTGCACTCTTCACATCAGCTTGTGTGTTACTATTAACCATACTGCCACAGTTGTACAGACCCACAGATGTTAGCCAGGGCTGTATGATTCCTACAGGAACCTTTGTTTCTTCACCAGAAATTCCAGTATCAACCCTGTTACAGTTTAGAAAACAAAAAACTAAGCAATAAAGTTAATAAATTTGTTGCCATGAAGGTGTATTTGAATGAATAAACTTATGGGAGTTGGTTACACCTAAACAAGCAGCTACTTGTTCAGCCCCCAGTCTAAGCAGAGTTGATCTGGTTGAAAAATAATCTCTTAAATGTTGGCAGGAGCATCTAAGCAATATCATGCTGGTGCTACCCTTTGAAAGATGCCCTGTTCTTGCAAAGCAGCCCAGCTACAGAGCACCCAGTTATTAGATTTCAAATCTAGAGCTCAGATGGAGGTTTAGTGAAAATGTAGGTAAGAAAGAAGACCAGATAGACCAAAGTCAGTCCTTCTACATCAGCATTAATGTTTTGGGGATCTCTAGTTCAGAGGAAATTTACATCTGGACATGAGCAGGCAGTGTGAGCTTGCAGCACAGAAGGCATCAAAAGCAGCATTGCCAACAGATCCAGAGAGGTGATTCTGCCACTTTGCTCTGCTCTGGTGAGACCTCAGCTGGAGTACTGTGTCCAGGAATGGAGCCCTCAGTATAGGAAGGGCATGGACCTGATGGAGCAGATCCAGAGGAGGGCCACAAGAATGATCAGGGGATTAGAGCACCTCTGCTACAAGGACAGGTTGAGGGAACTGGGGGTGTTCAGTCTGGAGAAGAGGAGGCTCCAGGGAGACCTAAGAGCAGCCTGCCAGTACCTGAAGGGGGCTACAAGAAGGCTGGAGAGAGACTGTTTGCAAAGGCCTGCAGGGACAGGACAAGGGACAATGGCTTCAAACTAGAGAAGAGCAGATTTAGACTGGATGTTAGGAACAAGTTCTGCGCCATGAGGGTAGTGGAACACTGGAGCAAGTTGCCCAGGGAGGTGCACAAGGTGAGGCAGGAGAGGGCTCTGGGCAGCCTGATGTAGTTGGGGATGTCCCTGCTGACTGTAGGCAGGTTGCACTGGGTGAGCTTTGGTGGTCCCTTCCAGCCTGGACCATTCTATGACTCTATGTTCCCAGTCTTTATTATCAACAAATATAGCAGAAAATAAGATAAAGCCTGTCTGACCTTGTCTGATGTGCCTGGTCCAAATTTTGGCTCTAATTGCCTTTGCCTGGACCAAATGCATTTTGAACACCCAAGTGTTCATTAACTTTAACCTCTGCAATAGGCCTTCTATCTTCAGCCAAGTATCTGTAAATCTTTGCAGAATATGGTACCTAATTTAGACAACAGCCAAGGAAGGAGGCCTGAGTGATAACTTAGTATTTCTTTCAAAACACTATATAAATGTATCTAAGTGTCTCTTGCAAAGTAAGCCCCAGATTGGACTGTATTCACATCCTGTTAAAAACTTACTCTGGATTCTGAATGACAAATGAATAGTATGTGCTTCAAAGATGAATCAGAAACAGGCATAAACACAATAGGGAAATGATCAACACCAAGATTATTCACTAGACTTTTCAAGCTTAAAAATACTCCTGTTCCTCAAACTATTGCCAGAGCCTATAAGTGAATGGCTACCTGTTATATGTAAAAGACCTTTTCATTCATTTTTCCCTATTCCTCTGCCTCTCACTGAATAATTAACTAAAGATTCTATTCTGCTGCTTCTCCAAGTCTATGAAAACAAGTACCTGAGGTGATTAATGTTCATGAGGTGACTCATTTGTACCAGTGTTTGTAAACTTTAAGGGTTTTGATCTTACCTTCAACTGAACAAATGTTGAATACATAAATGCTACTGCAAAATTATCTTCTGCAGTACCTAAAGTCTTGTTTATTTCACAGGCAACTGCCTAAAAACAAAGGAAGGGGTTCTGGAAAAGTTGTGGAGTTTCAGGCGTTTCTGTGCTTTATTGACAAAGCTTCTGGTAAGTTAAAGTGGGAGCTGCAGAGTGCTTCTAGTAACTCATGTAAGCAGTTCGGTGTTTTGAAAGTAACTCTGGTGAGCCTGAAGAAAAGCTGCCAGTCAGGTTTGGCTTGTTGAAAGTTAACTTCAGGGAAAGTTCCAAGTCACTTTCTCATAGCGTTAGTGAACTTCGCAATGTCCTGACAAGTTTCAAACCTCATCCAGGTATCTCCTTGGTATCACTACTTACCAACCGATTCCATAACGCTCATAGTGATGCCTTTCACTGGTTTTATTCAGAAACATTATGGCACGAACTGGATTTATATTTAAACAATGTTTCTTCCTTCAGCGTGTGCAGTAATTGTTGCCATTTGAGCCCACCACGGAAAGCACTGAGCAGTCCGGTGTACAGCCCAGACCCAGGCCGTGAGCCCGGCAGGGGGGTGGCTGCCCCATTGGTGGTCGCCTGCCGCAGAAGAGGCAGCGTGGGGGGTTGCGAAGGACTGGTGCTGGGCTCGCAACTACCCAGGAGCCCGCCCGGGCTGGGGAGCGCGGCCCTGGCTGTGTACCGAGGCCTGAGGGGAGGGGTGGCGATGAGCCCGAAGGGCCGCGCGTCAGCCCGGCCGTCCCGTGGGAGACTGCGGGAAGAGGCCGGGTCAGAGGGGCGGAGTACCCCTCCGGAGCGCCGCGGCAGGGGCCGGGGAGCGCCATCCTATCTGCTAGGCGGCCGTCTGGCTTCCCTCAGCTGCAGGAGCCGCCAGCCGCACGCAAGCAGCCACCTCTCCCCGGCAAGGGCAGAGGACGGGAAAAAGCATACTGCGACGCCGGGCCGGTGCCGGGAGAACGCAGGGTTTGTCGCAGGGACGCAGCCCCAGCCCAGAATCAGGCAGAGGAAAAGGCACTGCTGAAGAGGGCAAAAAGCGCAGACAACGGGCTGCGGGGTAGCCGCAGCGCCTGGGAGGGAACGGAGGACGGGCAGGACACAGACCCGCCGCGGTGGGGCCGCAGCCCGACTACAGCTGNCCGCGGGCCGCAGGAGCAGGTCGGTAGCGGAGCTGGGCGGTGCGAGGTGGGGAGCCGTGGGGGGCCTCCTGCGGACGAGCGATGCACAGCCCAGCCCCGAGCGGGCGGGTGGTGGCCATTGCGGTGTCGCCTGGTAGTGCCCCGTGGTACCGGGGACGAAAGGCGGCCGCGGGGTGATGCGGGCCGGGATGGGAGGAGGAGAGAGTGGTGGTGTTGCTGACAGGCTGCGCCGTGTGCTTCCCCGACAGGTGTTCTCCTTCTCGCTTCCTATGTCCTGTTACCAGGAGGATTTCTTCAAAGAGTACCTCAAGATGATGGCGAATATTGTTGTCCTGAACTTGCTCATTTGTATTTCTCTAGTGTTCTGGATCGTGTCCATCACGGCAAGTACGTACTACGGTGAGTCCAAAGGCCCGGATCTGTGGGGAGGCCGGCATGGTCCGGAGAGCGCGAACTGAACCGTCTGTGGCTTAGTTGTGTGTAGTTGCAAGGACACTAGTGACGTCTGTGGTTCGTCATTTCGCTTTAAGGACCATTTTGACAGCAATGCCTTCAGCCTAGAAGACTTAAGTGCTTTCACGTAATGTTAGGGGCTGGAAGGGACCTCGAAAGCTCATCCAGTCCAACCCCCCTTCCAGAGCAGGAGCACCTATACCAGATCACACTGGAACGCATCCAGACGGGTCTTGAATATCTCCAGAGAGGGAGACTCCACAGCCCCCCTGGGCAGCCTGTTCCCGAGTTCCCAGGACAGGTAGAGACTTGTCATTAAGTTTGCAGCCTTGCACAGGAAGAGCAGCATTACTGAGTGCCTCGAGATGCAATATGAACACCTTCATCTGCCTAGTGTCACCTTACATCCAGCAGTCTGAATAAGTAAGATGACTTTTGCAGTGACAGTTGGATGCCTCAGCACAGCATTTTTCAGTGCTTTGGGACTTAGGATGGGGTATTAGTTCTAGTACAGCATTAAATCTGTGTTGCCTGGGCACTTCCACTTCGACTTGCAGAGTGATGCCAGACACATAGAAGGTATGCAGAAGCAGACTTCACAATCACATTTTGTTGTAGCCAAGTTGGATTTAAACACATACATTCATTTATGTGTGTCCAGTCTCTATAGGTATAGCTCTCTGAGTTTTATCTAATGGATATTCCAGTCCTTGCTAGCTAATGTGATTGGGAATTGGCAGCATAGAGTGGAGAGTCCTGATGTCAGGTGAATAGGAACTGATACAAAGGAAGAGACTACAGACTTACCCTCTTTTTTTAGAGAGAATGATTATAGAACAAGAAACATATAACTTGTGTTGTCTGTTTGCCTGAGACTATGGAAAAGCCTCAGCTTGAGGAGGCTTGAGTTCAGCCTTTAAAGCAATGAAGTCACAGTCCATAACCATAAATATAAAAATACCAAACCCATGCATTTTTTAATTTACAGCTTAAACTTCATAGTAATGCTTAGGCACCAAGTGGTGACCAAACTCTTGATAAAATGTAAAGTGTAAAAGAATCCATAAGAAACCAATAAATGTTTTCTATCTTAAGACTAGCCTTAACTATTCACTTTTTGTAGCAATTTAGTACTAATCATTTGGGAGTTTCCCCCAAGGAAACACAAAATAAGGTCAGTTTAAAAATTACCTTGAAGAGGTGAAAATTCTGTTTGTAAACCACTCACAAAGAAGCCCTTTGTGTTTTGGTACTACTTGCACTCAAGTTAATACCAAGAACCCCCTTGGTTTGTGCTGAGCAATACCAGACAGCAGCACTGGAGCTCTCTTCATACACAGTTGGTGGTGCTTTTCTCTTGAGTTTTTGAGTCAACCTTTGACTGCAAGACTCTTTAAGTACTGGAAGGCCTCTATAAGGTCTCCCTAGAACTTTCTCTTCTCCAAGCTAAACAACTCCAAACCCAGACTGCCACCACTTCTCAAGTATGATGGATAGTGGCTTAGCCACTTCATCTGCCAGCTCCCTCAGGAACCACAGATACAGCTCATCAGGCCTGATGGACTTGTGCCCCTTCAGGTTCCTTGGGTGGTCTCAAACTTGATCTCCTACAGTGGGTGGTTCTTTGTTGTCCCTGTCACTTGTTTTTGCCTTCTGCAGCTTGGGCAGTGTGGCTGGAGCCCTTGCCACTGAAGACCAAGGCAAAAAAGTCACTGAAACTGAATTTTACATAACTTGGATGGATTATGAGTTGAGTTGGGGTTTTTTTGTTTGAAAATCTGATGTTCTATGTTCTATCCAAATCAGGTTTCAGCTGATCTTAGCATTTTGAATGTTCGTTTGTGGAGTTTGTAAATGAATTTTGGAATGGAAAATATCACCATGTTTATTTCTTGACACATCTGGTATTTGTTTGTAAATAATTTTAGGTAATTTAATGTATTTTCTTTTTCCTGAGAAAGCTGAGTAGAAAAATTGCTGAGTAGATAAATTGCACATATTCATAAAAATATATTTCTCCCAAAGGGTAAAAAGTTTAATCTCCATTAAGATCCAGTTTGAAATATATCCTAGAAGGTAATTACTTTTAAGATAGGAAGGCACTAAAAAAGAAGGCTTATAAGGATCATCTGTATCCATTTTATTTGATTTATCAGGTACTTTACAACCAATTTCTCCATGGCGCTGGCTTTTTTCAATCTTGGTTCCACTAATAATTGCTACACAGGGTTTTAAGAAGAAGAGTCTTGATCACAGTGGAGCACTAGGAGGTATGTTGTCTTTTCTTTTTTCTCCAGAGACTATTCAGTTAAACATTTCATAAATTAAATTAAGATCCTTCTAATTGTATATAATATTCTCCTAAGACTTTCCTACCTAGTTATGTTATTAGGAAAAGTAAAATAAAAGTCAGGAGTAAAAATGTAAGCATATATGCCTTGAATTCATAATGAGTTTTTAGCTTTGATTCCTCTTTAAGTAGTCAAGTTAATTTTTCACAGAATCACAGAGTGTTAGGGGTTGGAAGGGACCTGGAAAGCTCATCCAGTCAAACTCCCCTGACAGAGCAGGAGCACCTAGAGCAGATCACACAGGGACACATCCAGGCAGGTTTTGAATATCTCCAGAGAAGGAGACTCCACAACCCCCCTGGTGTCCTAGGTTTGACCCATGAGCTGCTCAGGCCAACAGGGCAGAAAGGTATTTTACCCCCAAGGGAGTGAAATAAAAACACTTGCATAGAATTGGAGGGTAAATGAATGCTATTTACAAATATATCTAGAAATACAACAGGTATTCAGGGAAAAGGAATCTATACACAAATTAAGCCCAGTTCTCTACCTGGGCCAGAACCTTCCAAAACCTTCCCCCCACTCCAGCAGGCCAAACTGTCCCCCCACAGGACAGGTCTACCAAGGCCTCAATTGCACCTCCAGGCTGGAGGTGACTAGGCCTTGATCAGACCCCAATGTCCCCCCACAGACCTGTCTGCCCCCCTCCCACTAGGGCCAAAACTGTGCAGCTGGAACATAGATTGCTGCAGAAGGCTGGAAACTCCCCCACGCTACCACAGATATGAGAGGAATCACCACATCAAGAGCAGAGAAGGGAGGGAAAGAGAAAGAACAGACTGTGAACCCCCTTTGTACAGGGAGATGCAGCATGATGGGAATGAAATAACAAAGATTTATGATGGGAATGAAATAACAAAGATTACACTTTCCTGTGTCCACCTCCTTGTACTCTTTGGTCCTTCTCTATGATGGAACATTCAGTCCTTAACCTGTAACACCTGGGCAGCCTGTTCCAGTGCTAATTTTCAATGCTCTTTGTTATTAATTTGATTAATGTTGTTAAGATTTATGTAAACCTTTAAGATGGCTTTAAAATTCAGTCCAGCATGCAGTTAAATCACAGATGGATTCACACAGAGATAAGGAAAATGGCAGAGACAGTGGTCAAGGGATGCCATTAAACAGAGCCATGTCAGTAGCCTAACTGCCTGGTAGAAAACTAGTAAAGATAACACAGTGCCCTTTTCTATAGTAAGTGCAGTTGTAGGCACTTTTTGTCTCCCCAAAATAAGAAGACAAATCTGTGCTGCACTTCAAGCCAAGTACTGTTTCAACAAAGCTTTCCTTTACCACACAAGAGAAACTCCAAGGTAGTGTAGAATACTGTCCCTGGAATGTGGTGCACAGCTTTCATGTGAGGTAATTCACCTTTGTCTTGGGACATTATCTGAACTGATGGTCAGTGGAAAGAAACAGGACCTCAAATCCTTTCCTTCCATGTCACCCATGTTGCAAATCTTGTTCAGGGAAGCATTTTTTAAATAAATAAAAAAAAGTCTTTTCTCTTTATCTCTGAACAGAACAGCTCTGCTAGGCAGATTGTATTGGCATTTAAGTGCCACCAATTTCCTTTCAGCCCTGAAGAACTAACTGTATGCTTATGGTGGGCAGGGAGTATGAGGCCTCCCCTGTGGAGGAGGAGATGAAAAAAGAAGCACATCCAGGAGCTCAAATACTGAAGAAAATTACAGGAAGAAAAAGATGACATAAAAATCAGAAACAGAAAATGAGAAAGAGAAAGGAGAAGTAGCAGCTGTTAAGGAGGAGAGTTATTTTAAAGACCTTGGGGGAGGGATTTGATTCTCAAGCTGAATATAAACCTTCTGCTGGAGACACAACCACAGGTGTATATATCCTTCTTAAACAAACAATCCTGTTCTTCAGTCAGGATGCTTGGATATCCTTTTGACATTTTTATGGCTCCATCATATTTCTGCACAGTATTACTGATTTGTGACAAGAGAACCTCTTCATCAGATGCTTAAGCAGGAGCAATAAAATTGGCAATTTGAAAATAGATTCTAAGATTATATTATTATATTAGATATATAATATATATAAAATTAATTTTTTATAAGTCAAAATAGGACTGTAACTCTCATACAAATATTAGGGACTTCAGTCATTTTCTTACTGCATGATTGTCTTAAGTTTATCATGAGGATGCTCTTCATGTTCAGGAGATTCAAAACACAGAATGGCTTTACAACCAGACATTGTTACTTGAGGTGAGACCCCACCTGGAGCAC
>VXBD01004949.1:0-16963 GCA_013399975.1 Indicator maculatus | reverse complement strand
TGATTCTATGATTCTATAATTGCTCTGTATTTTCTGTTTTGAAAATGTATTTTTTTAACTTGAACTTTATATTGTGTGTATTTCACTTTTTGTTGCCTGGAAATACTAACATTTAGATTTTTGTCTCTTTAGGTGGGCAGAGGAACTGGGTGCAAGTGTTCTGTAACGGCGGTGTCCCTACTGAGCTGGCTCTCTTGTACATGATAGAAAATGGACCAGGTGAAATTCCAATAGACTTTTCAAAGCACTACACAGCGTCATGGATGTGCTTGGCCCTTTTGGGAGCTTTGGCATGCTCTGCTGGTGATACCTGGGCTTCAGAGATTGGTAGTGTTATGAGCAAAAGCAAGCCAAGGTTGATAACCACCTGGGAAAAGGTTCCAGCAGGTAAGGTCCTTCCAGCAGGTAAGGTCCTACCAGTAGGTAAGGTGTTACCTGTTTTACATGTTCTGAATAGTTTGCTAATCTGTTTTCAGTTTTCATCCAGCTTGGAAAGTTTAAAAAAATAGTTCCAGGAAAACAAACAAACAAAAAACTTCACAGAAATTTGGGATTAGCAAATGTTAGCAAGAATACGTTCTCTGAAATGGGATATACTCAGGTGGGCTTCTGCTGCATCTCATTGATGAGATGGACCAACATAGCATCCAGGGAGCTAAAACTGTTCTTAGTGAATGCTGACACCTCTCATCTCTGGCAATATTCAAAGTGTTTGTGCTGCCAGTATGTGGTGGGTTGAAATTACCCCCCATACTACTCTGGAGAAAACTACCCCCAAAATAAAATTGCCAGGCCAGCTCAGTTTGGGGTGGAAGCAAATGAAGCTCTATTTACCAGCAAACAACAATCTAGAGATGTGAAATGCAATGGATGTGTACAAAATACACAATGGATGTACAATATAGAGATATTTACAACTTATAATCAACACAGAAACTCCTCAGAGGCTCCCTGGATGGATCCAGGGGACTGTTCACCTCCTCCCCTACTCCCTCCCTTCTTCCTGGTACCTCAGTAGTCAAAAAAGAGATCCCCTGGCAAGGCCACAGGAGAGAGGGAGAGAGAAAAGTTGCAAGCAGAAGTGACAGGAGAAGAAAAGAGAGAGAGAACTGTTTCTGCCTCTGGTCTCCATCCCCATTAGCAAGCCAATGAATTCCATAGACCTTAGCATTATTTTCCTTTTGTATCCCATGGTCATTTATTTTACTTTCAGCCTTTGCAGTCAGGGACTAGGCTGGAGTTCCTCCTTCCCACTGCAACACAATAATATAAAGAATATAAGTTATGAACTGAATGTTTCAGACACTAACATTTTAGTCAGTAGAATCATATGTAGATTCAATACCAACACTGCAAAACCTCAATTCTTATTTAACTAAATTGCTCATTTCCTTGACTGTTTTACAAACGGTGAGTAAAGTGAACCTTCTGTCTGTCAGGCCTTGGCTAGACAGTGAATGACACTGTGACCTTAGGGCAGTGTGGGATTTTGAGTCTTGCTGGCATTGGCATCTGAGTTTTGTATGGTGTAGGATGGGATTTAAATTCTTGGGTGTTGGGGTTTTTTTTCTCTTTATAAGCATTCTTCAGATTTTTTTTTATTCAATGAGCTGTCAGATATCCTCACAGGATCCCAGGATGTGAGGGGTTGGAAGGGACTTCAGGAGATGTTTGAGTCCAACCCCCACTCTGAGGGCTTTTTTTCTTTTAGTTGTGTTGATGAAGTCTGCCTTGGTGTACCTCTGCAAGATGCATTGCTTTAGTAACATGCACATCTGTGCTTGTGGGAGGAAATTTCTTTTTCTTTTCCTGCCCCTCACTCACACCTTGCAGCAGATAAATACCAAGTGGCACTGAGAGGTGTGCTCCCTGGTTTGATTTAATTCGATGCTAGTGAATTGCTACCCTTAGAGACAGGAAAAAATATAGTAATGGCTGTAATGGTACAGGTTAAGCTTCTCAGCAGCCCAATGGGAATGGTAAATAAAAGCTGTGGTAGCAGAGTCCTCTGGGTGTAAGAGGGGAGGATTGTTGGGAACATGGGTTTGGTTTCATAGAAAACATTTGGACAAAACCAAGTCTTTTAAGAAAAAAAAAGGTGTAAATCAGCTTAATTTTGTTTGCTTTAGGTACAAATGGAGCAATTACTTTAGTGGGCTTGCTCTCAAGTTTGCTTGGGGGCATGGCAGTTGGTGTAACCTACTTCATAACACAACACATTTTTGTGACTGATCTGGAAAGCTCTGCTCCACAATGGCCTATTGTGGTGTTTGGTGCAGCTGCTGGCTTGCTGGGATCACTTGTTGACTCCTATTTGGGAGCTACAATGCAATACAGTGGTAAGATCCCTTCCCTTCCCTTCCCTTCCCTTCCCTTNCACAGCTCCCTCTGCACAGCACAAGGACCCTGCCCTGCCCTGCCCTGCCCTGCCCTGCCCTGAAAGGCTGAGGATGTGATTTTTTAAATGGGGAAAAATACAGAATTAGCAATAAAAAGGACAAAGGGAGGCAAAGTGGTGGACATGGTAATGAAAACTAGGGCAAGGGCGGTAGATCCTCCTCCACTTTTTGATTAATTTATCTTATGTTACTGTCTTGTTGATGACTGAGAGAGACCAAAGGTCTCCATCACATTACCTTGAAAGACAAAAAAAAAAAAAAAAGCTGCCCTATTTTTTTCTAGCTATCTAATTATGGTAACACTTTATAGGAGAAGATTTCAGCTGAATTTTATCCATTTACTCAGATTAAGTTGTCACTGCAGAAGCTCCATTTCTAACTCAGAAGACTTAGAAATAGTCTCATCTGTAAGAATTAAATAAGAAAATCTCCAGGAAAGTGTGCACTGTGGGTTACATTCTGGGGTTAGCACAACTAACTGTGACTTCTATTTCTTCCTTTGTTTTCTTATTTTTATTTTTTTCTTCTTTTTTTTCTTTTCTTTTTTTTTCCTTTTTTTCTTCTCTTTTGAGATATACCTGTTTTATATATAAATAACAAGGCTAACAGAAAGACTTGCTGTTACCTTTCCTACTTGTTTGTGCTCATAGAATGGTCTGGGCTGGAAGGGACCTCCAAAGGTGATCCAGTCCAACCCCCCTCTGCAGTAAGCAGGGACATCCTCAACTAGATCAGGTTGCCCAGAGCCCTGTTGAGCCTGACTATGAGTATCTCCAAGGATGGGAACTGAACCACTTCCCTGGGCAACCTGTTCCAGTGTTCCACCACCCTCATAGCAAAGAACTTCCTTCTAACATCCAACCTAAATCTCCTCTTCTCTAATATAAAGCCATTGCCACTTGTCCTGTCACTGCAGGCCCTCGTGTATTTATAAAAATTCAGTCCCAGGCTTTGAAATTTGTTTTTTCTGTAGCTCTTTTGTCTTGATGTGTTGGAAGTTTCCGTGTAATAAATCACAGAATCCATTTAGTTGGGAGAGACTTCAAAGCTCATCCAGTCCAACCTTTGACCCAGCTCTGAAGGGTCAACACCAAACCATGTCCCTAAGCACGAGCTCCACCACACTGCTTGCACACCCCCAGGGATGGTGACTGCAGCACTGCCCTGGGCAGAACATTCCAATGGCTGAGAGCCCTCTCTGGGAAGAATTATTTCTTAGCATCCAGCCTGAACCTCCCCTGGTGAAGCTTGGAACCATTTCCTCTGATCCTGTCCCTTGACACCAAGGAGCAGAGGCTGCCCCCTCCTTGCTCCAACCTCCCTTCAGCAGCTCAAAGTGAAATTTCCATGTTGTGGCTATTAGAAGATATTAAAATACTGTTAATATTTTTATCAAATGAAACCTGAGGATAATGGTGTGTGTACAGTAACAGCAAATGAAACACAATGCTAAAGTACTGATAGTGCAGAGGCAGAGCAAGCAACAGCTTAAGAACAAGGAAAAGAAAGAGAAAGTGAGAAAAAGAGAAAGAAAGAGAAGGCAAAGTTCTGAGGAGACCTTATTGTGGCCTTCCAGTATCTGAAACAGGCCTACAGGAAAGCTGGGGAGGGACTTTTTAGGGTGTCAGGGAGTGATAGGACTGGGGGGATCAGATCCAAGCTAGAGCAGGGGAGATTCAGATTGGTTGTTAGGAAGTAGTTCTTCACTATGAAGGTGGTGAGACACTGGCACAGGTTGCCCAGGGAGGTGGTGGAAGCCTCATCCCTGGAGGTTTTTTAAGGCCAGGCTGGATGTGGCTGTGAGCAACCTGCTGTAGTGTGAGGTGTCCCTGACCATGGCAGGGGGGCTGGAACTGGATGATCCTTGAGGTCCCTTCCAAACCTAACAATTCTATGATGCTAACAAATCCAGCTGCTGTGGTATGAAACTGTTGTGTACCTGTTACACTGAGTTTCTTTTCAGCTTGGTTGGCTCTGTAAAATGAAGTGTTTCTTTTTTCCCCAGGTTTTGACCAGAACATTGGCATGGTTGTCAACCACCAAACAAAAGACTCCAAGCACATATCTGGAAAACCTATATTGGACAACAATGCAGTAAATCTTTTTTCTTCTATAATCATTGCTTTGATGCTTCCATGTGTGGCATGGTGTTTCTGGCCTAGGGGTTGAATGATGTAAGGTTTTCTGCATGTAATTCATTTATGTCCAGTCTTACTCAAAGACTCTGAGGAGTTCTCTTTGAACTCTCTTGAAGGGAGGGATCTGAAACTTTCAGAGAGCCAAAGGACTTTTCGTCTCAGCTTAAGGCTGTAAGCTTCATGTGGTAATTGGCATCTCTCAGAGCAAGGAAGGGGTTTTGTCAGCATTCTCTTGCTGCTCTTCAGATGGATGTAGATCATTGCTAAGTGAGGTGAAGCGTTGCCTTTATCCTCTGGAGCTGAAAGGTTGGTTGGCATCTGTGTTCTCTCCAGTCCCCAGCATCTGGAAGGGCAAAAATCAGGAAAACAGCAACCTAATCTGCATCTGTCTGTGTGGTGGAACATTGTGGCTCTTCTCCAAGCCAGTCACAAAGTGTGCTACAACTTTATACTGGCAGTGGTGCCATGGGTGACATGGGTGAATTCTGGTACTTCCCATCATCTATAGTATGTAATGGTTTATGTCAGGGTTTTTTGGGGGGGTGGGAGGAGGGAAGAGAAAAGTAAACCTTCTTGCCTGTTCTGTATCCTGACACTGTCTCCACGTCCCTGAGAATAGAGCTGGGAAAGGTGATACCATCACAGATTGTTGGAAGCAAAAGACTGAATTTGAAATAAAAGCTCAATTGTGTTTTTCCAGCAGGAATAATAATTCTGTCTGTGCTTTTTGGACATCTTTATTTCAAAACACTGAACCTGGGTTCCTTCCCAGGTTGGAAGGAACCTCAGCTGATCACTTAGTCCAGGCTTTTGTGGGAAAGGGAGCCTGTCCAATTGCATCTTGAAAACCTGTGGTAGTATGGTCTCCTCCATATCCCTAAATATCAGTCTTCCTTGAAACAGTGAGGCAGATGAAAAGGCAAGCAGAAGACCATGGTTATGTGAGTCCTGACCAGGAAACCTTCCTTGTGATTGCCTCATAACATGAAGCAGTAATGTCACACACATTATCACTTTGAAAATATATTTAGAAGAAATGTTTTCATCCTTAGCAGACCTTCTAGCAGGGTTGTTTGCTCTGTGCTTGTCTGGGGTTTGCTGTCTTAGAGCAGGAACAAGCTCAAGTTCTTAACCTGGGCAGCTGACTGAACAAGAACAGACTGGGTCTACCTGAAACGTGGCACAACCAGTCTGACCTGTGCTGAGGAAAGGCTTTTTGGAAAGGGGAATACCACCAATATGAAAACAACTGCAAGTCTGTTGAGAGCTGCCTGGTGTGGATTTGCAAAGCCACCTGTGAACTCCATGTGAGTTGTTTACATGTCTTGCCTGGTGGCCACTCGCTTGTGGCTTTCTTCAAGCCAGAATTAAATGCTGCAATGTGGGCACAATCCAAAGTGGCCTTGGAGGTTCAGACCCACACCACTACCAAGGATGATAGTAGTTAAAAAAAAAAAAGACCAAACACAAATGCACTCTGCAATTAGAGTAAACAGCAGTAGAAAGCAGTAAGAAAAGTCTTCTGGTGCTCATTTGTTAATACCTTCTGTTAACTTTAGTAACTAGTTTTGTAGACACTTTGCCACTGCAGCCCTAGCTGAAAAGCTAAGAAGGCAAAAAGGGATCAGAGAAAATCATGTCAGGCCCAGGAAGTGGCATCATGCACGTCCTGCAGAAGCAAACAGCTGTGCACAAACCTCTGGTGGCAGAGCCCAAGCTCTGCACACTGACCACAATGTACTGGGTTTGGTTCTCAGTTCCAGGCTTCATACAATCTCTTGCGTTCCCAATACCTTTTTTTGGCAAATTTATCAGTCCTCCTCTACCCTTACAACCCAGCACTGCTATACATTTATAAAAGCATTAAAATCCCTAAGAAACAGACCAGATCACCACTTCTTATGAACATTTGGCTGGTGTCAAACATGGAGGCAACTCTCACAGTCTCACAGTACATCAGAGATTGGAAGGGACTTCAAGAGATCAGCAGGTCCAACCCCCCTGCCAGAGCAGGGTCACTTAGGGTAGTCCACACAAGAATGCATCCAGGTGGGGTTGGAAAGTCTCCAGAGAAGAAGACTCCACAATCCCTCTGGGCAGCCTGCTCCAGGACTCTGTCACCCTCACTGTAAAGAAGTTTCTCCTCCTGTTGAACTGAAATCTTCTGTGTTCAAGTTTGTCTCCATTGTTCCTTGGCTTATCACTGTGAACCATCCAAAAGAGCCTGGCCCCTTCCACTTGACCCCCAGCCCTCAGCTGTTGATAGACATTGATCAGATCCCTCTCAGCCTTCTCCACACTAAACAGCCCCAGGGCTCTCAGTCTCTCTTCCCAGGGGAGATGTTCAAGTCCCCTAAGCATCCTCCAGGCACTCCATTGGATTCTCTCCAGCAGGTTTCTGTCTCTCTTGAACTGGGGAGCCCAAAACTGAACACAGGATTGCAGCTGTGGTCTCAGCAGGACAGAGTAGAGAGGTAGAAGAATTTCCCTTGACCTGCTGGACAGTTTTTTTCAAAACATTTGTTGTGGTGTCTCTGGTTATACTGCTCCTAATACATATATAGGCACCATCTCCTCGTCTTGTCTCCTAGGATAAATTAAAATGAAAAGGTGAAAGGAGCTGATTCATGATGCATTGGGGTAAAAAACACGAGAGCAATTTTCCTCTGGAATTCTGGGAACCCTGTGTCTTTTGGTAGGTGTCCTAAGAAAGCAAAAAAGAGGTGTCAGCATCTACCACTGCATTCCATGGTGTCTGCCTGAGAAGCTCTATGGTTGATTCAATCTGTGCAAAGCTATGCCAGAAAGACACACAAGGGAAAAAAAAAAAACAAAAACAAGCAACAAAGCCCCCAAAAAACCAGAAAAACATCACCAATCAAACCCTAAGGAGTCCCTGCAGCCACTGTCACGTGGCAGACCTGGAATCAAACAAATATCTCCACTCTCTGTGTCCACTGGGTTCTGCACACTGGGGAAAGAGCCCAGCCTTGGGCCAACACAATTGTTTGTGACCTTTGTGAACTGCCTGCTTACACAAGCCTAGAAATGTACCTGAAGGAGCAGTGGCTCTCCAAATGGTGTTCCTAATGTGTGATGATATTAGCATCCATATCAGTCGTGGTTATTGATGCACCACAGCCACTTAACCACACACTGATCACCCTGCAGACCAGTGACATGAATATGCAATGATACAGCCTTACAAAATGCTTCATCAACTAGTTAAATAATGAATTAAATGTTTATTCAGACAATACACCATTGCAGCTTTATATCCCATTCAAAGCATCCCCAGACACCAGAAAGTGCTTTTCAGGATATGCTGCTGTGATCTGAGTGAAAGTGAATGAATGCCCAGGCTATAGTGATGCTGTTAGGGTTAAACATACTGCTTTGGTCTGGTAATGAGGACCATTGATCAGCTGCTTTATGGTATGGAGCTGCTCACTATGAATAAACATAGCAACCCCGTTGTTCTTGAAGAGCAGCAGGATGCATGTGCTGGAAATCTCCACTGGAGCAGAGCAAAAGGCTGTAAGAAGACACCAAGGACATGGAGACACAAAGAAACAGGAACTTGTGGTTCACAGAAGAAACTTTTATCAGCGAACCCTGAAGATGTAAAACTTATGTCCTAGGGAGGGAACTTCATTCGTTAGCACATACTGATACAAAGCACACAGCTGCCTGAGCTGGGAGGCCCCTGCCCTGCAAGATCACCCCTCTGTCAGTTCTGCAGGCACTGTTGCTTTAATCGAAAACAAAGAAGCTATAAATCAGTCAGGTAGCTTGGTGATAAGAATTTGTATGCAGTGAGTGAGGAATGTGGGGGAGAGCTGCCAGCTTGGCAGACTTGAGCAACTTGGTGAGGAAATCAGGATCTTGGCTCCCTCCCTCTGTAGAGTGAGTGTTGCAGAGCGGGTGAAGGAAACCGTTCTGCCTTAGACAAAAAGAGCTGGTCCTGTTCTCAGCTGGGCATGAACAAAGGGCAACAGATATTTTTGTTTTACAGAGAACAGACCTATAAGCTGGTGCCTGTCTCTGGGTATGCAGCTTGCTACCAAAGTGATAGGATTGAGGTGGGCAGTGTCTTTACAAATGAAGAGTTGGCTAGAGGAAGCTGAGATAACCAAGAAAGAAGCAGGCAGTCCACCTTTATCCCTGTTATGTGTAAATCACAAAGGGTCTCTGCTAAATCATAGAGTCATAGAATCAGTCAGGGTTGGAAGGGACCACAAGGATCATCCAGTTCCACCCCCCCTGCCATGGGCAGGACACCTCACATTAGATCAGCCTCATCCAGCCTGGCCTGAAACACCTCCAGGGATGGGGCCTCAACCACCTCTCTGCACAACCCATTCCAGGCTCTCACCACTCTCATGGGGAAGAACTTCTTCCTCACATCCAGCCTGAATCTCCCCACTTCCAGCTTTATTCCATTCCCCCTACTCCTATCACTACCTGATATCCTAAAAAGTCCCTCCCCAGCTTTCTTGTAGCCCCCTTCAGATATTGAAAAGCCACCATAAGGTCTCCTCAGAGCCTTCTCTTCTCCAGACTGAACAGTCCCAACTCTCTCAGCCTGTCCTCATAGGAGAGGTGCTCCAGCCCTCTGCTTATCCTCGTGGCCCTTCTCTGGATACCTTCCAGCATGTCCATATCCTTCTTGTAATAGGGGCTCCAGAAGCTAAGGATGATGATTAAATAACAGCCACCAGAGACACCCCCCCCCACCCAGACCACCAAAAGGCTGCAAAGCACTCTGTGTAGTGAGTGTTGCACAGTGGGTGAAGGAAACCGTTCTGCCTTAGACAAAAAGAGTTTGTCCTGTTCTCAGCTGTGCATAAAAACAGGGCAACTGATATTTTCGTTTTACAAAGAACAGACCTGTAAGTGCCTGTCTCTGGGTGTGCAGCTTGCTACCAAGGGAAGCTTTTGTTTGTCTGAATTTTCTATTAGATGCACAGTTTCTTCATCTGCTAACAATAACACATTTGCAATTCGTTTACACACAAAAATACCTTAGCGACCTAAGGTGTTGAGACCCATCACAACGCGCAGGCCTTTGATGGGTTGCAGGAGGCACATCCTGATAAACCCTAAGACTTAATTACTAATTGCAGTGCGACTTGCAAAGAGGTTTGCCCGGGCAGAGCTCTGCTGTGGTGTGTGTCGTGTGTGCTGCACCGAGGGAAGAGGCTGCGGAGCACAGGCCAGGCGGTGGAAGCGCTGCGGCCGCGTTGCCGTGGCACCGGGGGCGCTGCGGGCGGGGCAGGACCCCGCGGCTGCTGCTCTTCCGCTTATCGCTGCTGGCCGCGCACCGGGGCTCGGGGGCGTTTGTGCAGCTGCTGAAGGAGCAGAGTCTCAGCGCAGTCCCAGCCCCGCTCTCCGCACAACGCAGGGTGTAAGTAGTAGCCGCATTTCGTAGCTCATTTGCTGAGGGACGAGGATCCGAAAGCAATCGGCAGGGAAGCGGCTGTGTCCTCACCACCATCCCGCATCCCAGACACCGCCTCTGGGTGAGTTTTGCGACCTCGGCTGCTTGTGCCTGCGATGGTATTTTAGAGTTATAGAGCTGGTCTGCAGCTGGGTGCGTTTATGGCTGGCAGTCCTAAGCAGCTGCCTGTGTCCCGCAGGACTAAAGGGCGCTGCCAGCGCCCCCCAGGCTGCCGAGCGCGGCCGGACCAGCCGCGGACAGGCTGTGGGCGCCGCAGGTGCCGGACCTGTGGTCATGGCAATCGCTAGCCCAGGTGTACGGCCGCTTCTAGCCCCTCTAATTTCTGAGGAGCGGCTAGAGCCCCAGGGGACTCATCTCTGACCGAATTTATCCATCGCTAACCTAAGATGAAGCTGGCGTAGTCCGCAGGACTGCCATGGACCAACTGCTGCAGAAACACAGCTCGCACCGACCCAGGCAGGCATAGAACGGGCCTGGAAATTTAAACAGATGAGGACAAGGTAGTAGAGCTAATAGAACAGTGTAGGAGTCCACAGGAAATAAAAACAGTAACACAAACAAACAAACAGTCCCTGTGGTGTGTTTCCCTCGCAGGCAGAGGTCAGAATTGTTGAGTGAGGAAGCGGCAGAAGGGTACTCGGGACCTGCAATATTTCTGACTACTATCCCAGGTAACCACAACTACTCATTTCACCATCCGAGCAGTTTTTTGGGCTGGGGGCATAGACCCGCAGGAGGGAGGAGGTCCTCTTACGATTAAAGCTTCAAGGGTTTGGGCTCTGTCAGGTTCAGTGCCAAAGGCAGCTGTGTAGAAGCAATGTGTAAGAGAGGGCTGCATGGCGTACCCACTGCTGCGCCAGCACTCCCCGGGCACCTCACGGTGCTTCTTGAAGGGCTGCTTGAAGCTTAAAAATAATTCTTCAGGCTCTCGGAGGAACGATTCAGAGGACCATAGACCGTCACAGGCAAAACCCTCATCATGCAGCCAGGCATGGGTGCCCCGGACAGAAACACCGAGTCAGGGGCTCACCTACGGGTGTGGGCTGGGCGACGGCATCGGGAGGGAATAGGAGGATTCGACAACTCCGTCCCAAACCTCACCCCGACCAGCCCCACACCTGGCGTCTGAACCCTCCCAAGGCGAAGTGGTTGAAACCTCCAATCCGATACGAAAGCACCCTATGGCAAACAAGGGGTAGCGCTGGGAGTGCTCTGGGGCGTGCGGCTCTCAATCCCCACTGAGCATATACAAACACTGGCAGAATTGCTGGAGGGGGAAACAAGGGCCCCTGGGAGGGGTCTATGAGAAATACGGGCAACCCCTTCTTCGCAGGACAGCAGTGAACCCTTTTGTGTCCCCGAGAGAGGAACCAAAGCGCTACAGAAGAAAAGAAAACCTAAAATCAACCCAGAAGTTGCACTGTGGAGTTTGCTCCATTTGCTCTGCATGGTGCATTAAAGATAGCGGCCCTCTAATAGGGAACCTCATATACATATTCCCATGGGTTCAAAGCAAATAGGTTTTAGTTCTTAGTTGACACATAGCCTCAAATTAGCATTCTGATTAAGCATTTGATTTGATGGGGTTGGTGGGATTTGCTGGTAGGCAGTGGGATCTGCTCAGTGGCTGTGTGTGGAACACAATATGGAAGTGCTTCTTGTAGGACCCTGGAGCTCCTGCACTGCAGCAATCTACACTCACTCAGCAGCCTCTGCCAGCTGCACCTCAACAGCCCATCAGAGAGCAGCTGGGGGCCTGGAGGCATAGTTAACCACAGTCACTTCCTTTGTAATTCTCCATCCTGGCCAGTTTCATGAGTCTGATTGGCATTGTAGATTTAAGACAAGAACTCCTGGGCCTGGATGGCATCTAAGACTTTCCAATGCCATCTATCAGTTAAACAATAGAATGAGTGGAAATGGCTGTCCCCAAACCAAAGCTTTCTGTGTTCCTGCTACAACTATGGTGCCACAGATGTTTAAGAAACCTGAAGAATACCTTATGTGACTCTATGTAGCACAGCCTGTGTTAGTCAAGCTGCCACAGATTCAGATAGTACCAATGGTATTAACAACTCCAAAGAATCTTGTGGGAAAATTCTTGGAATGCTGGGTGGATAATTCCCTCTTTCTAACCCAATGTGCACTAGCTAGAAGCCAATGGTTCTTTTTTTTCTTTTCTTTTTTTTTAATGTTTCTCTAGGTTGTCTGTACCCCTACTGGAAACCTGCACCTGGAACCAAGGACTCCCCTATGCAAATCTCAACTGTCCACAGGAGCTGTTAGTTTTGTGCCAACCCCCAATTTTTGTATGAGATAGGTTTTGACTGTGAGCACAGGTGCTAGCTGAGAGTTCCACCTTCACACAGTTAGGTGAAGGCTGTAGCTGGAGCAGACCGAGATGACATTTCTAAGCTGTGTTGGGAAGGTGGCTTTTGGTGTGGTCTGTGTGGCTGTTTTATGGGAGCGCATAGTACCCTGCTGGATTCAAACAAATAAACTGGCCCATGAAATAGAGGTGGTAGCCAATGCTACTCTAAACATTTTAGAGGCAATGAACGAGCAGCTGCAAGACGTCTCGAGAATGGCTCAGCGGAACTGCATGGCTCTGGACTTCCTGCTACGGAAGAAAAACACAGGCCCCCAGCACCCAGCTGGAGAAGGGGGGGAAAAACGGGTGTGAACTCCCCAGACTGACAGCTGGCCTCTGAGGATGCTTAGCTGGTTTGGATTGGGAGTTACTGGTGGGATCCAAGGTGGTTATAGTTGTCGTAAGCACAGCCATATCTGTACACCAAACAGCAGGGATGTAGATCTGTCCTCCCCCTCTCCTTTTCCCCTCCCAAAAGGGACACTTGGTAAGATCCATGACTTTGGCTGCACTGGGTGCTTCCCTGGGACAGCCAGCTTGTGACTGCAATCCTCTTGTAGAGCCATGGAGCCAGCCTGCAGCTTAGGGCACCTATCGCTGGCAATCCCACAGAACCTGTGTACTTTCATACGAATAAACTACTCCTTGTGCACCCCACTGCTTGGTTTGAATGAGGCTGGACTGCAGCAGACAGGCTGCTCATGCAACTGGTGTTGGGCTATAGTCATAGCACTCATTGCCCTACCTGCTGAGACACAAGTTGAGCTGCCCTCAGCCCCTCTGACTGCTGAGGACTGGTCAGAACACAAGGGAACTCAGCTCTTACCTATTTTGTCCATGACTAAATCACAGAGTGTTAGGGGCTGGAAGGGACCTCCAAAGCTCATCCAGTCCAACCCCCCTGCCAGAGCAGCAGCACCTAGAGCAGATCACACAGGAACACATCCAGGCAGGTCTGGAATATCCCCAGAGAGGGAGACTCCACAACCCCCTGGGCAGCCTCTTCCAGTGCTCTGTCACCCTCACAGGGAAAAAGCTTTTTCCTCCTGTTTCCATGGAACCTCCTGTGCTACAGCTTGCACCTGTTGCCCCTAGTGCTGTCATTGGGCATCACCCAGCAGAGCCTGGCTCCAGCCTCTGGGCACTCACCCTGCACATCTTGATCACCAGCAATGAGGTCACCTCTCAGTCTCCTCCTCTCCAGCTCCTCTCCTCCCTCAGGCTCTCCTCATAAGGAAGATGTTCCACTCCTTTCATCATTTTTGTAGCTCTGTGCTGGACTTTTTCAAGGAGGTCCCTGAGATCCTTCTTGAACTGAGGGGGCCAGAACTGGACAGAACATGTTGCAGTAACACCACTGGAAGAAATGAAGCCACATTTACATGGTTGTGACAAGGCTCTGTGCTCTGTCTCTTGAGGCACTTGCCATTTCCTTCTGCCTTCCTAGGGGACTGTTTGAATCTATTACAGAAGCTGGGACAGATGGTCAGGGCTGACTTCTATCGTGCTGAACTGGCAGCAGCACAGGGAAAACTTGCTCTGCCCATCTCACAGTGTTCTGCTTCTACAGTGCCAAAGTATTCAGAGGAGGGAAGTCCTCCTACCTTCTTAATCCTCAAGAATTTTGGTTTGCTTCTGTGAATTATCTGAACTCCTCTTGTTGTTGCAAATAGGTTTTATCTCAGGTCATGCAGCACCTGAGAGAAGAAGCCCTGAGCTGGCTACCTGGATACACCCATACTTGTGCTGAACTCTCTTCTGTGGAGTAGCTTCCAACAGCCAAGATCCCTCCTGTATGATTTACACCAAGGGAGTAGGCAGAAGGTGTAACCTGGAACAATTTGGGTGTACAGATGTGAGGACCCAGATCATAGAATCATCAGGGTTGGAAGGGAGCTTAAGGATCATCCAGTTCCAACCCCCCCTGTCATGGGCAGGGACACCTCACACTACAGCAGGTTGCTCACAGGCACATCCAGCCTGGCCTTAAACACCTCCAGGAATGAGGCTTCCACCACCTCCCTGGGCAACCTGTGCCAGTGTCTCACCACCCTCCTGGGGAAGAATTTCTTCCTAACATCCAATCTGAATCTCCCCATTTCTAGTTTTGCTCCATTCTTCCCAGTCCTATCACTCTCTGACACCCTAAAAAGTCCCTCCCCAGCTTTCTTGTAGCCCCCTTCAGATACTGGAAGGCCAGAAGAAGGACTCCTGGGAGCCTCCTCCAGGCTGCACAACCCCAACTCTCTCAGTCTGTCTCCACAGAAAATCATGGAGAGAAAGGGAAGTTGCTGTGCTAAGCTTGTCCAAGAATGAGTTCATCCACACAAGTAGTTTTATCCCTCACCTTTTAAAGCAAGCTTTTAAAGCAAGCTTTTTATCCTGATAGATTTATTTCCTTCACATCTTCATTTATGATATTAACAGACTGGTGTGGGGTGGGGAAACAGGAGTCCAAGAAATTGCTCAGAGAATTCACAATTAGAGGTCAATGTCTGTTACGAAAGCTGCCAATGATAATGCTTCAGAACACGCACTGTGACCTGGCTTTCTGCCCACCTTTGCCCTTGCCACAGATCAGGGCAGTAAACTGGGACTTTCTAAAAACAAAAGTATCATCTGCTATTACAACACATACCAGGTGAGCAACCAAGAACAGGCTCTGTTCTTGGTGACCTGAGCTGTTCCTACCCTGGATGGAGCAAGGGAGAAAGGGTGTTTTAAGCTCTGCTAGCATCAAGAGAAGCATAGCCAGCAGGTTGAGGGAGGTGATTCTCCCCTTCTTCTGCACCCTGCTGAGACCCCACCTGGAGATCTGTGTCCAGTTCTGGAGCCTCTGTTACAGGAAGGATCTGGAGGTGCTGGAAGGTGTCCAGAGAAGGGCCTTGAGGATGAGCAGAGGGCTGGAGCTGCTCTGCTGTGAGGACAGGCTGAGAGAGTTGGGGTTGTGTAGTATGGAGAAGAGAAGGCTCTGAGGAGACTTCTTGTGGCCTTCCAGTATCTGAAGGCGGCTCCAAGAAAGCTGGGGAGGGACTTTTTAGGGTGTGAGTGAGTGACAGGACTGGGGGGAATGGATCCAAGCTAGAGGAGGGGAGATTTAGATTAGACATTAGGAAGAAGTTCTTCCCCATGAGGGTGGTGAGACACTGGCACAGGTTGCACAGGGAGGTGGTGGAAGCTTTATCCCTGGAGGTTTTTAAGGGCAGGCTGGATGTGGCTCTGAGCAAGATGATGTAGTGTGAGGTGTCCCTGCCCACGGCAGGGGGGTTGGAACTAGGTGATCCTTGAGGTCCCTTCCAACCCTAACAATTCTATGACAGAGAAGTGGAGAACTCATCACTCAAAACTTCAGACCTCTTTGTAGAATGTCTCCATTGCAATAGGATCATTACCCAACTCCTCCCATCCCTTCCTTCAACAGTGGCAACAGCTGTCTGGTATGAAAATGAAGCAGAGAGCCACCAAAAGAGACCCTGAGGCTTCAAGGCACTAACTTGTTGCCTGTAATTCCCATCACCCAGCCATGTCAACATCCTCTTTCCCTTCTCTGTGTTCCTGGATCTTCCATTCTTCCTTTATCAAATGCCTGCAGTGACATCAGCTTTTCTAGGAGCCTAGAAATGTACTATCAAACCAGAGCACAAGGTGCAGCCCTTCCTGGAAACTCTCCAGTGTCAGATGCCTTGAAGGAAGAATCCATCTGAAGTTGAAGTAAAATTGGCCTAGAAAATTAGGAGCTTACTGCAAGTAGTGGATGTTTCTTAATCCACCTGAGTCAGAGGCTAAATTTCCCCAAGCTTTGGAGTTCCTATCATTATTTCAGTCACTGCTGCATGTTTGGGAAGTTCAGGAATCAAGAAGTGACACCTGAACTAGCTGGGAGCTCAGAGCTGTGTGCTGTACAGTATTTTAGAGCTCTGAGCATACTTCCACCAGCTGAAAGGCAAAGATGACTGAACCTAGCCCCTAGCCTTATGCCTGTCACCCTTGGGGATTCCCCCTACAGCCATCCTCCTGGTAAAGGCAAGGCAGATGAGAAGCTGCCACCATTTAAGGTAACCTTGGCTGCTGCAGGAGACAGGAAGGCACAAAAGAACCAACACAAAATGAAGCTCAGGCATCATTAGTTGTTAAAAGCTCCCTTCAGCTTTTGTTTGAACAGGCATGAATATTTTAAATGAATGAGCAGGCTGAAACTGGCTTGATTACTAAACAGCAAGAACAAAAGTTTTATTGCTGTTAATCACAGCAGCCATGATTTATGTGCCCTGCCAGGTGAGGCTATTAAGCAGCTAGTTCTGTTCAGTCAGCAAAAGCTCCTCTGTGAGAAAAGTCTGGGTTGGAATGTGATTCAGGAACTTTCTGAAGCAGCAGCACATAGTTCAAAGTGAGCAAACAAACTGTCCTGCCTGCAACGCCCCTTGGACTGAGCAAATGGGACTCCTGATGAGCATGGTGGGTTGGGAAGCAGACAAGGTAGCTCACTCCTCCTGCCTGACACTTCAGAGAGCCTTGGCCAGGCTGGGGCAATGGGCTGAGGCCAACAGGATGAGGTTTACCAAAGCCAAGTGCAGGCTCCTGCACCTTGGCCACA